>CM032636.1:13845721-14216083 GCA_019097785.1 Fraxinus excelsior | reverse complement strand
AAACATATTTTAATAATGAGGCTAGGTTATGTATTTATAGATGTTGGAGGAGGAGTCCACGAAGGACTTAACTTCCTGTAGGTCTAGTTATTTTAGGTGTTTGTGTTGTGTAGGGATTGCACAATTGGAGTTAGAGTAAAGTTCGTATGAAGTATGAGTTTGTACCTAAAAAGGACAACATGACTTTATGTTAGGCCTTGAACTTGAGCTCGACTCTACGTTAGGAAATGGCCCAATATGGAGGCCCAAGGTCGGGCACAATAGGTCGAGTTTGGGACTATCGATATTTTTCCGTATCACTAGCCCATGTGCATCCAGGCCGTAGCCAAAAGTTACATGCTTGAACTGCGAGGTGAGATGCAGAAAGGTAAAACAAGCTTAAGTCTTTGTGAGATTTGCAATTTGTATGTAGTTTGAGCTCGTTACTTGGTTATTTTTTGTCCAATAAGTTCGATAATGAGTTCGAGCGTGTTACTTAGCCGTTTTTTGCCAAGTAGTTCGAGATACGTTCAGTAGCCATCTTAAGCTTTTTACTTGGTCAGTTTTTGGCCTAGTAGCTCAAGTGATATTTTGAGTTCGAGCGTATTACTTGGCTTTTTTATGCCAAGTAGCTCGAGTGTTGTATTGTAAACAGCTCGAGTGTGTTACTTGGCCAGTTTTTATTTTTAATTTTTTGCCAGGTAGCTCGAGTGATGTTTTGAGCTATGCCAAGTAGCTCGAGTATTGTATTGTAAACCGCTCGAACGTGTTACTTAGCCAGCTTTTTGGCCAGGTAACTCGAGTGGTATTTTGAGCTCAAGCATATTACTTGACTGTTTTTATACCAAGTAGCTCGAGTCCTGTTGGAGGAGCTCAAGACGTGTTACGAGGCCGATGGTGACCAAGTAGCTTGAGTCCTGTTTGAGGAGCTCGAGACATGTTACGAGGCTAATGGTAGGCCAAGTAGCTCAAGTCCTATTTGTTTAATCACTCTGAGACGTGTTACTAGGTCAGGTAGCTCGAGTGATGATTTGTAATGAGCTCGAGATGTGTTACGAGATCGATGGTAGGCCAAGTAGCTCGAGTCATGTTGAAGGAGCTCAGACGTGTTACGAGGCCGATGGTAGGCCAAGTAGCTCGAGTCATGTTTGTTTAATCACTCCGAGACGTGTTACCAGGTTAGGTAGCTCGAGTGATGATCTGTAATGAGCTCCAGATGTGTTACAAGGCCGATAGTAGGCCAGTAGCTCGAGTCATGTTGAAGGAGCTCTAGCCGTGTTACGAAGCCGACGGTAGGCTAAGTAGCTCGATTCATGTTAAAGGAGGCGGCCCAACAGAGCTTTTTGTGGCCCAACATGGCTAAAACTAGGAATCCATTTGGTTACTCTCATGGGACACCCGTCAATGTATCAGGTGGGTTTAAAGAATAAACGAGAGTAATCGTCATCATGTGCCAAATAAATCAAAATATGATAATAATCTATTAATCCTATTATATAATCACCATGAAATCCAAAGCGCGAAAAACTATCGCGTACCTTAATCATAGACGGCTTACGATAAGAGAATTTGCCAACAAGTGTGAACTTGTAGGGCGCAGAAAGATGCTCATCCTCCTCTGTAAATAAGATAGCGGGCTCACTGTTATGAATATACGGGTCTTTAGAAACCAACATGGAATTAGTGGTGTCCTGTGGAGCCTGAAGAATCGGTGCAAATAACTTTTTCTGGCTTCGCTCGTCCTGAGATATAACAACTTTGCTTAAAAGGGTAGCATCATATGATTTTCGAGTTTGATTTGGCAATTTAGGGATCTCGATTGGCGAATCCGTCGATGGAATTGTGCGTCGATTAACTGGAGCTAAATTTTGTCCAAAAATTGTTTAGGCACCACCGGTCGGTCGTCGGTGGCTGCTTTTGGCGGCCACAAACCTCTGAACTCATAATTTGATGATTTTTTATAGAGTGGTACAGAATTTCATGCTGAACACGACGATCAGGTGCGTTACCGGAGATGAGGTCGAGATTGGCCGGAATTTGGTTTTTCCAACCTACTGGCGTTCACGTTTATGACAATTCTGGGCACGTCCGACATCGGAATGGACTGATTTTTTAGGTGAAGGTGCACCTCCTCATGGTAAATCTGAATGTCCAATGCGTGTAGAGAGTGAGAGCCCATAGAAGGATTAATTGCAAAATCAGATTTCGACGGTGTGGAACTCAATTTCTCTATTCCGGTCGATTTGGTAACCACCGTCGCCTTCCCTAAGGTTTTTGGCCCTTCTGGAATCATTGGTGATGGTCCCAAACCCTAATTTGGAGCATATCATGGAGTTTTGATGACATTGGAAAACGTGCACTCATAATTTTTATTTGAATCCACTTCAATTGCTTCAAAAATTGTTGGATCTTATTGTATTTGATTATTTTGGAGTCGTATGGGTTGTAAGTCATCAGGTGGTGGTGGTATTTTTGGTGGATATTGAACACGAGATATGGAGTTTTCCACCGATATCAATGTTCGGCGGTTTGGATGGTCGGAGGTTGCTGGAAAAATCATTCATTTTTGATTGAAAGGGGTAAAAATCGCCCATTAGGTAAGGACGAGTGGGGTTTAGGGTTTTGAAGAAGATGTGCTGAACGTGCATTAACCGAGACTTTTTGTAGCGTTTCCCACAGACGGCACCAATGATGATACCAAAATTCGTACCTGAGCCAACTCGAGTCAGATGAAAAAGCTCTGCCAGATCCAATATCCAATACCTAAAATAAAGGCATCGAGGCTTGACCTCGTCACCCCTCCAATACAAGTCAGAAAGAGAATTATGTGAAAAATTGTATATTGGAATATATTATGTAAAAACATACCTTAATAATGAGGCTAGGTTATGTATTTATAGATGTTGGAGGAGGAGTCCAGGAAGGACTTGACTTCCTGTAGGTCTAGTTATTTTAGGTGTTTATGTTGTGTATGGATTGCACAATTGGAGTTAGAGCAAAGTTCGTATGAAGTAGGAGTTTGTACCTAGAAGGACTAACATGACTTTATATTGGGCCTTGAACTCGAGCTCGACCCTACATTATGAAATGGCCCAATATGGAGGCCCAAGGTCGGGCCCAATAGGTCGGATTTGGACTTATTGATATTTTTCTATATCAAAAAGCTTAATAAAATAGTTTGACATCAAGAACTTGAAAGAGGTTTGGAAGTAAAAACTCAAAAATTCTGCTTCATGTGTTATGGTGTAGCCTTCCAGCCTCTGTCCTTCGAATCCTCCTCTTCCCGTGTTCTCGTGTCCTCTTCTTCAAGCCTCTATTCTTATGGGTCTCTCCTAGCCTTTTTGTCTTTCAAGCCATCATTACAAGGAAAGAGAAATCAATCCCCGAATCCTCCTCAATTCTGCAGATTTTCAGCCGTGTATTCTGGGCCATTTTTTGCTAGTAAAACGTGGAAATTTCAAAATTTCTATTTCAGGAGAAATTGTAGCACGTTAAATCAGATTTCTACAGCCTCTTGAATTAGCTCAATATGATGTCAGATGAGGGAGATATGGTGAGAATACTGAAGACATCTAAATAAGCTTCCAATTCGGGATTACTTTAACCCAAAAAATCTTCCACTAACTTGCTCCCTTCATTCCTGTGTCTCTTTTCTTCTGGTTGAACTGGGTCAAGCCCACTTGAAATCAGTTATCTTTTGGGCCTTGAGCTTTATCATATATGGCTTCATTTCTAGAATAAATTTATTAAAACTACAATTAGGATTGGCCGTTGTTCAACTATAGAAAAAATATCATTAACAATCCCAAATATGCTTATTTATTAGCAAATAATCATGAACAATCAACATTAAAAATGTACTCTTATACACTCTATTAAAACCCATGGACAAACGATATTTCAATACTGTCGTAAATCACTGTGTATTATATAGGATAAGTAAAAATTTCTAAAATCAGATAGCGGTACTACTCCGACTAGGGTTTTATACATGCGATTAAGCCCTAATCAACACAAAATAAAAATCAAATGGTCGACTTGTGTGATAATGGTATGGATTATACTGTACAGTAGATCTGTAGAAGATCATTTTGATTTTTATGTTTTTGGAATTTTTGGTGGATGATTCTAGAGAGAGAAGATTTGTGTGGAATGGACTCCATTTCAGGGATTTGGATATTAATTTGTCATGTTAAGGGCGTGTTTGTTGGAGCATAAGTTAAGGACGCGTTTGATAGAGTAAATTTAGCTATGTAAACGAATTGCCTATATGATTTGGTTAAGTTTTCATATTTCTATTTTTCAATAAAAATGTAGTATTTATGGTTTTTTTAAAAAAAGTGTTGAAACCTCGATTCTAGATATTTATTAAAAAATAGGTATGTCTCATAATTTTCACAAAACAAATTATGGTGGTAATATAACTTGAATTTTTCCTTTATTGAATTAATAAATGTGAAAATAACACCTGATCAGATTTTTTATGATCCAACTTCAAAAATTAGATTTGAAGTTTGTTTATACAAAAATTAGACAATAATTAAAAATATTAATATTAATATTAATAATATAAAATTAATTTAATTTACATACCCCACTCTCCATCATTAACCCACCCAATCAATTTTCACTCTAAAACCTAATGGGGAGTTCATTTAATGAGCCTAGTCAAACTAAGTTTTAGTTTAAAAAGTCCACCAACTAAGTTTTTTAGTTAGATGGCCTCAAGATACAAATAAAAGGAAAATACAATTTATAAATTACTAAAATATCCTTGTATGTAAAAAGACACTGCTTCACTGATATTCGTAACGATATTGATATTGTTCCCGTAACAAAAAAACGACCTGAATATCGTTTCAGTATGAAATACATGCTGATTTTCGTAACGATATGGACATCGTTCCTGTAATAAAAAACGACTTCAATATCGTTTCCGTATGAAATACACACTGCTTCACTGATCTTCGTAACGATATAGAAATCGTTCCCATAACAAACAAAAAATGACTTGGATATCGTTTCAGTATAAAATACACGCTAATTTTCGTAATGATATGGACATCGTTCCTGTAATAAAAAATGACTTCAATATCGTTTTCATGAAATCGTTCTCGTAACAAAGTAACGACGTTCATATCGTTCCAGTATAAATTTGTCGAGTTGGAACTCATTTCAGTCAACATCGTAACTAGAACGACATATAAATATCGTTTTTTCCCATATAAAACGACAAATATGTCGTTGTAGTGTCAAACCCACGAAATAAAGTAACGACATTCATATCGTTTTAGTACAAATTGGCGAGTTGGAACTCGTTTCAGTCAAAATCGTAACTAGAACGACATATATGTCATTTCTTCTCATATGAAACAACGATGATGTCGTTATAGTGTCAAACCCATGAAATAAAGTAACGAGATTGATATCGTTTCAGTACAAATTTGACGAGTTTGAAATCGTTGCAATTCAAATAATAACTATAACGACATCGGTATTGTTTCTATTTACAAAAAACGAGAATTATATCATTATATCTAAAAAAGGACAATTCGATCATCCATGACCACTTAACATACATTCTTCGTACGTAAGACAACAAAAATAGGTCATCGAGTGAGTTTAATCTCACTCCAAGAAATTAGGAGAACATTTGTATTTCTATAATTCTCTATCACCTTCGAATTATGTTGATAGAAAGAAAGTATCTCCGTTCGCTCTTTCTGAGCCATGTGAGTGCTACATCAACTCACTTGATGACCTTTTTCGATCTTCCTATATATGTTGAAGCATGATGTGTGGTTGTAGACGATCGAATCGTTATTTCTAGCCAAAACGATATAATTGTCGTTTTTCATGAAAAGAAACGATATCGATGTTGTTATAGTTATTATTTGAACTGGAACGATTTCAAACTCGTCAAAATTGTACTGAAACAATATTGACGTCGTTATGTTATTTTATGGATTTGATACATAACGATATCCATATCGTTTCAATACAATTTTGACGACATTGATATCGTTTCAGTTTAAATCATAACTAAAACGATACATATATCGTTTTAGTTTATATACAACGATAATTATATCGTTTTGGCTAAAAACGACGATTCGATGTACATGACAACCCGACATGCGTTCGACATACGTAGGATGATTGAAATTAATCATCAAGTGTGTTTGATCTCACTCAAAAGAAACTATGGCGATATTTGTATTCTTATGACTATATACAACTTTCGAACTATTCTAATAGAAAGAAAGTATCATCATTCAATCTTTCTAAGTCATTCGAGTGACATCAACCCACCTGATGAACTTTTTCGATCGTCGTACGTATGTTGAAGGTATGTTGGGTGGTCATGGACGATTGAATCGTTATTTTTAGCCAAAACGATATAATTATCGTTTTTCATGAAAAGAAACGATATCTATGTCGTTGTAGTTATTATTTGAACTGGAACGATTTCAAACTCGTCAAATTTGTACTGAAACGATATGGACGTCGTTATATTATTTTGTGGATTTGATACATAACGATGTCCATATCGTTTCAGTACAATGTTGACGACATTGATATCGTTTCAGTTTAAATCATAACTAAAACGATACATATATCGTTTTAGTTTAAATAAAACGATAATTATATCGTTTTGGCTAAAAACGACGATTCGATGTACACGACAACCCGACATGCATTTGACATACGTAGGATGATTGAAATTGATCATCAAGTGTGTTTGATCTCACTCAAAAGAAACTATGGTGATATTTGTATTCTTATGACTATATACAACCTTCGAACTATTCCAATAGAAAGAAAGTATCCTCGTTCGATCTTTCTAAGTCATTCGAGTGACATCAACCCACTTGATGACCTTTTTCGATCGTCGTACGTATGTTGAAGGTATGTTGGGTGGTTGTGGACGATCGAATCGTTATTTTTAGCCAAAACGATATAATTATCGTTTTTCATGAAAAGAAACGATATCTATGTCGTTGTAGTTATTATTTAAACTGGAACGATTTCAAACTCGTCAAATTTGTACTGAAACGATATGGACGTCGTTATGTTATTTTGTGGATTCGATACATAACGATGTCCATATCGTTTCAGTATAATTTTGACGACATTAATATCGTTTCAGTTTAAATCATAACTAAAACGATACATATATCGTTTTAGTTTAAATAAAATGATAATTATATCGTTTTTGCTAAAAAACGACGATTCGATTGTCCACGACAACTCGACATGCATTCGACATATGTAGGATGATCGAAATTGGTCATCAAGTGGTTTCGATCTCACTCAAAAGAAACTATGATAGTATTTGTGTTCTCGTGACTACATACAACCTTCGAACTATTCCAATAGAAAGAAAGTATTTTCGTTAGTTCTTTCTAAGTCATTCGAAAAACATCAACCCACTTGATGACCTTTTTCGATCGACGTACGTATGTTGAAGGCTTGTTGTGTGGTTGTGGACGATCGAATCGTTATTTTTAGCCAAAACGATATAATTATCGTTTTGCATGAAAAGAAACGATATATATATCGTTGTAGTTATTATTTGAACTGGAACGTCGTTATGTTATTTTGTGGATTTGATACATAACGATATCCATATCGTTTCAATATAATTTTGATGACATTGATATCGTTTCAACTTAAATCATAACTAAAACGACATATATATCATTTTAGTTTATACAAAACGATAATTATATCATTTCTGTTAAAAACGATGTCATTTTCATTTCTATTAAAAACGATGTCATTAACTACTATGATACGAAAGTTGTTATGTTATTTCGTGAATTTGACACATAACGATGTCATTATCGTTTCAGTACAATTTTGACGATATTGATATCATTTCAATTTTAATTTTAATTAAAATGACATATATATCGTTTTAAGATATATAAAATGACAATTATATTTTGTAAGGTATATAAAAAGTATATATTGCACGTCGTAAAAGTTTACGTGGGGATAAGGGGAAACAATAAAAAAAATTAATGGTTGGACCGGTGGATGATTACTTAAAAATATTAAAAAAATTATTTGAAATCAAATTAAAGATTTTAAGTTAATTGTCACTAATTATTTATATATTTCGAAATCATAAATTTTGTAGACATTCAATTCATCTTAATTAAAATTAATCTTTTAATACATAATACGTATATAAAATAAAGTGAAATATTTGACTATAATTTTTCAAGATATTCAGAAATATAAGGTTATATATATGTTATTGCATTAAAATAAAAAATATTGTTCAATGTTTTAATGGTGTGAAAAGAATCATTTTTCTTAAAGGTTGAAGGTTCAAATCCTTGGACTTTGTAAATTTGAATATAATTTGTTAAGATATATATATAAGTTATTGCAAAAAAATTAGCAATATTGTTCAATGCCCTAGTGGTGAGGATAACATTTAAAAAAACTTTTTCTTAAAGGTTGAAGGTTCAAATCCTTGGACCTTGTAAATTTGAATTTGATTTGTCAAGATATATATATAGGTTATTGCAAAACAATTATCAATATTGTTCAATGTCCTAATGGTGTGGGGAGCATTTTATTTTCATAGAGGTGAAGGGTTCAAATCCTAGAATCTTCAAAAAAAAAAATTCCTCATTTATTTGGTTATATAAGGGAGGGTAAAATAAACATTTGAGATTTTTAAATAATTAATTCTTTTTTCTTTTTAAAACATTTGGTCAAAGGCCATCTAAACAAAAACTTCTTGAGTGGTGGCCATTCCAACTCATTTCCCCAAACCTAATCAATTTCCTATTCATTCTCTTTCTCCACCTCTTCCTTCCTGTCGAAGGAGAGGATGTGGTTAGTGGATTTTTGGTAAGGAGTTCTTCAAGCGGTGTCGAAGTTACGTTGGCATCTGATGTGGAAGATCAACATGATGGGATGATGGCATTGTTATGGGAGCTGATGAAGACGAAAGCTAAGCTTGTGAGGAATAAATCAAGCGCTCAAAGAGCTCTTGACGGAGTTAAATTCATTAGCAAAAACACCAGAAAATCGGACTCTAATGTGCTATGGAAACAAATCGAAGCTCAATGCAGGAATCAAAGGAGTTTTCGATGGTCGTGTTTGATGCTTTGGCACGGTGACAGAGGCAAAAGACAGTGAAGATAACTAGGGCGAAGCTACGTGACTATTGGCTACAAATATCGGACCAGAGATTCAATGCACGTCTACAGATTTATTTTCAGGTGGTGATGTGGTAGTGCAAAACTTGGTTGTTGATGGTGTTACAGTGGTGATCGCAATGCTATAGTGGCAAAGGCACCTCTCGCAGTGAATGTTGGGTGGCAGCGATGGTTTAGATGTTTTGGCGGTGGTTTTTGTTGGTGGCGTGGATTTCGCAGTGGATGAGGGTTTTGTTAGATCGACAATGGATTTAGTGGGATGGATCTGACGGTGGCTTTGTTGGATCTGACGATGACAATGATTTTGTTAGAGTTGGTGGTGGAGGTGGTTATTGTTGATACAGTGGGTAGGGTGGTTATTGTTGATATAGGCGGTGGTGGTAATGCTTGGCGGCAGATTTGGAGATTTTTTTGGTGGGGATTGTGCTTGTAGAGTGGTGGATGGTGGTGGTTTTGGTTGCAATGTTTGAGATGATGGTTTTTACTATCGAGAGATGGTGGTGGTGGTTATGAGGTAGTGGTCACAAGTGTTCGTGGTGGTCACAAGTGATTTGATTGTTTGTGACCAATAAATAATATATGATCAATGAAACAGATAAATTATGACCAATAAATAATGTGTGACCTAAAAAATTGTTAATTTGTAACTTAAACATAATTTGTGGCTAGTTAATTTGATGTTTTGTGACCATAAAATAAGTTTGACTTATAAAATTTGTGACCAATAAATAATATGTGATATATTAATTTAATAAATTTGTGACAGTGAAAGAATTTGTGATCTATAAAATTTTTAATTGTGACCGAGAAATTATTTGTAACCAATTAATTTGATAATTTGTGACCAAATTGTATAAAATTGTGATCTTATATTTAACTTATAAAATATATTTTTAATAAAATAAAATTCAATAAATATCTTATTTTTTGAAATTTTAAACATTTCATCTTAGTTTTCAAATGAGTTATAGTTAAACTCTTATTTATGAATTTTTCCTTAGCCCCTGTTTGAAACCCATTTTTAGAAGAATAAAAATTTTGGAATAGTGATTGATGTGAGAATGTGTGGTTGAAAAGTGATGAAAAGTTTTTGATTTGTGTGTAATATTATTTTATTGGGAGAATGTGTGGTTGAAATGAAGAATGAGAATGAGAAAGAGAGAGAAAATCCAAATTCTCAATTCCAATTTTTTTCTCATCCTTCAGCCCTTCACCTCTCACTCTCACCGACACCACCTTCCAAGTTCCAATCCATCATTGTCTATGAGGATGCTTTGAATTCTGAAGTAGTGAGGTTTGTTTGTTTATAAATACATATAATTTATAAATGAAATCTGGACATTTTGCTGGAATTTCTTTATTTCTTAAATTTTTCAAAATTTGCCTTTACAGTGCCACGACCCACGGTGGAGGAAGACAAGTAGCACCACGGTCCATTTTTCTTAGTTTTCACACAGTACAGACATCGTAGAAGCGCACATCCTTCCTCGTTTAGATGGTTCCACTCTCGCCGCCCGCCACAACCTGTTCCTCAACCTCTACTTATCATCCCTGCTCAGATTCTTTCTGTTTTTACTACAATTCCCTTTTTGAATCATTTGGGAATTTTTGATCTTTTATGTTATTTGTTAATAGTTATGATTTATGAATTTCGAGCTATATTAAAATTTTGTTGTTTTACATGGCAATAAGCTAGAATGTAATTTGTTAATTTCATGTTTGGATTTTTTTTACATTAATTGGATTAAATAGTAATTGGATATCTAATGTTTCAATCTAGATATGAAATGAAGAGATCTCAAAGAAAAACTAATGTATACAATGTAAATGTTGATGGAGGATGTCAAATAATGTGAAATTCAATGTCACAAAACTTTCAATTGATCATAGTCTAAGGATACCCATTTTGCATTACAATGCTAACATTAAAGATCAAGTTCGAAGAACATATATGTCAAAGGGTTTAAAGAGCATATATTTTGGATTACAATGCTAGACGATTCAATCTTTCTTAGTTTAAAGACTTTGGTTCTTGGTTGAGTACAATGTAGAAAAAAGAAGTTGCTTATTGTTTGTATTGTTATCTTTTCAAAACAAGTTATGGGAAGCAAGGTGGAGGTGTGTCTTTTGTTGGTGAAGGTTTTACATATTGGAAAGATAAAAAAAAAAAAAAAAAGGCTTCATACTCATGATGGATAACATGATAGTGCACATAATCAAACTCGCATTAAGTGCGAAGTTTTGATGAATCATGAGCAACACATTCAATCAATTTTTTACAAACATTCAGAACAAGTAAAACGTGCATATCTTACCAGTCTTAATGCATCTATTGATTGTGTTCGACTTCAATTGCAACAAGGGCACTCATTTCGAGGTCACGAGAAATCTAATGATTCTCTATATCCAGGTGATTTCTAGTCCTATTGGAATTTTCCGTTGCTCATAATGAAGATATTAATGTCGTTACATTGGAAAATGCTCCTAAAAATTGCAAATTGACATCACCCAATTTTCAAAAGGATATAGTAAATGCTTGTGATGTTGAGCCGATCAACGTTATTATCAAAGATGTTAGCAGTTCATTATTTTCTATTTTAGTTGATGAGTTTCGTGATGTGTCAATGAAGGAGCAAATGTCAATTGTATTACATTATTTAGATAACAATGGATATGTTAATGAAGGCTTCATAGGGATTGAACATGTTACAAGTAACACGGCTCTATCACTTAAAGCTGCAATTGATAAGTTATTTTCTAGATATAAATTGAGCATGTCTAGCTTGAGAGGAAAAGTGATGGAGTAAGTAATATGCAAGGTAAGTTTAATGGTCTGAAAACACTCATTTTAAAGGAAAATCCATGTGTCTTTTACATTCACTGTTTTGCTCATCAATTCCAACTAGCTCTTGTAGCTATTGTAAAGAAGAATATTCCCATTACTAACTTCTTCTTGTAGTTAGCGATGTGGTAAATATGTTGAAGCATCTTCTAAACATTTTCATCTTCTTCAAGAGAAACAATCAGACTTTATTGTTGAGGCATTGGAAAAATGTGAGGTTTTAAATGGACGGGAACTTAATCAAGAAACAACTCTTCAATGTTCTGATGATACACGATAGGGTTCACATTATAATTCTTTGTTCAGTTTACTTGCCATTTTCTCTTAAGTTAGTGATGTGCTTGCAATGATTGTTGAAGATGACTCTTGTTCTTATGATCAAAGATCTGATGCAACAAATTTATTGGAGTAGATACAGACATTTGATTTTGCATTTAATCTGCGGTTGATGAGAAGTATATTGGGGATTTCATATGAACTACCAAAGGATTTGCAAATGAAAGATCAAGATATTGTGAATACAATGCAATGGGTGAAATTGTGCAAGCGACGACTCCAAATAATGAGAGATAAAGGGTGAGACATGATATAGTACAATTATCACATTTTTCATCCACTAATAATTGTGTTTTCATTATTTATTGGCACATAAATGTTCTAAGTACACTTTTATTTTGATTTAGGCTGTAAATGGACGAGTACGATGGAAATTAGAAGAAGAGAGCAAAAAATGACCAAAATGGAGGAAAGTGATAGTTCAGGGACTAAAGTACAAATATTATAAACTTGTTTCTAACCTTGTGATGAAGATTCGAGAGTGTTAAAGGTCAATTGGATGAAGAAAGGAGTCAAATGGATGAAATATAGTCAAAATATTATCAACTTTCAAACTGAAAAGGTTGCACCGATTTTTAGCCTCATATTGAGACCAGTTTGTGACATAGAAAATAATCTAATTGGAAGTTAGTATCTGAAGCAAAGTTGTAGCCCTTTGCGTCAACTTTTCAACGCATCTTGAATCGTCTCAATCAGACATCGATATTGGAAGTTACGACCAAACTACTAAAAGATATCCAGTTATATAGGTCGACGGCCGCCCAACCCTAAACTTCAAATACAGAAACCAAATTTTAAGCCTAGGCGGCCGTCCCATTTTCTACTGGGCACCCGCCCGAGCTAAATCAGGGAAAAAATTCCAATTTTCTAATTTATGTCAAACACTTATGGTAACTTATTGTGGCACGATTTCTCAACCCAAAAAAAGCCTCAAAACGTCCCAGAACGAAAATTCTTTATTATTCATCATTCTTCCATTGATTTTGGCTCAAAAAAACTCATGAAGAACTAACAATCTTGGTAAAGCAAGGGAGGAACTCAATTGGATATGGTGATTTCACATCTATTATTTCATGCAATTGATTTTTTCTTGCTGAATGATACTAGGATTTAGACTTTTCTTTTCATGAATTTATATTGAAAGCGGTTTAATAATTACTAGATTTTCATGGATTCAATCATACTTTTTCCATTGTTTAATCAAACCATTTATTGAATTTCAATTTCAATTACTTGTTGTTGATATTGGTTTAACAATTATTAAATCCTTTATAGATCTAGTCATATTTCTTATATCATTAGATTAAACTAATTGTTGAGTTTTAATCTCAATTTTACTTTATTGATGAATTGATTATTGCATTATGCTTGATGTATACGGTCGATCTTTGATCTTGTTCCAATAAAATTGTGCTAATGTGTCATAAGTGTAGATTCTAGGATTACATTTGTAAATTGAATTGGTTTTCACGATATATCTTCTGATTAGAGTGTCGGGATGAAAGTCTCTAATTGTGTTATAAAGATGGAATAATTGATGTGAATGATCCAATCCAATTGATGGAATTCCAACGCTTCACTATCTGAAATTATTGATTTTAATTTCATATTTCAAACATTAAATTTCACTATACATTGAAGAGAATAATTCACTCTTCCTTATCCTTTGAGCATTTTTCATCTCCCTGGGATACGACACCCCAAAACTGCATTACAACTACCGCATTATTCTTTGGGTATAATCGAATTTTGGCGTCGATGTCGAGGAGACGTCGGGGAGACGGTAGAAGAAATTAAAGGATTCAATTGTGAAATGGTGACTTCGTTCCTTTTCTAACCCTTTATTTCAGTTTGTTATTTTCTTTGTTATTCTTCATTTTTCCTTTATTTTTTTAATTATTTTATTTATTTGTGTTTCATGAACAGGACAGGTATCGAGATAAGCGTGGAAGATCTGTTGAAAGAGACCTCATATAAAGTTTGAATCTCTTTTTAACCCTGCTTTTGATTCTGCATCTGTTAAAACTGACATTTCATCACATAACACCATGCGTGATGGTGAGAATGATGTACCTTTTAGGACTTTACATGATTATCTTCATCTCACATGCACATCTATACCATTATGTATTATTTTTCCACCTAATATGCCACGTATGGACCTTAAATCGGGAATGATTCAACTTCTTCCCACTTTTCATGGACTTGAAAATGAAAATTCATAAGTGCATATTAGCGAATTTGAGGAGGTGGTTGCAATCTTCTACAATCAACATGGTATAGCAGATGCATTCAAGCTTAAATTTTTTCCTATTTTGCTTAAAGATAGAGCAAAAAGTTGGATGTACTCGTTGAGACCACGTTCGATTGGAACATGGGGTGAAATGACTCAAGTTTTCTTCAGCAAATATTTTTCCCATCATAAAACTAGTGCTTTGAAGAAACAAATTTCTTCATTCACTCAAAAAGACAATGAAACCTTATACCAAGCATGAGAGTGATACAAATAGTTACAAGCTCTTTGCCCCCGTTATGGTTATGAGAGCTGGCGAATAGTGAGTTATTTCTATGAAGGACTAACATCTAGGGAGCATCAATTTATTGAGATGATATGTAACGGTAAATGTTTACAAAAAGATCCTAACGAGACTATAGAGTACTTCGATGACTTAGCTGAAAAGGCTCAGACCTGGACTAGCCCCAGTGCCACTGATAACACTAATAGGTCAGGACCCGTAAGAAATATTTTTGGCGCATGCCTTTATCATCTTTGAGAAGATGATAGTCTTAGAGCTAAAGTAGAAGGGTTAACTAGAGAAATTGAAACCATACGTACTAAGAACTCAAAGCCTACACCTATCGCCGCTTGTGTTGAATCTTCTGGACCATGTTGTGTGTGGTGGTGGTGGAATTGATCATCCAGTACGTGAGTGTTTTGCTCTAGGTGAGATGAGTGGAGTTTATGAGGAACACTGCAATGCCTTAGGTATGTATAATAAGCCTTATGCTCCATTTTCTGATACCTATAATCAGAGGTGGCAGAATCATCCTAACTTCAGCTAAAAATCTGAAAACCAGCAACCTACCCAGCCACCTAGAGTTTTTAATACACCTTCATATCAACCTATGTCATCTAGGAATTCCTTAGAAGATACCCTACATGCATTCATGGAGGCATAGGAAAAACAAACCAGAAATTGAGACTATGATTACCCTAATTGTTGAGGAAATCAAAAATCATATCTCCAAACAAACTATTGCCTTAGCAGTAGTGGAACGTGGGAAATTTCTGTCTCAAACTCAACCAAATCTTAAAGGGCAGCACATGACACAAACCTCAGGATATAATGAAAACAATTTTAGGAAAGTAAATGTCATAACCACTAGATCAGGAAAAGTCATAGAACCAATCCTCAAACCTAGGGAAACTGAAAAAGATTCTAGTGAGCCTGGAGAGAGTAACTCTTATGAGGATGTAGTGAAAAATCCAGTGAGAGTACCTTTCCCGCAAGCCCTTAAGTCTACCTTAAAATATGCTGGTCAATATAATAAGATCTTTGAACATCTAAAACAAGTAAAAATCAATTTGTCTCTCTTACATGTAATCTCATAGGTTCCTACTTATGCTAAAGTCCTTAAGGATTTATGCACTGTCAAAAAGAAGCACAATGTTAAGAAAACCGCTTTCTTGACTGAGCAAGCAAGCACTGTGATTGCGTAAAGGATCCTGCTAAAGTATAAGGACATTGATTATCCTACTGTGTCTTGTGTCATCGAAAATAATGAGTTTGGACAAGTTCTTCTAAATTTAGGGGCTAGTGTTCATCTCATGTCTTATGTTATTTACTTGTCGTTATGGTTGGGTGAGATGAAGCCTACGTTTGTAGCTCTACAATTAGCTGATAGGTGCACTATTAGATCCCAGGAGAGTAGTTGAGGATGTCTTGGTTCAAATTGATAAATTTTACTATCCTATTGATTTTTTGGTTTTGGATGTAAAAGTTGATGTGAATGTTGATTCTAAAATTCCTATTATTCTTGGTAGACCTTTCCTTACTACTACTAATGCTTTGATTGATTATAGGAATGATCTTATGAAACTATCATTTGGAAATATGACTCTAGAAGTCAAGATTTTCCATATCATTAAGCAGTTAGAACAGGATGATGAGTGTCATCAAACCCATATGATTGAGGTACTCACTCAGGGGGTAGCTGATAATATATTTCTTAGACCAGCACAGGAAATTCTAGAACCGGATAGATTGGACGTCGCCACCAATAAACATCTTGAGAGGGAGGATCAAGAGTCAGGTAATAGTTCTTATTTTACATTACTAGTTTCTAACGAGAGGACTTTACCTTTTCTATTGTAGGCCCCCACTCTTGACTTTAAGTTTTCCTCTAGGCACAGCACGCGTGCATTTGAGGGAGGTGAAGGAACATCACTGGTGATTATGTCTAAGGAGCTTCATGCATGGCAAAGAAAATTGAAACCACACTTGGTAGATGCAGGCTGAAGGAGGAAACTTTGCAACAATAAACAAAGGCGCTGTTTGGGAGGTAACCTAAGGGACTTTGTTCTTTTCTTTTGGTGTTTACTTTTGCATTTATATTCTAGTTAATTTTTGTCATTTTCTTTACATTACCAATCCATTGAGTACTTTCAGGCCTCCTATCATTCAAGTTTATGTTGATTCACTGCATTATTTTTGTGATATCTCTTTATTTGATTTTCATGTTTATGCATTGAGGACAATGCAAAATTTTAGTTGGGAGAGGATCTGTTGGATTTTTTGAATTGCATGTGAATTTGAAAAACAAAAATTTGTTTGAATCGCTAATTTTCTACATGTTTATGCTCTTGAATGACAACACACGTTACTAGGAATTAATTTTGTTCGTGAAAATCTAGATGTCATGACATTTGCTAAATTCTTTTTGTGTAAACAAGTCTTGTGGTAAGATGGTAGTTTAACACATGTAGCTAGAGGAGTCTCTTGCTGAAATTTTTCTGGTGAGATACTTGGTGAGGATTGAGAGCCACAATATACTAAAATATGGCAATAAGCATTCATTGATCTTGTAAATAGGAAACTCCTTTCAGAATAACACTACATGATTTGTGGTAAGATGGTGGATTATTTAAAAAATGATGAATGTCCATTTAGGATCAATATTTGAGCCTTTCAAGCCTTTATTTTCAATAAGTACAATCCCTAGTAGCCATTTTGAGTCGATACACACATATAGCTTTTTTCTTCATGCACCTATGTCATTCATACCCCTCCATTTTGAAGTATAACGTATACACAAATTTTCCCACATTTTTACTTACAAGTGTATAGTAAGTATCGGGTGTTTGTTTTTGAAGAATGGAAGTAATGAAAACAACAAGAGTTGGCTAGTGTTAAGTGTTCGGGAAAAAAATCGAAAAAGAAAAAGAAAAAGAAAAAGTGGAAAAATATTGATTGATTTTGGGGTTTGAAATGCCAAAATAGGTATTTATTGAAAGTTGTGATCGATCGAGGTGTTTGATAAGATATCTAACTATGTGCTTGGAATTATTTGAAGTTTTATATCCGTTCTTCTCATACGATCTAACCTGAACTTCATTACAACCTTGTTTATCGACCGTTTTGATCCCAAGTAGGTTGTGATAAGAAGTTGATGAGTTCTAATTTGATAGTATGCCTATCATGAGATCAATGTTTGTGTGTTGCTTGTTCATAAATATTTAAGCCTCCAATTTCAAGTGTACATCTTTCTCAGCTCCATAGAGAAAAATCCCACACTAAACACTTTGATACACGTTAGTTATGGAGCTGAACATTCAGTTTGAGATATACTTGATGTTGCATGTGTTAGGATTGGAGGTAAGAAGATGGCTATGGCTTGATACACACTCACACATTTAGCGTGCGTTTTTGATATATGGATGATCGTAGCATTGTTAATTATTTTTTTGGTGTTAAGTTTGAAAAGAGCATGAACCGTGGTTAAATTAGAACTTGAAAATTAAACTTGCAATATTAACTAGTCATTGATCATTTTATTTTGCATTAAATTGTTAAGGACTAGCTATAAACAAGTTGGGGATGTGATAATAGTACAATTATCACATCTTTCATCCACTAATAATTGTATTTTCATGTTTATTGGTGCCTAAATATTCTAAGTACACTTGTATTTTGTTTTAGGCTGCAAATGGACGAGTACGGTGGAAATTAGAAGAAAATAGCGAAAAATGACCAAAATGGAGGAAAGTGATAGTTCAGGGACTAAAATACAAATATTCTAAAAGTGTTTCTAACCTTGTGATGAAGACTCGAAAGTATTAGAGGTCAATTGGATAAAGAAATGAGTCAAAGGGATGAAATATAGCAAAAACATTATCACATATCAACTTTCAAGCTAAAAAGGTTGCACCGGTTTTAAGCCTCATATTGAGACCAGTTTTTGACATAGATTATAATCGAATTGGAAGATGGTATCGCAATCAAAGTTGTAACCCTTTGAGTTAGCTTTCCAATGCATCTTTAATTGTCTCAATTGGACATCGGTATTCGAAGTTACGACCAAAATACTGAAAGTTGTCTAGGCCTGACCCTAAACTTCAAATACAGAAACCAAATTTAATGCTTGGGCGCCCGCCCTGGCCAAATTGAGGAAAAATTTCCAGTTTTCTAATTTATGTCAAACAGTTATGGTAACTTATTGTGACACGATTTCTCAACCCTAAAAAGGCCACATAACGTCCCACAACGAAAACACTTCATTGTTTATCATTCTTCCATTGTTTTTGGCTCATGAAACTCATGAAAAACTAACAATCTTGGTGAAGTAAGGGAGAAACTCAATTGGATATGGTGATTTCACATCTATTATTTCATGTAATTGATCTTTTCTTGCTGAATGATCCTAGAACTTAGACTTTTCTTTTCATGAATTTATATTGAAAGCGGTTTAATAATTACTAGATTTTTCATGGATTTAGTCATACTTTTTCAATTGTTTAATCAAACTATTTATTGAATTTCAATTTCAATTACTTGTTGTTGAGATTGATTTAACAATTATTAAATCATTTATAGGTCCAGTCATGTTTCTTTTATCATTAGATTAAACTAATTGTTGAATTTTAATATCAATTTTACTTTATTGACGGATTGATTACTGTCTTATGCTTGATGTATATGGTCGATCTTTGATCTTGTTTCAATAAAATTGTGTGAATATGTCACAAGTCTAGATTCTATTATTACATTTGTAAATTGAATTGATTTTCACGATATATCTTCCTATTAGAGTGCCGTGATGAAAGCATCTAAATTGTATTATAAAAATGGAATAAATGATGTGAATGATCCAATTCAGCTAAGGGAATTTCGATGCTTCACTGCCTCAAATTATTGATTTTAATTTCATATTTCAAACATTGAATTTCAATACACATTGAGAATAATTCACTCTTCTTGATCCTTTGAGCATTTTTTATCTCCATGTGGATACGACACTCCAAAGCTGCATTACAACTACCGCGTTATTCTTTAGCCGTAATTAAGACTCCTTTTTGGAAGAGTATGTTCTTTCTAACAACAGCATTATATTGATGTACATGGCATGGATGATATGTTTGTACGAGTGCAATTCATCTATAAATTACAAATTTACATCATTATCGGGTAGATTTTTCTACTATGTCATCGATCTACAACTTCAAGAATTGAATGATCGTTTCTCGAAAATAAATAAAGAGTTACTCCTTTATGTAGCTAGTTTATGTCCACAATATTCATTTTCTTCTTTTGACATGAAAAGCTTGAATCTACTTGTTGAGCTTTATCCATTAGATTTCTCTGTACTAGATCTCGTTTTACTTCATGATCCACTTGAAACTTATACTTTTGACATGCACTCTAACAAAGAGTTTGAAGGGTTGAATAACCTTAGTGATCTTGTAGACAAGTTAGTTCTAACAAAGAAAAATGTGGTATATCTGTTTGTTTACAAACTTTTATCTTTAGCATTGATTCCGCTGATTGCTGTCGCTACTGTGGAAAGAGTATTTTCTGCAACGAGTGTTGTAAATGATAGATTGCGTAATCAAATGGGTGATCTGTGGATGAATGATAGCACAATTATTTATGTAGAGAAATATATATTTTTTAAGCTCGATCATGAAATTATTGTACAACGATATCAAAGTATGAAAACTCGCAAGGAACACTTGTAATTTATAAACTATGCCATTTTTAGTATCGTCGTAATATTGTTTTATATTTTTTTCATCATTAAATTCATAACCAAAATCTCGACATTCAACATTGATAAATTTTGTCCGCACCAAGTTACTTTCCTGACTCTATAGGGGCTTTCTTTCCAATTTTATAGACCAAAAAATTTAGAAATACTCTCTCAAAAACAAGTGCTATCTTTTTCCTAAAAATTATATTAGGTGAAGTCGATTTAAAAGTCAAGAAGTTCAATTCGTTAGTTCTTCGTGCAACATCTAAAAAAGAGTTCTCTTTTTTTCGGAAAGTAAGTTTTAGAATAGTGATTTTTTGTTGAATGTATAGTTAAAAATTAGGAAAAACTTTAACTTTCCGTGTAAAATATTATTGTGAGAATGTGGTTAAAAACGAGTTTTAGAAAAAAAAAAATTTAATAATAAGTGTGTTTGAAAAATGATAAATAAACAAGGGCTAAAACATATCAAAATTTAGTTATCCAACTTTTCATTTCAATGATCCCATACGAAGTTTACCCTATATCTTTCTATATATAAAAAGTGGCTATTAAACGGAATATGTCGGTTTAACGGAAAAACTAACGGAATTTCTTGTTTTAACAGAAAATATTTTTTCACCACCCCTTACTTTCAAAATTATAATTAAATAATAATAATAATAAATTAGCTTTTGATAATTCTTTCAAACTAAAATATCTTGGAGCTAACTTATTCGAATCGATTTTTCTCTAATCAAATTTATGTATTTAATTACGATTTATCCAACGAGACCAATATTCATATATTTACGATAACTCTATCAATATCTAAATATTTGACACAAATAAAATATAATTTGATAAATGTATCATTTAGTCCCTAACTTTCAAAATATTAAAATATAGTATATAACAATTGAATTATATTTTATGAAAATTTTCGGGGTATTACATTCTCACCCCCTTAAAATATTTTCGTCCTCGAAAATTTACCCGTCACTTACCAATACTAAGTCAACACATGATATACATTTATTATCGTAATACATATCATACTTTAGCGATAAAATGAATTGCATTATTACTTAAAAAAGAGTAAAGACTTAAGTCATGCAAAAAGTTAAAGCCTCCGCTTATTTCTCATTAAAAACTCATAAAAATGAAAAATATGACCATTATCCATCACATCAATCTATCAATTTTGAATTTCTATCTCTTGTGCGGGGTCCAATAACAGCTATATTTTTCATTCTCATTCTACATTAATGAGAATCAAACGGAACCTAAGTAAACTCATCTTCTTACCCCTTAACATACCTCGAGTTTTCTGTTTGTGATTTTGGGTTGGAAATGACAGAGAGAAGCACTTTTATTTAATTATTTATCAATTACATAAACATTACATCATTAATTATTTAATTAACCAAAAAAATTATATCTTTATTAATAACAAATTAATTTTTAAACAAAACTATTAAATATAAACTAAGCAAACGTGTATTGCACGTTGCTTGCACCTAGTTTTAATAAAATGAGACTACAATCATTTTGAATGACTGAATGACTCAAATTTATGAAAAAAAATTCGAGAAACAAAATTCTTTAATGCTTGCTTGGTTAAGCCTATAAGCCTTCCTTCAAAAAGCACAACACGTGAGTAGATAACAATGTCAAGTCAAACTTTTACAAGGCATAGGTAAAATCTTTTAAAACAAAAGAAGAAAAAAAAGGGTGGTTAAATGGCAAGGTAGAGTTTTGTTCTTATACGCGCTCTTTAAAATACTGCTGGTAAGTATTTATAACTAGTGAATACCAACAATGGTGTGGTTAAAAAATACGTAATATTATAAATTTCTTAACACAAAAAAAATAAAATATGACTAACTTATACATAATTATAGCCCATGTTTGGTGAGAATTAAAGTTGAATTTTTAGTAGATTCTAATAAAAATTGATGAAATGTGTTTTTAAAAATCATGAATCTCATAAAATATGTCGTCGAAATTAGTTGTTGACTTTGATTAAAATGTGGATTATAATACAGGCGCATAAGTTTTTTTTTTTTTTTTTTTTTGGCAAAATATATCATTAGCCCTTGTTTGATTTTATTTTTTTTAAAATGATATTTATTTTTTTTAAGAATGTATTTCTATCTAAAAAGTAGGATAAAATTATATAAACACATAATATGCTCCGTTTGATTCTTATTAATGTAGAATGAGAATGAAAAATATAGTCGTTATTGAGTCTTATACAAGAGATAGAAATTCAAAATTGATGGATTAATGTGATAGATAACGGTCATATTTTTATTTTTATGGATGAATAATGAGAAACAAACGGAAGCATAATAGCATAATATTATTTTATTAAAAAACACATTATTAAAATTGACTTTTAAGAAAAATATAATTTTACAGAAAATAAATAATTATAAAACTACCGATTAGGACCGCCGTCCACCACCAAGATTGCACACGTGGGCATCAGCTAAACCGACAATCATTCCAATACATTAACACGTACGTAACAGTTCATGAAACAGGCCAACTTTATCCAATCAAAAACTTCCACGTTTTGAAAAAATCTCGACGGTTTCTTAAAATTGAACAGTACGTATACAGTAAACCTCCACGTTTTCATTATACCTATCTAGAATATCACACGTGTGCAGTCGTCTTCTGGACTGGTTTTGCCACGTTTCATTACGTGGTTCTCATGTTCGCCCCACACTGTCTTTAGTTTGTGTATATATATATGGTTGTTGGGTGGTGGAAACATCTTATTTTACGTTGAGAGCTTTCTTTTCTTTTAGTTGAGAAGAGGAGACAAGAAAAGTTGTTTTGTGGAGCTTAAGGATGTCTGCAATGGAGTTTGGAATAGAGAGGCAATCATCAATTGAGAAGGAACCTCGTACTCTTAGTATCGATCAAATCCAATTTGCAAGAGTAAGTCTTTCTTTCCCTATACACCAGGTGCGTGCGGTGGTATCAGAATTTTCACACGTGGAAAAAAATATACTAAAATTAATATTTTATATAAATCTGATCTAAAATTTTTACATATATAGGAGGCAGCAATGTATGTGATGAACACAAGGAGCTTTGAAGAAGCTTTGATGATTTTCACAAAGGTATGTATGTTAGAACAAATTCGAAATTTATCGAACTCGGAATTATGTGGATATCCATTTAGATGATATTTGGTAGAGATTAAAAGTAGATTTTTCGTATATTGTAATATAAGTTTGTGAAATGTGTGGTTAAAAGGATATGGATCCAAGAAATATGTGGTTGATATTGATTAAAATCATATTTTAATTCGATCCAAACATGTGCTTAGATTTTTATTTATTTATTTATTTTATTTTTTTTTTTGGAAAAATGACATTGTGGCCCAAGTTCTTATTTTTTGTTTTTAGAGTATTTGATTGATATTTTTTTCATGAAAAATATCTTTTAAAAGTTTACGTAATCATATTTATGTTTTTTTAAGATATGGATATATTTTTTTTTGAATTGTTAAATTTTTATTTTCAGCAAATTTACCCTATTTCATTTACTCACCAATAAAAAATGGACAACTATAATATTTTTTAGGTTAAAAATTAAATTTATATTGTCTAAAACTTAATTCTTTTATAATGTAAATTTTATGCTTTCAATCAAATATATCCTTAGGCTCAGTTTAATGCCGTTAAAAAAAAAAAAAAAAAAAAAAAAAAATTGGGAAAAATAAGTTTTGGAATAGCGATTATTTGAAAAATATGTAGTTAAAAAATAAGAAAAGTTTTTGAATTTATGTATTTTTTTATTGTGAGAATGTGTGGTTGAAAAAAAAAAAAAAAAAAAGGTTTTTTTGGAGAATTATAGATATAAAGGGCATGGGTGTGTGTATAAGGAGGTCAATTTAATTTTTTAAAAACTTGCAAGATGTGCCTCTAATGTTGTATATGAATTATGAAAGATGGACGATAATGTTTTATTGTTTATTTTTTTCGATTGACTGAAAGATCTAATAGTATGTTCATGAATCTCTTACTACGTGAAATGAACCAATTACTTTTTGCTTCAAACCACATTGTTGTTGTATTGTTTAGGGAGGCTTAATGGGGGGGTGTTTGGGCCCCTTTTTTTTTTTTAAACTTATTTTTTCAAATCAAAAATATTTCTCTCTTAAAATGGGACTTAAATAAGGGTTTAATTTATTCAAAAACCATCTCATGTGGTTTGGATTTTTTTAGATCAAATCAAACCATTTTATTTTTCGAACCGAATCAAATCAAACAATAATTTGCAGGTTGATTTTATTTTAATCCGTGGTTTACCTATAGAGATTATAATAATCTATTTAGAATAAGCTAAAATATAAGTTTAAACGAGAACTAATAATGTTACCTATCAAATTACAATCATCTTTTCTATGAAACTCGTGAATAAATTATTTTCGAAGTTGATTACTAAAAGATATTAATGGAACAAATATATCTTTCTTCCTTTTCATTTACTTTTTCTTGTTTGCCTTTTTTATTGTCATACAGCGGTTGATAAAAGATAGAGTCACATTTTGTTGTAATAGTTTAGTTAAAATTCATTTTGTCTTTACTAGTACAGATGAAAAATAAGGACTGACATGATATGTTTAAATGTACAAAGAATTGTAGAGTTCAAGTTTATTAAAGGTTGACAAATTTTATTCCCTAACAACTTTAAGAAAGTAGAATGTAGTAGCACTAGTTAGAGAACTTTAACATTTTTACACAATCAATACGCTTTGTCATTCGTTCTAAACCATAAATATCAGGTCAGGACGTGTGATGTGGACTTAAGAAATTATATGTAAATAATGATGAACTTAATTTACTTTATATGATTATTTTAATGGATTGATTGTCATTTATATTGCTAAATTGGTATTTTTCTAAAAATTTAAAATTTTTAAAATTTGTAAGTTAATAAAATTAATTTTTTAGTTAAAAATTTTTTTTTTTAAAATTTATACGATTTTTGAAAATTGAAACTTAAACCAACCCATTTTGATTCGGTTTAAATGAAAAAAATAAAAAATAAAAAAAATCGCACGTTCACACGGACCAGCACTAACAGTTTCAATTCGATTTGCGGTTTTGCGATTTTTTTGTATAGCCCTAGTAAATCCTGCATGGACTAATTTTGATTTATATAATTCTGATCAATTGAGTCGGAATTGAAGCATTTTTTGTAGGGTGGCTCGAAAGGTTCTTTTGTTTATTTGTAATTAAAATTTATTTTTGTTAGCTCTTATGATTATCTCATTGTATACATTACTAATATTGAAATCTTTGGTTGGTTATTCATCAGTGGAAAAAATCGAGTGAAATTTTGTGTATTATATACCATACGATTACTGGCTATTTCCAATATTTTATACCATCTTATTTGTGGGACTTCAGATGTATAAATCTTAACAATCTTTGGTTATGTTGCAGGGTTTAGAACCGGTGGTTAATTGTGTGGGAGATGAATGCGATGAGCTGAACTCCGGTGAAGAGCTCGACACTTCAGCTAATGATTTAAGGATTTCGGAGTTTAAAGACATTGTTTCCGCGCCATTTTAGAAAGCAGCAAATCGAGTTACTTTGTATACAGCTTGCTAAGAATTGGATTTGTGTTTTTCAATAGGTGATTGGATTTTTCAATTTTTTTTTTTATTTTTTTTTTGTTGGCTGGAAGCTGGTCGAATTGTATTTGTAAATATAGATTCGATCATAAGGTCTTGGTTTGGTCGTGCCACGACAGGGCCCATTGTGTAGGAGTTGGCTCCCAAGGGGCAGAGAGGTCCCGCAATTGTGTGCTTTTTTCATTTCTCTTTTTATTTTAAACAAAGGTTAACGCAGCAAAATGTTTCCATCTTGAAAAAAGTGGCATGCATTTTTTCATGGAATACAGAACACAAGTGTCTTGGGGGTACACTATCACATGTGTCACGTGTCGCGGAAGCTTGCTCTAAGAGTCGTCAAAACGGTCTTTTTGAGGGCTTAATTTCATATTATCTTTCTCAACCAAACAATCAATCTCCACGGTTCCAACCCACAACAAATATATTCACGTTGATTGCTTCTCAATTCACCCACAAAGGACAAGAATGGTGATGATTTATAGTCACAAAGTCAAGAAGATGAATGAAAGAAGGAAAAAAAAGAAAAAAAAAAACAAAATATTAAGGAAGCCACACATTTCTCTCTCCTCAAAGGGACTACTGATTTCTCTCCTCTCTTGCACACGGTTTCTTTTTTCTTTTTTCAAAAATCACACACTCGACGGCTTGGGCAAAAACATCAAGCTAGGTTAGGCTTTAGTTAGACTAATAAAAGAGGTTAAATGGGCTAAGATTTAAAGTCGTCTAAAAGGTAATATAAATAGGTCATGAGCAACATTAATTATTTAAGTTACTTCCAATGGCCCTGTTATTTTTCGGGTTGAACATTTAGACAGTTGGTAACAATTTAATCCAATATTTACATCATCACTCAGGATTTATCAATTGCGTATCAAAATCCAACAAATCTCTACTTTGATACTCAATCAATCGCAAGCAATCAAAACAAAAAGTTAAAACGCTTACATAATCAATGCAACCATTAAAATTGGAATTACAGACATTACCTCGTGTTTTGGACCCAAAACACATACCATATCTGCTCAATGTATTCACCAAGGCTAGGATCACAAACAAATACATAAGTAGAAGCACATAATCGCAGTAATAAATCAAGAACAAATAATCATGCGATTGAAATGTAATATAGGATAATTCACAGATCTTCTGCAAAATATGTTCACACAGAACAATAGATTTAACACCAATTGATCAAGCAAACTATCAAAAACACATATGCAACAAATGGATAAATGACCTCATGAAAAGAACTCACCACACTTATCATATCCAATTATGTGTTGCTCACACTTCGAGAATACATATCTCACCTCATTGCCTACCATTCTCACTGGACTGATCACTCAATTCATGGCTAACTGTTAAACATCTAAAGATCCTAAGTCTTCGGGATAATCTTCTATTACCACATCATTTCAGCCAACGTAAGTAGATAATGGGTCTCCACATAAGAGGAATAATAGAAGTGTCTCTCTCACACTCTACCCGATCAGGTCTCTTCACAAATGAAGAATTCGAACATTTAATAACTTATCCACCCATGATAATTTCACACTCCACATCTCTAGTACAAATCACTAATGTACACCTAGGCATCTATACTACATCTCACCAATAGATATAAAACACACTGTTAATACATTTTCACCCACTATGCATGCAAATAATTACACCATTAAATTGCTCTCAAATTCATGCAAATGTACATATTAAACACATTAAAATACACATATAGACATGCAACAGAATT
This sequence comes from Fraxinus excelsior, assembly GCA_019097785.1. Lineage (NCBI taxonomy): Eukaryota > Viridiplantae > Streptophyta > Magnoliopsida > Lamiales > Oleaceae > Fraxinus > Fraxinus excelsior. The sequence continues at coordinate 14,188,106 of CM032636.1, read as the reverse complement.
AAGCAATCACACACATGCAGAAATAATTACATACAGATGCACATACAACAACTAGGTTTACTCTCTATAAAACTCACTAAGGTCATTACTCGACCCTATAACCTGTTCATCTTGCTTCTCATTTTACCTTTATGCTTGTCCTTTATCTTGGGACAATCCCTCACAAAGTGTCCGGACTTACCAGAAAGAGTTGTAACATCGCTTACCACCTGACTTGCCACATCTCTCGCACTTTTTCTTATCACTCTTATCACTCGAGTTACTACTCGAATCACTACTATCTTGAGTTCTACCCAAATTCATCCACTTAAACTTTATTCTACTCCTCATCATATGTAACCCATCACTCCTCTTATCATTTTTTCAGCCTTAATTTTCATCTCCTTACTCCTAAGGAAATTTAAGACAATCTCGAATGTCATAGTGTCCATATCATACTTAATGCATTCTTAACCTATCTATATGAATCGGATATAGAATTAAGCAAAATAATGGTCTTATACATTTCAGACACCTTCTCATCACAATTAACGATATCTTGAAAAATATCCAAAATGTTATCAAGATCCTTTGAATGGTCCATTTTAAAATTGAAAATTTTGTCAAGCAAATACAACTTATTAGGAGTAGACTTTAACAAATATAAGTCATCGAACTTTAGCCAAAATTCTTTTGTAGAATCAAGGTTTTCAACTTTTCTCAAATAGAGTTAAAATAATTGAAGTGTAAGCAAATTCATCATATTCTTCTTTTTATGCTTCCGTTAAATTTGCAAGAAATTTGTCATCTATGACTTTTGAAATTTTTTTGTTGAACCAAAATTCCCTTTATCTTTTGTTGCCAAATTAAAAAATCTTATTTTTATTAAAAATTTCAATTTCGAAATGTGAAGATATTTTGAAAAACAAAACAACCGGAATGCACAAATAGATCACATAAAGTAATCATAAAGCAACAATATATACCGTTCTAGATTTCCAAGGTTTAAAATTATCGATCTTAGATCAAAGAAATGTTCAAATGGGTCAAATTTAGGTGTTCTAACAAAATAATCAATACACGAAGGTATGTCAACAAAAAAATTCAAATTTTCACCGAATACAGTCTCACACAGTGACTAAATAACAGCTAAAGCACAAAAGTAATTACCAACTTGCGATAAAAAATCAACACTTCAAATAAAACAAATAATTCTTAAATTTGTAGCACAAGCAATGTTAGCCCACATGGTAACCTCAATCATAATGTCACCTACACACGATGATGCATTAATGCTAAACTTTAAATTGGGATAATCCATATACCAGAGCTGACCAATCTAAGTCCATAAAGATGTGAATTTATCACTTTAGGATCACCACTATTTGTTCTAAACTCTCCAACAATCGTAGGAATCAATCAACTACGATTTAATCATGAACATGAGTAGAACATAATCACCCAGACTTCACTGTATAACCTAAAACAGAAAACTAATAACACCAAAATGTCAAAGAAAAATGTCATGAACAAACTGTCAGAAGAAACCGTCGTCGAATTCCCTCTCACGCGCATCCACGAGAGGCCAACACTCTCTACTCATGGTTCCACGCGACGTTGACGACCTCACACGTGGCCACCCAAGAGCATTTCCACCTGTAGGTCATGCCAGTGGTCTCCGTTTTACCATCATGTAACTAGATTTGCTGGAAATCACGAAAATAGGTTCGGTTTCTTCACAGTTTTCGATAGTTTTTTTGCTTCGTTTATGCCACTTTTCTGTACAATTTTTGGCCAGTTTTTTGAGCTAAATCCACCAAATTGAAGCTCTATTACCAATTTTCGTGGAAGCTTGATCCAAAGGTCGTCAAAACGGTATTTTTCAGGTTCAATTTCACGTTACCTTTCTTTACCAAACAACCAATTTCCACAACTCCAACCCACAACTAATGTATTCATATCGGTTACTCCTTAATATCACCCACAAAGGACAAAACAATGGTGATGATTTGTAGCCACAAAGGCAAGAAGAAAAACAATGAAGAAAGCAAAAAAGGGACCAAAATATCGAGGAAGCCACATGTTTTTCTCTCTTCAAAGGGGCTGTCGATTTCGCTCCTTTCTTGCACACGGTTTATTTCTTCCTTTCTTACAAATCACACACTCAACGGCTAGGGCAAAAACATCATATATATATATACACACACACATAAGCTAGGTTGGGCTATAGTTGGACCAAGAATAAAGGTTAAATGAGCTAAAATTCAAAGCCTTCCAATGTGGGTCCTACTCGTCTAATAAAAGTCAACAATAATGGCTAGTTTTTTTAATTTTAATATGATTTTAATCCCTACCGAACGGGCCTAAGTTACTTCCAACGATCCACATTATTTTGGGATTAAGCCTTTAAACTTGATTGTTGGTAACAATTTAATTCAACATTTATATCATTGTCCGAGATTCATTAGATATCAAAACTCAACACCATAGATATAGAGAAATCATACTCTCTCCGTCCCAATTATATAGGCCGAAATCATTTTTCTCATGTCCCAAATATATAGACATGTTTCCTAATGTAGAATATTTTATTGTGTTCATTTACCAATATATCCTTATTAAATTTTTCTCACTTAATATGCCAACTTGAAATCATCAAAATACATACATTTCCCACTTCTTGGAAACATGGAACAACTCTCATTTCTTCTTCTTCTTCTTCAAATCATTTATTAATTCCAACAATAATTTAGTTTTACATACTTAAAATTAAATGGGGGTAAATTAGGAAAGATCTTAGCAAAAATTAATTTTGCAATGACATTAAAGAAGCTTTCTTAATCCATGTGAAAAACGAAAAAAGTATATATAATTGGGACGGAGGGAGTATACATTATTTTGTAGGTGGTCTAAGGTAATCAAATTAACAATCATGCTACAGTGTCACCCTGATTGACAGATAAGTTGATATAATGCCATATGTCAGTCTATCTTTGAACTGTTCTAAATACTGTTATCATTTGCATCCACTTAGGAATCTGTCAATCCCTATGTCACAATTCATCTGACAAAGTGGTTTAATTCATTAGAAAAATTACCTTGAGCCCATTGAAAAATGGGTTTTTCCATTTGTACCGAACATGGATGCCAACGAGTTTGACAACCTCTCATATGTGTGCGGGTCCCATGTGAATAAAAAATTTCAGAAAATGTGGCCCTCCCCCTACTGTAAGTGTTCGATCAAAGTGTTTGTCAACCTTTTTCGGTAAGTATAGTATGGTTGTTAAAAAATCATGCACTAATAATTTGTTAATTAAAAATCAAGTATACACAATGCACCCTACCCTACTTTGCACTATTTCACCTATCATTTATTCCATCTCTATTCAAAATCAAATCCGTAGGTTAGACAAAAGCAATTTCGACCGTCAACTTCGGCAACCGCCATCTTCGACCATCTCCAAGATCAAATTTGTATACATATAGCTATTTATTGCTACAATCGAGTATTGTGGAAACTGAGTAAAATCAAGGTGAAAACCAATTTTTTTGATCGATACTCCCAAGGTAAAATGCGTCAAGCTGGACTTCACTCACCTCCATGGCACTGTCACAACTGAGGAAGACAAAATTAGTAGTGGTGGAGGTCTCATTCGACTTAATTTTGTTGCTAACGGTAGTGGGTGGTGGCAGGGGGCGGACCCCCCCTCCCCCCCCCCCCCATTTTAACAATAAAAAATTAATTTTTAAATTTTTTTATTTACCATTTTGTATTTGAAAAAACTTTTCATAAATTTCATAATGTGCCTTTTTTTGGAGTACTGAGATTTCATGTTCTCTATGTGTTGGGGTGTCTGTGTGAGGGACCTCTTTTATTGTAAGGGAAGACAGTACTTTAAACCCGCTTACAGATATTAACTGAACGAGAATGCTAAAAATTTGGATTTTTTCAACTATAAAAATTAAAATGCATTATGTATATATGCCTAAGTCTTAACTTCTAATTTTGAAGTTTGAACCAGTAGAATTGTAAGCGCCCAGAAAATAATTGTCAATTACCGACATATCTCCATGAATGCATTACCATATTTTAAGTCTTCAACTAATGTACATTAATTTATGTTCACTTGTTTCTTTTCTCTATCACAAAGTACCAACTTCTCTCATTTTAATAGATAATGTTTAAAAAAAAATCGGGGGCAGCCCTTCAATTTTGGGACCCCCCTACTTCGACGAGCTGGCTCCGCCCCTGGGGGGTGGTGTGAGGTGGGAGTAAGAAGTGATTGTAATCAATTAATTTTAATTTGTGACTAATATATAATTAGTGACCTAGTAAATGCATGATTTACAATTAAATATGTGATTTTGATCGTGTCTTGTGTGATATTAGTGTGGGCATGTGATCCAAAAATTGTGCGTAATTGTGATCGTGATTTGTTTAATTAATTATGTCATAACATTTTATTAGAGGTCACAAATGTCATCAGTTGATTTTTAAACATTTGCAGTTATAAATTTTTTTCATTTCAAAAAAATTACATCAAACGGACTTTAAATTTAGTCGATGCTAGATTTTTAGTAAATTTTGATAAAATTTGATGAAATATATGATTGAAAAGCTGTAGATCTCATAAAATATGTGATTAAAATTAATTATTAAATTTTAGATTTTAATTGAGGACCTAACGAGGCAGTGGGCTCAATCACAGGTTATTTTGGATGCCAGGCTTGCATTGCTTCTATCTCTGTTAATGGGCATGAGGGCATGTCAATGGACCGACAAGTTGTTTCGAAAACTAAAATTGCAGGAACTGCAACAGTCAGAAAATTCAGGAACCAATTTGCTTTTTTAAAAACTTCCAAGGCCGAGTTGCATAATCTGAAATTGAGGGGACCGAAATGAATAATTTTTATAATTTAGGGACTGACTTAAAGAAATCAAAAGCTTCAGGACTAAATTATAGCTATCAAAAAGCTTAGGGAGAAATTTGCAATAGAAATTTAAAATATTCTATCTGTTACTATGCACAAGCCAGAAGATTTAAATGGGATGACAATGAAAAAATGGTTGAAAAATGTGCTAAGCCTTACCCAATGTGAAGGATCAATGGGCCCCAATCAGTCGGGCATATTTTGGGCAAGGGAAATAAAAATGGCAAGTTGGGAAAACTTGTTAAAAGTTCGAGACCTTTTGGGAATTGAGATGAGGACCAAACCAAATATAGCTAGGGTTATCGAATCATTTTGAAGAGTCTTAGATTCAAACCTCCTGCAGCTTCTGTTTGGGTTCTATTTTTTCAAAAATATATTTTTAAAAAAATTTATTTTCAACCACACATTTTCTATAATATAATATTATACGTAAACTCCAATTTTTTTTCCTTATTTTTTAATTACATATTATCCAAAAACTCACTATTCCAAATTTCAATATGAATAAAGCGGTTTTGATATCTATTGTATCTGAGCTGCACATACCGCGTGGGTTTGTGGCATTGCTGGAGCAAGTGCAAAAAAAATAAAAATAAAAAATCGATTGATTAATTAGCCTATAGCAATCTAAACAATCTGAGATAATATGCTAGAGCAGTGGCATCATCTTTCTCGAGGACAAGTAAATTATCGAGGATATTTTGACTGGTAGAAAGTTAGGAGCTTCGTGAATTTTGGGTATCAAAATAAATTTACTCAATTTCTTCAAATATCAAGTAAGAAAGTGATTACAAGCTAGAAAGGTACTATTCCTCAGTGTATGATCTCGAGGAGTATGACCAAGTCACGTGAAGGATATATAGTTCCTTAGTTTTGTCACTATCAAAGACAGTGATAAATTTTTTTTGCACATTTAACTGGTGGTCATACTTAATCCTCTCAAAACATTATACTCGAGTCTGAGCAGCCAGGCCGACTTAGTATTTTCGTGTGAAACAATTTTTTTCTTATATATATGCAGTAGCTTAGTACAGAAGAAAAATTGTCCTCTCCTAACTCCGTCCCTAATTGTAATGTGTTTATTTTACCATTAATAAAATATACTACCTAGAGTGGTTGAATATATTAAAAAAAAAAAAAAAAAAGGGTTCCCATATCAAGAATTAACGATATTGTTTCGTATTAGGATGAAAAGAGAGACAAACTTCTGCTGTTTATAGACCTAACTCCAAATGAACAAAGATATTGTGTCTGCTACCCAACTCCAAATAATCTCTCTCTAAATAACACTAAAGCCTCACAAGTTTACCAAGAATTTAACTAGTATTCGGTTTACTAATTGAATACTACGAAAACCAATAAAGATATCGGTAGTAGCAAATGGAGAATAAACTGAAAATAAGACAGATATAATTCTAAATCATGTTGTTGAGAATTAAGTCCTTATTTGATTTGTTTTTTTTTTTTTTTTCAAATTGCTTTTTCTTAAACTCATTTTTAACGTTATGTTGTCACAATAAAATAATTTTGCATGTAGACTCATAAATTTTTGGAAAATTTGGCGAGTTAGCTGAGTTGGACAAATGGCCTTTGAGGCTTTAACTAAAATTTATAAAGAAAAATCAAAATGTAATAAAATGGTAAAATGACAAAATTGCCCTTCAACCATTAACTCAAAAATCACCATTTTCCCCTAAAACTCTTCTCCATTTTTTGAAATGAATGGCTTCCTTCTTCCCCTTTCATCGTCTTTAAATTTACTGTAAACCCAGTAAAATCGTCTGCATTCCATCAAATTTAGTGTCCGTGGACTTTTTTTTTTTTTTTTTTGTTCTATAATTTCAGCTCTGATATAGGCTTTTGTTCCTGGGAGTTTTTGTGTAATTATTCATGTTCTGAAGATATGACAGATTTGCAGCATGGTAACATTTTTCAATTTGCAATTTAAGTTTCAATTTTATTTTGGTTAGTTTTTTTAACTGAGTTGTTGATTCCCTATTTGAGGGTTTGTTTTATTTGCCGTATGATTTTGACGAGAAAAGAATTATTTCAAATTTGAATTTTGGGGTTTCAAATGCCCACAAATGCAGTCTCAATAAATCTAAGTTGTACAATCTCAAATCTTGGCTTTCTCGTACCTAATAATGGGCTTTGAGAAATTAACACTGAAATGTGTATGTATTGTATTGTCAACGTCTTCAATAGCTTGGATGAACATTTTCTACTCTCTTGGTGAGTCAATTCTCTTAATGTTTACGATAATCTTTTTGTGGTTTAAAAGTAAAATTTATTGACATTGTGTATTACGTGCTTGTTTGTGGCTGACGTGGGAATTCATCGTAGAAGTATGGTGTTTACTACATAAAGTGTTTAGGTGCAATCATTTTGATATTGAACAACAAGCTCATTCGAATGAATTTTGGAATGATTTACCAAGAATAGAAGTTTCTACTGCTTTTATAAATCGATTTGATTAGGCTTCATTATATTTTGCTAGAACTTAACGTTTGCAATTAAAATGCACACTACTAGTCTTGATGTTGCTATTTGGTAATCTTAATTGAAGTGGCCTTCGAATGGCCAACTATCGTTATACTTGTAAATGAAAGTCCATGAGAATGACACTTGTGCCGTTACTGAGTTATGAAAAGAACTATGAGAATAGCACAAGTGTCATGACTGTGTAGGAAATGACGCTTGTGTCGTTACTGATATGAGAATGTCTATTACAATGGTATAACTGTAGTTATGTTTGTAAATCAAAGTCTATGAAAACGACACTTGTGCCATTACTGTATATAAAACGACACATGTGTCGTTCTGCCTATAAACACGAGTATAAGCAGCTACAACCCGTCCAACCCCTTATAATCGATAAGCTAAATGTTTTGGGAGTTTCTTGATACATGATCTTTGGTAGCTTTCTCTTGATATGTTGTGATATCCTCTAGTTGTTTTTTCTTATTTAGCCATGCTCTTTCGTCTTTATATATGGAGAACATTCAGATGCTGCCCATTGTTATTTTTGTTAAAATTTGGTAAATGATTACTTTGAGAAATAAGATTCCTAACTCAATTATTGTTTTTCTTTTTGCATTAGGAAAAAATGGATGCTGAAAACATAGTGAACGTGAAGACAAGTAATAGGTGTAGAATGAAATTGATTGATGAAGTTTTCTATAGCTTGGATGATAAGCATCAAGACTTATTCACACATTCATGGTTTGGACATTTGTTGAGCTTGAGGGAGATAAAGTTTGCGTCACAATTGGTCCACTAGTTAATTCTGAGTCGATAAGTAACTCAAAAGAAAATGAAGTATGGATTAAAATTGGAGACAAGCTCACAAGATTTGGATTGCAATTGGTGACTAGGTTTAAACTAGGGATATGGAGGACGAGGATCCGACACTATGACAGAATTGTAGACTCGTGAAAGAACATTTCAAGCGTAGCAATGACGGAATAAAGAGATGTTTATTGTTAGATTTTTCAAACGTTGCAAACATAAGAGTGATAAATATAAGTTGGGCCTCCTCGTTATATTGGTATATGTACTTTTGACAGCAGAAGAGAATACATATATTAACCCGTGGTAGTTTTATTTGGTAGATGATCTTGATAGATTTAACAACTATTCATGGGGGAAAAGGTCGTATGAGTACACTACTAGGGTGTTCAAGCGTAAGTTGGGAGAAATGTTGAAGAATTATACAAGTTCTAAGCGATATCCATATTCTCTACATGGATTTTACCTTGCAATCATGGTAATATTTTCTAAGACTATTTTATACATTACAATTTTTTAATTATGTTACTGAAAATTAAATTTTTGATTGTACATATTTGGGCATTTGAAGCAATTCCCAATATTGGAAAGAGATTCAATCGTGTGATAGATAATTCTAGAATTCCAAGAATGATAGGCTGAGAAATGTGCAAGCAACTTAGGGAGGAAATATTTTGCACATTTTTGGAATCATCGAATGTGAGTTTTGTTTAGTAAAATCTACATGGAGTATTGAAATTATAACTAAACAATTGACTGAATAATTATACATTCTTATTTTTCCAGATTGAGGTACATCGTACGCTAAATCCTACAGATGATGAACTGCTGGAGCCATTTTGGAAGGAATCCAGACCTTTTGATGATGATGCTGATCCTAAGCCGGATAATGTCACGTTTGAGGATGATGGTGGAAACATTATGAGCGTGATGATGCACCATCAAGAAAAGGTGACCCACAATGTCCTAAGAATGCGAATCGACCATCCGTGTCTAGCCATAGGCATTTATCTAAAACAACGGACGACCACCACCCACTTCTGATTATATCACTCACATAATAAAATAAGAAATGAAAGGAGTTGAGGAGAGGCTGTGAGGTGAGATGTCAGAGCACTTCAATCGAGTGGAAAAGAAAATTGATTTGTTTCTCCAATTGGTTGGTAGAGGTAGAGTTCAATCGGAAATGAGTGGATTTGATGACGGTGCTTATAGTACACGGTCAACAGGAAGAGGAGGCAAGAGTGGAAGAGAAAGGTGACTATTGAAGATTGTTGTAATAAAGAAGTCACGCCGAATAAACAACACGGGACTTTTCCTACATATGATGATGGTATGTTCTCTCTGTTACTCTTTACAATAAGCTAAAAATAATTTTTTGTTGGGTCCCATTTGTAGGATTTGTGCCAGATCCTTCATCTGCCATAGTTGTGTACCAACAATGGTCTTTAATCTGGATTGGAGAGAAATTTCGGACCGAGAAAGCTCGACAAGATGAGGTAAGTGAGAAGATAGTTGGGACGAAAGAGGATTCAAACATATTTAACAAATGTATATATAATTTACATCTCAATATTTCACTTTTCAATATTGTGTGTTAAAATGGATTGTACATTGTGTTTGATCAACTTTTGTAGGCGATGTTGGAGAGCCTTCGACATCTTTACATGTATGCCAACCTAGTAATGAAATCATTGTGATCGACGATCCGAACTTTGAGTCGGCTGTTGGAAGGGGTCATCGAGTTAAGAGAAAAGCAGTCGTGCTGCTTTCTCCATACATTAATCCTTTAAAGAGGAAAATTGTTGAACATTCAGGTATATGATCCTTTAAGGAAAGTAGATCTTGCAAAAGTTGAAGACCTCAGTAAGTGGTTGGCAAATGCATCGCAGAGGTAATTTATTCTATTCAAGCGGTTGGCACATTGAAGCACATAAGTTTCAATTTACATGTTAGCTTAGTTTGATATCATGGTTTTCATAGTGATGTAGTAACTTTGGCTATCTATGAAGTGCGATGAAAACTCTTCGATGGCCTATTGAAAGATGATGGGTGGCTTATCGATGATGTATGTAATATCTGTATATCATAGTTATTACTACATAAATAATGCATTTAATTAATCATGCTCTGTCTTAAAGCAGTCGACTCGACTTTATACCACATTAAAGAAAGGGCAGTGACACATCCACAGATTGTGACATATTGGATTGTTGTTTTTGGCAGCTTGTCAAGAAAGCCTACTTAAAAATGTGTACACCTAAGAAGAAAAATGTTAACTACGTATTCAATCGAGAGTTCATCGATTATGTTGAAGGGACTTCACCAATGCTTGGTAAATACTGGAGTAATTGTAAATTTTTGTATGTTCCTTGCTGTGTACCAGGGTCTCACCGGATTGCATTGAAGATCGATTTGATTGAGCGAACTATTTATATTTATGATAGTTTGCCAAAATACATCCATGCTGCTCAGCTGGCCGATTGTGTGAAGCATATTCAAGTGGTCGTTCTCTGGTTGATAAAGGTACGCGTAGTGCTTGGTTGTAGTTCCTGGACAAACAAATGGGTAAGCTTAGTATAATCTAACATTTAGCACCAACATCTATGAATTCTTTCGTTTATGTCATTTTCATCTAACTTTTGTGTATGTATTATTACTTTGTGGTTCTGATTGTGGGCTGTTTACAGTGAAATATATAGAATTTTTGCAATCTCAATGTGGATTTGGTTCGTCCGGAATATGTCGATTTGGAGGAAGAAATTAGCTGCAGAAATATTTGAAAGGCACTTTGATCTATAGATTTAGTAAAAAAATTTGAAGTTATTATTTGTATTAATATCCTAAAGAATGATTTTGCAATTGTACAGTCTTGATGCCCTTAATTTAAATGTTCTTGTGGATTTCTGTTAAATGGTATAACTTTGATCCGGAGATTTAGTTAAATATTGTTGTAGTTAAAGTTTTGATACCCTTAATTTAAAGATCTACGAGAAAGTACAAGTGACGGTATAAATGACAGAGACATGTTCATGAGAACGGCACAAGTGTCGTTACTATGAAGAAAATGACACTTGTGCCGACAGTGGGATGAGAACATTTATTAGAACGGTATGACTATCATTATATTTGAAAATAAAAGTATATGAGAAAGACACTTGTGTCGTTACTGAGTTATGAAAAAAACAGCAAATAACCGCAACTATGTAGAAAACGGCACTCGTATCGTTACTGATGTGAGAACGTCTACTAGAACGGTAGAACTATCGTTATGTTTGTAAATAAAAGTTCATGAGAACGACACAAGTGCCATTACTATATATAGAATGGTACTTGTGTCGTTCTGCCTCTAAACATGAGCATAAAGAGCCACGACCCGGCCGAGCCATGATAATTGATAAACTGAACTCATTTAAGTTGCATGATGGACATGTCACTTACAACATTCGAGAGATATGCTCATTACTCATACTTTCAGACAAATTTAGACCAAGACTTGTGATTTCACCGTTTGATACCATATATTTTATAATAATTTCACCGTTAGTTGTCACATAATCAACATATTCGGCCTTCTTAAGTTAAAGGGTCCAAAATGCTTGAGATCGTTCTGCTGAAAAAGTAGCAAAATATTGAAGAAATCAACAGAACGGCACAAGTGCCATTTAACGGTTCTTGTGTCGTTCTGCCTCTAATCATGAGCATAAAGAGCTACGACCCGTTCAAGCTACGATTAGGGCTCGACAAAAGTTCTTGAACCGAATCGAGCGGTTCTTCATAAATATTTCCGAACGGTTATCTGAATCAAGAACCGATGGATTTGGTTTGGTTCTCGGTCCTCGGTTTTAGGCCAAAAACCGAAGAACCGAATATGAACCGAATCCAAAATTTTTTTTTTATTTTTTATATTGAATTAATTATATTATTTTAATTTTTTAAAACAAATTAGCAAATTAATTAGGTAAATTTAATTTTTTTAAAAATTTTCTGGCTCAATTAATATCTACTTTTTGGTATTTGTATATATTGAATTAATCTTATTGGACAGCTTGTTATTTATATGTTTTTAAATTGGGCTACGTTAATTTGTAATAGTTACGAATGAACATGTTATTAGTTATATTTATGTAGTGATGTTGTAAATGTTAAAAAAATTAATTATGGTACGGAACCGAACCGAACCGAACCCGAACGGTTCCATAATTATTTAGACCTGACAGTTCCATTTATTAAATACCCGAAAGTTTTGGGTCGGTTCAGTTCTCTTCAGAACCTAACCGAACCGGACCATGTCCAACCCTAGCTACGATAATCGATAAGCTTAACTTATTTAAATTGCAGGATGGACATGCCTGCTTACAACATTCGGGAGATATGTTCATTACTTATACTTTCAAACAAATTTAGACTAAGAATTTTGATTTCGCTGTTTGATACCATATGTATGTGTGTATATATATATCAATTTCACCGTTAGTTGTTACGTAATCAACATTTTTGGCCTCCTTAAGTTAGGGGGTCCAATGTTCAAGGTCTTTCTGCTAGAAAAGTAGCAAAATATTGGAGAAATCAACAGAACATCACTAAACAACACTTGTGACGTTCTGCCTCTAAACACGAGCATAAAGAGTCGTGACCGCCCGTCCGAGCTACGAGAATCGATAAGTTGAACTCATTTAAGTCGCAGGATGGACATGCCACTTACAACATTCGTGAAATATGCTCATTACTTAATCAACATGAAAAAAGAAAACGACGCAATTGCCATTACTGTTTTGAAAATGGCACAAGTGTCGTTACAGCACCAGTGATGTTTTATTGTAACAAAAAAAACAATATAACTGCTGTTATGGCTTCATCGAGTTTAAGACAATGACAAAATCTCTCGTTCTAAACATTATAAATAGTTTGCTTTTCAAAATGACAAAAGTAGTATATCGTAACATAACACCACCATCCTTTCTCAATATTACCAAAGCAGTACATCGTAACACTACAAAAGTCTTAAATAAAAGTCTTGTCTTCATCGTTCATGTCTCTCACTGAGTGGTACATGATATGTACAAGTGATACAATTATGTCTAGTTTTCAAACACCTACTACACTTGCGAGACTTGTACATCTCTCCGAATGATTGTTTCCTTTTTTTGGTGGACGTCTACTTCATTTTCGTGTCAATGGTCGTATCACCTTTTTTGATCGAACATTATCAAGAATTTCCTAGTCCGCCTCATTTGGAAGTGGATATATATATATATATATATATATATATATATAGAAAAAGGTTTTTTCTAGTAAGAAGTGCTATAAAATGGAGAGCAAAACTTATAACAGTTATCTCCAACATCCCTTACTACAGCAATTGCATGTGCACATGGAAATTGATCCAGATCATATTCTTTGAATGTGCATGTCCCCCTCTCCAAATGAACAATGAGACTTTCCATTTCATCACTCACTTGCATCTCATCTGGGCTAAGAGCTTTCACCTTGAAGCCTTTTGAATTGTTATACCTATCATACATCTTCTCATCCAAAGGCGATGTGAGATAGCTCGTATATTTTTCAGCATCAACACATCTATTAGAAAACCATCTTTGCATCTTCTCTATGATATGCTCGATCAAAGCGAGTGTAGGAAATTCTCGAGCACTTTTCAAAATGCATTCAATGATTTTGCATTGTTTATTGTCATACTATTGTATCTAATTCCATTGAAATGTGCTCTTGACTAATACTCCACACCAACACATACTCTAAGTACCCTCGAATTTTCTCGTGTAGACTACATAAAGCTTTCATATTGATCTCAAATTTTGCTAAACTATATGCATCTGCAGTAGCTCTAAACAATAACATAGTATGAATGCGAGGAAATTTGCTCTTCAAGTTAGTTTGCAGATGTCATATACAATACTCATGATGTGCATTAAGATAGACATTACTAAAACCATTTGATATGATTGGTGGATGATCAGATATAAAGACTAGCTCATCTATGCCACCGATTATTTGTCGCAATTTCTGAAAGAACCAAGTCCATAAGTTATTGTTTTCTGAATCTACTATGCCCCACGCAAGTGGATAAATTTAACAATTTGCATCTTGGCATGTGGCAACAAATAACGTACCTCGATACTTAGATTTCAAAAATGTTCCATCCACACAAATTACCCATCGGATTGAAGAGAGGAATCCAAATATGCTTGGGCCTAATGTTATAAAATACATGAAATGTCCATCATTATCAGTTTCAATAAAAGTCAACGTGCCAGGATTTTTTCTCTCCAAAACGTGATAATACAATGGTAACTTCGCATAGCTATCATCAGGGCTACCTTAAACCTCTTTGTAAGCAAATTCTTTGGCCATGTACGCATTCTGATATTTTATATTTATGTCAAATTCACGCCGAACATCATTGATGATGTTTCTTGGTTTGTACACCATGTTGGCATCCTGATACTTTGGAGTTATATGCTTTCCAATTACCGAATAGGTAGCATGTCTATTATCCCTGCGGCAAACACTCATGGAGCAAGTGTGATGGCCAGAATATTTTCGTATTTGAAAAATCTCAGATTTAGCTATCCTAGTTTCCCTGTAAATGCCAGTTGCAACTTTCCCCAACATAAACTACTATATCTATACACTCTTATTTGATTTATTTACTTTGAATTCAAATTGGAGCTTCACAGCAAGTAGTTGGATTTTTCATACTAAAGCACTTTTAGTTGGAAATAATTCCTCTTTATGTACATTCTCATTTTTCGGAAATCCTAACTGATGATCTATATGGAATTGAACAAACAACTTCTGTTGAAGTACCAATAATGTCCTCTAGCATGGAGAACAACATTGTTTTCATCTCTACGATGAGACTTATTTTGGAAATTTTGTTTTTTGGAACTACCTTGAATTATGTTCAAGTTATCACAATTCACAGAGTCTCCTTCTACATTATCATTCCCATAATCGCCATCATATTGCACAACTTCATTTCGATTACTCACATCTCCCTTTTCTACTTCACCAATGGTTTCTACTCTACCATCTCTTTCAAACTCCCTTGCACTATCACACTTTTCTGCAACTTTGGTCGAAATAGTCACGCAAAGAGGATTTTTTTACAAATAGAAAGAAATCACTTCACTTTCATGTCACAATTAATCTTTTGTGGTGGAACTGAAAACTTTAACATTCCAGGGTTAAGAGAAATCATCTCGATTTCATATAATTTTGAATTCATGTTAACAAATTCTTGCACTTTCTTGTACAACTCTATATATGAAATTCTAGTTGGAGTATAAAGAATATCCATATTTTCTTCAACATTCCCCACATAACTCCATGTTCATTTGCCTTTTTCAATCTTTTTAAACTCAACAAAATAGCGTACATGTACCCATATTATTTCTACAGAACCCATAGCGGCATGTAAAATAAAAAAGTTAAATATTTTACTCAAGTATATATCAAAGTAATATGAAAATATTTATTATATTTAAATTATCAAAGTAACCACATTATATTATCAAGAACGGACAGACCATAATAGATAATGTTTGTATTGTCATTTTACATGGAAGATAACGACTGTAGTATCGTTCTACACTACGCAAAACGACTGGAGTGTCGTTCTGTACTATAGATCGTCCAACAATTGCGAACATTACAGAAATACACCAACTATGAAAAAATCAGTTAAAATATAATTTCATACTATATTCAACAATTAAAGGACCAATATAAATGATATTTCCAAAAATACCTTTCTTTTTTCTTTAAATATAATAGAGATTTCAATATAGATAGGTGAAGAATATAATGAATAACAAGATTTTAGAGTAGCAAGCACAGGGAGACGGAGAGAACATTGATACGATTGGAGATGAATTGGGAAATTTGGTTGAATTGAAGGGTGTTTGGGGCTTTCCCATGATAGGGATGTTTTAGACAATTGAAGAAAGTTTATTTATTGTATTTTTAATTGAGGTCATTTCACCTATAAACATTTAGAAAATGCTATTTATTCAACTACATTATTTAACTGGGTCTTTTAACAAACTATTCCTAAATTTTTCATACTTTTAACTACACGTTCTTTTGAAAAATCACTTTTCAGAAAATCAAAATCAAAACAAGAGCTAAGTCAAAAGTAATTCCACTTTCAATCTATGAAAAGTCTAGCAAACTTCTTTTAATTTTTAAGTTTTATTCTTTTTTCGCCCCAATTATGGGCTTAAACTTGTATGCAGTTAGCACCAGCGGCAAATGCAGACTTTTTATGTTCGGGGGGCACAATCAAACGTTCAAAAATTTACGAAAAAATTAAAGTGAAAGATATTTTATTACAATTGTTCTCTATGTGTTTTCATATTTTGATAACGTTCCATAATTACATCATTTTCAATGTTGTCAAATACATCTTTCTCAATATATACAATCAAATTATCATTCAACCATAACTGATACAAAAAAGAAAAATAAAATCATTCACAATAGAAGTCCCTAAATCAAAATTGGCAATTGCCTTCTAAATAAAATCAATTACCTTCTCCTAAATCCCTAAAAGTCCTAATTAAAAATCCATAACTATCAATTTCCAATAAAACCCTGAATCCCTATCAATTTCCAAAAAACCCTAAATCCCTAAATCAAAAACTCAATAAATTAACACAATTCATTTACAAAAACACAGTTACACGAATACATTATACACGTAGCAGTTATACACATAGTAGTTAACTCAACAATTTTCTAAAATCTTGAGATTGAGAGAGGTGGAATGGCGGAACTTACATCACTAGAGTGCTGGAGACCGAGAGAGGTGGAGAAGAGTGAGGACGGGAGGTGTTTGGAAGTTGGAGGCGCGGGACGTGGAGCCGTCAACCGCGGAGTGGTACTAGGTACCCCTTGTCAGAGAGCAGGGCGGTCGGGTGGAGAGAGCACAGGAGTGGGCCATCGGGAGAGAGCTTGGAGAGTTGAGTGACAGTAGTAGATTAAATGTCGGGAGAGATGGAGAGAGAGAGCTGAGAGCTGGGAGGGTACTGAAGAAAGAAGAAGTTTTAATTTCTTTCTTTTTCATTTAGTTTTTTAAAAAAAAAAATCCCAAAATCTAGCAGGTCCGCTAGTGGTTAGCATTGGTCATGTTTTTTTTACTATTATAATGTTGATTTAGGTCTTTAATCCAAATTGTTGGTGATGATATCAAAAAATTACCTGAACAATAAAAAATGCAGACTCGTAAGTCATAATGTCTATAAGATTCGTGATAGGCGCAATATTATTGAGTTGTAGATAGACCACATTGATGATCCATTTTTAGACCTATTTGATGGAAATTATTTGAGAAAAGCAATGTTTTGAATAGTGGATTTTTGGAACATGTGCGGTTAAAAAGTAAAGAAAGATTTTGGATTTACGTATAGAATATTTTATTATGTGAATGTGTGGTTAAAACGAATATGTAAAAAAAGAGTTCAGAAATAACAGTTGTCAAATAATGACTTAATTTGAGTTCTATTAATTAGAAACCAATGCTTGGTACACCAAAAATCTTTTAACTTGCATGACATTTAAAGAACAATTCATAAAATGCATTAAAGATACTCTTAGCGCCTGTCTGGTCCTACGGTTTTGTCAGCTTTTAATTTGAAATTGGACCGTTGGGGTGCAACGGTCCAAAAAAGAGAATAACGTAATTGCCAAAAAAATTTCAACTTTTTCATTTCCTACCCTCACTTTGTCTATACCGTAAAATAATAAAGAAAACTCACCTACCAATTCTTTCCCCAACTACCACATGCTTTACAAGTGAACCCCCCCCCCCCCCCCCTTCATCCTCCTTCTTCTTCATCGTTCGGCTGAATTTTCCATATTTTCCCACCATCTCTCATGTAACAAAGTATCAGCACATAATTCCAGCCCTCTCTCTTGTCGGAGATTCCGATTTTGTGTTTTTTTCGTTAGGGTTTTGTCTTTATTGCCTCTTCTCTTCTTATCTATCTTGAACTAGTTATTCCACAAATTATGAAGGTATACCCCTTCCTCCATTTTTTCTTCTTCAAACTTGTGTTTTCTTACTTATTTCTACTTTCTATAACTCGAATCTATGGTTGTATTTGGAGAGTTTTATTTCTTTTCTTTTGTCTTTGTGGGGTCAAAACTGATTGATTGATATACCATGTTTTTATCAGAGTCCAGAAGCTACTTTAGTATGGTGGAATTCAGTCAGTTTCGACAGCTCTGAGGTATGAACGAACTCGGCTCTCTCTCTCTCTCTCTGGATTGAAGTAATTTGTGTTTGTTGGGGTGGTGTGGCATTTAGCATATCATTTTTAGTGAAACAAATCTGGAATTGTAAAATTAAACCTCTAATCCCTTTTTAGACAATAATTCCATAAACAATAAAATTAAATTCATTTGATTGGATTATGATTATGGTTCTATTTACCCTTTTTTGTTATAATTTATTTATTATTTTTCAAATCGAACCATTTTCGGCAATTAAAGTAACCGCATATGAACTGGGTCTACCCTTCTTCTCCATATTCATCAGCAGCCAAGACGATAGCCAATCTTTTTTAAACTAGAGTTCAACAGTGAATTCATTTGATAGATCCGTTCGCACCTTCTCCTGTAAGTGAACGACGTTTTTCTACCATTTTCTTGTACTTTAAAATAGCTGCCTATCATGTCCTGATTTAAGATAATTTCCTGTTCTTTTTCAAATACCACAGAATTACCAACACGGTCCGATGTCCACCTCGACCGGCCCTTCAGTTCCCAACCTCGGGTGCCCCAAAAGAATGCACAATGGAATGCATATGACACCAACATCTTCGTGGCTGCCTACGAATCCATTATCGCTAACGGACACCAGAATGGCAAGTGCTTTACCAAACACCATTGAGAGACATTAATTACCTTGTTCAACACCACTTTCGGCCACGATTGGAATAAACAGCAGCTGAAAAATCGATAGGATGCCCTCCTTATAAAACACAAGCGATTCGAAGAATTGCTCAACTCCAGTGGCATCTCATACGACCCATCAACTGGCAAGATTGGTGCTTTCAATAAGTGGTGGGCTCGAAAAATTAAGGTACCATCGTTTCATTAGCCTCAAGTCATTGCTTACGTTTCTGTCATGGATGTAAACGATTTTGTAGTAAGTGCACAATGTTTTAGTTTTATTGGCATTGTGTTATGTTGGTGAACGTGGTTGTCGATAGATCAATTACATGAATAATAGCTGCATGCATTCTGGGTGTTGTGTCTTCTTATTGTAATTAACTTATTCATGAAATTCGTAATTTCGAGAAATGCCATTGTGTGGTCATGCTATTTCGCAATTCGAAGTATGCAATCTGTTGTTTCTTCTACATGTTCACGTACTGCCCTCTTATTTAGATTGCATGGTTTTTTTGTTTTTTGTACTGTACGTGCATAATTTTGTAAGCCATTTGTTTTCATACTTCAACAGGAGAACAAAGACTATAAAGAATTCAAGGACCAAGATTGCCGGGAGGTATATCGTTACAAGATGTTGTTCGGGGATGTTTTCGACAGCGATAAGTACGCAGTGACTCCGAGTAAGCTATGTCGGACAGGCTTCGCAATGTGGGAAGACAATGGTGCTGAAGATCACTATGATGAGCTCCCGATCGATGTAGAGAGTAGCGACTCTAGTGACGAGGGTGTTGAAACAAAACCAGTTGCAGTAACAACGGATATGTCAGGCCCACACAGTGGTGATAAACGAAAAGCAGGTAGAGATCGAGCAAATCAGAAGAATAAAAAGGCTTCGGCGCGAGAGGTGTCGTATTCAGTAGATCGTGCCACCATAGCCAGTGAGAAGGTGGCTGAACAAATTGACCAATTTCTTAGACCGGCTGTCTCCGACCCGAAAACATGCTTGCGCAGTTATTGGCCACGGGTTGACTGCAAATGAATACCGATTTGTACTACTGGACTTGCTCATTCCTCAAGGATAAACAGAACAGGGAGATCTTGGACATACAAGACGATGCGAATGTGAAGTTCGGATGGGTGGAGTGGAGCTGGCAAGAGTATAGACGAGTAAATCCTCGATGATGGCTACGGTCCAAAATGTTCCAGATTAGAGTCTTGCCACAATTCTGCGTTGTTGGTTGCGTATCTCGTTTTTATGTTTTCGTGTCGTAAATTTTAGATTAAGAAATTTTCATATTAACTACTTTATTATTGGTGGTGACTTTAAGTTTTCATATGCACAATATATTCTTGCAGTTATGTGCATGAATGTATTAATTAATATGTTGACTTTTCATAAAAGGGTGTTGAAAAAGTGGTCATAAGTTGATCTCAATCGATTTGCTGTAGGCTTTCAAACAACAATAGCTTGGATATATTGTATAATTGAATTGCAACATGGCTCCCTTGTAGTTGGAAAAAATGACTCACTCACATGTTCAGTTCTGTAGGTTTTGTTTTACGTGCATTATTTGTGCACATTTTGCTTTCCATTTGCATATAAAGGGCTAGACAAAGTAACTTGTTCTTACTGCCTTCCCTCTCAATATCATCTTCTATATCCAAACACATTTATTGAGTGTATGGCGCATTTTGATCTGAACTGTAAATTGTATCAAATGTCCGATGGCGATGATAAAATTGACGACAATCAATTTCAGGAAGAGCTATTGTTGGATATTAGTGAGTGGTTTCAATATTGTCGTATCAGTAAGGTGAATGTACGTAATTACCATCGTAAACAAAGATGTCGTATTTCGCACTATCCATTCGCGCGAAACGGGAATATGTTTATGCTAGATGCTATAAAATTTAACCCTCAATAGTGTTACGCGGAGTTCCGCATGTACCCAGCAATGCTGAGAGCATTCGTACACGTTCTCCGAGATCAGTACGGACTGCACAGCCAGCAACATGTAGATGTGTACGAATAGGTAGGTATGTTTCTATACATTCTAGTGCATGGAAAGGGATATAGACAGGTGCAGACGCTATTCAACCATTTATTGCAAACGATTGGCTATTACGTCAAACTTGTGCTCGAATCGATCGTTCAGTTGTTGAGGGAGTTAATTAAACCAGATCCTCACTACAATCATGGCGCCGAGAACCATGTTCCGAATCCGAACAAACATTACATCTTTCGAGATTGCATAGGAGCTATTGATGGTACACACGTGAGAGCCGTTCTACCGCGACACGAGCGAGTGAGTTTCATCGGCTGCAAAGGAATTTCGACGCAGAATGTACTAGCAGCCTGTGATTTCAATTTATGTTTCACATTCATGCATGCTGGGACAACAGGAAACAATCATGATTCAAGAATATTGTCCAGGGTTATACACGACCCTGAGATAGACTTCCCAAAATAGGCACCTAAAAAATATTATCTGGGTACATGGTGCCGTATAAGGGTTCGGATATATTGTACCACTTTCACCAATTTTACGACAAGGCGACCAGTCGTAGGTGGAACTTTCGAAATGCACGAGAAAAGTTTAATTTCCGGCACTCGTCTTGTAAGAACGTAATCGAATGTGCGTTCGACTGGTGGAAAAGTCGTTGGAAAATACTCGATATGATGTCAAGTTATAATTTTAGAGTGCAAACAGCTGTTGTAATTGCAATAATGGGAGTTCTCAACTTCCTTCGACGATTAGGTGTGGTTGATGAAGCATTTACTAGAGTGGAGACAGACCCCGATGCAGCAGAGGTTGATCTCCCGGACGAACGGGACGAAGTTGTAGCCGAAATACATGCATCGGAAACCCAAAGGAATGAGTGAGATATGTTCCGAGATTACTTGGCACATCAAGTATAACTTGTATTGTCCGCATATTTGTAATGTAAATAAGAAATATTTATTCAATTTTCTATCGTTTTTCACGTTAGTAAAAATGGTTGTGTAATAAACAATAAAAAAAATTTAAACAAGAGGATAAATGAAAAGCAAAACGTAAAAATAGAAAAAAGCTAACATCGTGGGACCCATGATTGAAATTTGGTGGTGGAATACTCAAAGTGTGCAGCACGCAATTAATTTGGTTGTTGGCACAAGGGGCATATTTGGAATTTGGAAACATATTTTGAATCACAATTTGGAAGCACTGTGTATATTAACGGCACAAAAATGAATTCCTAAAAAGGCAACAATCCCCTCCAGACAGCTTTAGACCTATAGTAAAATATACACAAATTTGAGGGATATATTTCATAGTTACGTACTTTCACAGCTTTAGTTCAAATATGTTGTCGTTTTTCCAAAGAGGACTTTTTTCTTTGTTCCTTAAAATTAATCACATCCTACCATGATGGTTCATCGTGGTTTGTGTGGCTGGATCGTCCAATCTTGAGACAGTCTGCCCAAATAGCATCAGGGGCGGACCCAACACTCGGCGGCCGTCCGTGCTGGATCCGTCGAAACATTTTTTTTACAATGAATAATGTTTTAGATGATATACCTGGTAATTTGTTTTAGTTTCAAACATTTCTTGTAGTTCAACTAATTAGAGCTCCTATATTCATATAGGAAGTCTTGGTTTCGATTCCATTCTCACCCCTTTTATTGTGAAAGAGTTTTAATTCTTTAATTTTTATCAAAATTAAATAGATAAGGAGAGGATAATCAAAATTTTAACCTCTCCTTAGGTCGTTGCGAACTTGACCATTGTAGCATTCACTGAAGTTGAAACTAAATCAGAATAATATATATCACATTTTAACGGGTTTAATGCAATTCTAAAAAATTGATTACGTGTTCTTCCTTTGAATTATACAAAATTTGGTCACGATATCATTTGGTGAATATTGTTAATTTTTACAACAAAATTATATATGTTCAGTTTGAACAAAATAATTGTTATATTTAAATTTTAGACCTTATTTGATTCTTTTTTTTTTCTCAAAATACATTTTTCTTTTTTATTTCAACCGCACATTTTTTAATAAATTACTATTACATTCAAATTCAAAATTTTTTATTATTTTTAACTACATATTCTCCATCAAATCACTATTCCAAAATACACTTTTTACAAAAAAAAAAAAAAAAAAAAAAAGACATCAAACGAGACTCTTAATATTATATTGCTGACAACGGTCGAATGACCCACGGCCGCCCGTGCTGATTCAAAATCCTCAGCCAGTCACTGAATAGCATGCCAAATTGAAAACCAGACTAAGCTTTCGTTTGATTCTCATTATTGTAGAATGTGAATGGAAAAATATAGTCGTTATTGGGGCCCACACAAGAAATATAAATTCAAAATTGATATTTTGATGTGATAGATAACGATCATGTTTTTATTTTTATGGATGAAAAATGATAAACAAACGGAGGCTAGAATCATGTTCGGCTGGTCTTATCTTGTTCTAAGCATGTTCTGTCACTCCTCCCTAGTCCATCTAACTGAGTTTCACACTCCTAAAAGAAGTAAAATTATGCAACTATGTCAAAAGGATTTTGACACATGCAATGATAGAAGTGTAGGTGGCAGCAAATGATTTGATGAAAAGTTTTAGATAATCGAATGATAGAATATCACGTCACATTATGTCAAGCTTTCTATCAACCTATTTGGTGTAACACAATTGAACGAAATATATTCAAAATATTTAGTACTAATATGTGGTCAATTAGGATCCAAGTTAGCTGTGGATTCGATCCATGGACATGCCGAACAAGTTTACACCACCATGTTACAAAAAAACTATAAAAAATTTAGATGCCTACGCGTGCCCCTCCCTTGCTCCGTCCCAAGGCCGTATCTTTGTCCGACTTTACTTGTCAAGACCGGCAAATTCTATATTTGTCCGAATTTACTCGTCAAGACCGGCAATTTTTTTTGGTGCTGGGTAAGTGACAAATTATGCAAAAAGTTTTATATAATAAGACATCCTAGTTTTCACTTTACATATCGATTTCTGCCAACGAAATGGCCAGGTTTCAGATCTTTTCCCTTCTTATCATCACATTTGGTGCCAGTTTTCTACAATTCTGTGGTAAGTACACAAATCCTTAGCTCTAAAGCGTGTGTGATACATCTGCAAGAAGGGACCAATGTCAGTTTAGCTATAAATTGGGTATATTATGTTAAAAAAATTTAAGTTTATCCAAACATGCATAAGATTCCAAGCCATTCTCTTGAATTCAAGTTCTTTTCTAGTCTTGAAGAATTTGTCCCATCTAGAATCAAGAATCTTTATGAAAGCCTTTCATTTGCTTCTCTTCGATGGAAGTTTGATTTTCCCAGAATGTATCTTAATTTTTTGTCTAATTCTTCTTCTGATAATCAATTCAGCCTCTGATCAAAAAGATATACCTTGGTTATATTTCATCTCTTGGACAAGTAATAAGCATAACGGCCCTATTATTCCGATGGAGAGAAGAACCTATGATTAGCTTTTCGGGAAATTTCCAAATGAACAATTACAACGAAATCTTTCAATTTCTTATTTTACTATATGAGTATTCCTCTATCCGTAGAGTACATTGAATGTACGGGACTTAAGATTTTTTACTAAAAAAAGTGTGAGTCAAGTTTCACTTTCACCCAAAAATTGTGTACCAAGTTGGATTATGTCATTTGTATACACATTTCTGCCACCCTTGTTGACATAAAAAATCTGGCTATTGTTTGGAAAAAGTATTGTTAAAATCAACGTATAGAATTCTGACAGCTCACTTGAGTGTCAAACAAAATTTAAAGATAGGTGTACATGTATCATAACTATTAAATGAAAATTGACTTCAGACAGCATGTGAACAGAAAAAATAAATAAATAAACCATCGTCACAAATGATTTTCTTGAATCTTTTTCTGTAAAAATGACGACTATATCCCTTTGTGATTCCAGATGGAAAGGTGCTGATGGAGTACATTGGAGCCACAGGAGTTGATATAGAATTCACATCAGTTCCCATTTCACAAAGCATTGATTTCCACTTCATACTCAGTTTCGCCATTGATGCAGATTCTTCAGGCAATCCCCAAAATGGCACATTCTCCCCATACTGGGTATCAACTCTTACTCCGAAGGCTGTAAAATCCATCAAACACATCTACTCCAACGTAAAAGTCCTCGCAAGCCTCTCGGGCTGGAGCCTTGGACAAAATGTACTCTCCTGGTACAACCCAGAAGACCAGGACGTCTGGATATCGAATGCATTTTCCTCGATAAAGTCACTTGTCGAAACTTATGCACTAGACGGGATCGATATCGACTATGAAAGGTTCCCTAAACACAATGAAAGTTTTGCTTATTGCATTGGAGAAGTCATTGCTCTTCTAAAGAATAAGGGTGTGATTTCTGTGGCAACCATTGCACCATTTTATAGCACTTTCATTCCATACATTGAGCTCTACACAAGATATGGAGATTACATTGATTATGTGAATTATCAGTTTTATACAGATAAAGTTACAACCCCAGAAACATATTTGGAAGCTTTTAGAAATAGGACACAACAGTTCGACAAAAACAAGGTTTTACCAAGTTATGAAGTGAATGGGAGAGGGATACAAGGGGATGCATTTTTTGATGCATTGAAACTAGTGGAAAATAGCGGGTTTAATGTTAGTGGGGCCATGATTTTCTCTGCTGATGCTTCGATCTTCAATGGGTTCTATTTTGAGAAGAAAACGCAAAATTTCTTGATCAATAATTTGACTCGAGTGTGACGTCGGAAAAATATGGAAATAAGTTGAACTAGAAGAGCTCACTGGATTGAACTTCCCTAGCAAGATCATGTCTATTAATAAAATGGTGATTAATTTTATTGTTTGTTTGATAGGTTTGCTCAAACTATTCCTCAATGTTTTGTAAAAGAATGCCATACAGTGAATATGGTACATTTCCATTTGAGAGACCGCCAAGTGTTGTGTTCTAATTGGTTGTGTATGTCACTAATTGCGCTTCTTGGAAAGTGTAAAGTCTTTATTTGCATAGATATTAAAATTGAATTTTTAGTATATCTTGATAAAAATTGATGGAATATGTGATTAAAAAATTGTGAGTCATATGGGTCTGGGAGCAATTATTTAAACATAAAATAGATTTTTTGACCGTTGAAATGGGGCCGATCTCTGCCAAAATTGACATGTCTACAACATTTGACCACTCAAATACATACATATTATGCCAATTGTTATTTCTACACTTTATTGTTGGGCAAGTTTAAAATCATAAAGGGGCACTCATGTCATTTTGCACGCCCACAACATTTGACCATTCAAATGGTCACCATATTGATTTAATAATTACTACATATCCGGATCCCACTTACCTCCTCAAACGGTAAAAAAAAATGAATTAAAATTTAGTCAAAATGGCTCCCAAACCATCCCCGTGAGATGTATGGTTATAAGTAATTGTTAACTTTGATTTAAAATTTTAATTAGGTTTTTAGCGGTACCAAATAGGGCTTAGTATTTATTTGGAAAAAAAATTTGAGTTTTTTTTTCTTTTTTTTTTAAAAATAACTTGTGGTTAAAAGTAGAGAAAAACTATGAGTTCAATATAGTATGAGATTGAGAATGATTTCGAGTAAAATTAATTTAAAAAAAAAAAAATCTATCGAACATACCTTTAGAGTACAACTTAATTTTATTTATTTATTTATTTTAAATCTCTATCGAACATACCTTTAGAGTACGATTAAAAGTGTCACATATTATTACACATGGATCGAGGTTTACCCAGTATGCACTCTCGAGTAGCGGTTGCGAATTCCTACGTCAAAAAAAAAAAATTGTGTCACATACGTTGCATAAAATACACTTAAAAACATTTTTTTTTTTTTGTCTTAATTCTTAAATTACCAAGTAATTAAAGTTTTAAAGACAATATATCGGTGATCAAAATGTCAAAAGAGTCTTACACCAAATTAAATTCGTGTTTGGCCGTGTTTTATACCTTAAACTGTAATTCCCCAAAGCATACCTGCGCAAAAACAATAAATGTATGAGAAAAATACAAGGGAAATTAGAAAGTTATTTTCATTTTTTCACTTATAATATATCACTAGGTGCAAGCAATGTGCAATGCACGTTTGCTTAGTTTATATTTAATAGTTTTCTTTAAGAATTAATTTGTTATTAATAAAGATGTAATTTTTTTGGTTAATTAAATAATTAATGATGTAATGTTTATGTAATTAATAAATAATTAAATAAAGTGCTTCTCTCTGTCATTTCCAACTCAAAATCACAAACAGAAAACTTAATGTATGTTAAGGGGTAAGAAGATGAGTTTACTTAGACTCAATTTGATTCTCATTAATGTAGAATGAAAATGAAAAATATAACCGTTATTGGACCACACACAAGAGATAGAAATTCAAAATTGATAGATTGATGTGATGGATAACGGTCATAGTTTTCATTTTTATGGATTTTTAATGAGAAACAAACGGAGGCTTAAACTTTTTTGCATGGCTTAAGTCTTTACTCTTTTTTAAGTAATAATACAATTCATTTTATCGCTAAAGTATGATATGTATTACGATAATATATGTATATCATGTGTTAGACTTAGTATTGGTAAGTGACGTGTAAATTTTCGATGACGAAAATATTTTAAAATGGTGAGAATGTAATACCTCGAAAATTTTCATAAAATATAATTCAATTTTTATATACTATATTTTAATATTTTGAAAGTTAGGGACTAAATGATACATTTATCAAATTATATTTTATTTGTGTCAAATATTTAGATATTGATAGAGTTATCGTAAATATATGAATATTGGTCTCGTTGGATAAATCGTAATTAGATACATAAATCAGATTCGAGAAAAAGTCGATTCGAATAAGTTAGCTCCAAGATATTTTAGTTTGAAAGAATTATCAAAAGCTAATTTATTATTATTATTATTATTATTATTATTATTATTATTTAATTATAATTTTGAAAGTAAGGGTGGTGAAAAAAAGATTTTCCGTTAAAAACAAGAAATTCCGTTAGTTTTTCCGTTAAATCAAAAAATTCCGTTAGTTTTTCCGTTAAACCAACATATTCCGTTTAATAGCCACTTTTTATATATAGAAAGATATTACGTTCATTGCATAAAGATAAGCTTATTTTTTATTTCGTCTATCCCAAATTATATACTACTTTTCTTATTAAAATTATAGATATCTTTTAATTTTTTAACATGCCCCTATTTAATATATCTTATTATTAACAAATATATGGGTATATTAAGGAAAATGTAAGAAAAAAATATATATATTTTTAACTATAATAATTAAATATTTTTTTAATTGGTGTGAAAATAAAATAAGCCTATCTTTATGAAACGAAGATAGTATTTTTTATTTTACTACATGGACGAGAGGGATGTAGAAGGTGTGGATCAAACCTCCACCGCCAATGTAGAACTTTCCACTCTTCCAGTAGACCCAAGTGATCTTGACTTTTTTGTTTAGACCACTCGATCATGTTTGATGGAAATTTTTTAAAATTCATTTTTCTCCAAATTCATTAATTATGCATTTTATAAATAAAATAATTGTATGGATTAAAATCGAATTTTTAGTAGATTTTAATAAAAGTTGATAGATGTATCTTTCTATATATAAAAAGTGCATATTTAACGGAATTTGTTGGTTTAACGGGAAAACTAACGGAATTTCTTGATTTAACGGAAAAACTAACGGAATTTCTTGTTTTTAACGGAAAATCTTTTTTCACCACCCCTACTTTCAAAATTATAATTAAATAATAATAAAAATAAATTAGCTTTTGATAATTCATTCAAACTAAAATATCTTGGAGTTAATTTATCCGAATCGACTTTTTCTCGAATCTGATTTATGTATCTAATTACGATTTATCCAACGAGACCAATATTCATATATTTACGTTAACTCCATCAATATCTAAATATTTGACACAAATAAAATATAATTTGATAAATGTATCATTTAGTCCCTAACTTTCAAAATATTAAAATATAGTATATAAAAATTAAATTATATTTTATGAAAATTTTTGGGGTATTACATTCTCACCCCCTTAAAATATTTTTGTCCTCGAAAATTTACTCGTCACTTACCAGTACTAAGTCTAACACATGATATACATATATTATCGTAATACATATCATACTTTAGTGATAAAATGAATTGTATTATTACTTAAAAAGAGTAAAGATTTAAGTCATGCAAAAAGTTTAAGTCTCCGTTTGTTTCTCATTAAAAACCCATAAAAATGAAAATATGACCGTTATCCATCACATCAATCTATCAATTTTGAATTTCTATCTCTTGTGTGGGGTCCAATAACGATTATATTTTTCATTTTCATTCTACATTAATGAGAATCAAATTGAGTCTAAGTAAACTCATCTTCTTACCCCTTAACATACATTAAGTTTTCTGTTTGTGATTTTGAGTTGGAAATGACAGAGAGAAGCACTTTATTTAATTATTTATTAATTACATAAACATTACATCATTAATTATTTAATTAACCAAAAAAATTACATCTTTATTAATAACAAATTAATTCTTAAAGAAAACTATTAAATATAAGTATATATAAAAAGTGGTTATTAAACGGAATATGTTGGTTTAACGGAAAAACTAACGGAATTTCTTGTTTTAATGGAAAATCTTTTTTCACCACCCCTTACTTTCAAAATTATAATTAAATAATAATAAAAATAAATTAGATTTTGATAATTCATTCAAACTAAAATATCTTGGAGCTAATTTATCCGAATCGACTTTTCTCGAATCTGATTTATGTATCTAATTACGATTTATCCAACGAGACCAATATTCATATATTTACGATAACTCCATCAATATATAAATATTTGACACAAATAAAATATAATTTGATAAATGTATCATTTAGTCTCTAACTTTCAAAATATTAAAATATAGTATATAAAAATTGAATTATATTTTATGAAACTTTTTGGAGTATTACATTCTCACCCCCTTAAAATATTTTCGTCTTCGAAAATTTACTCGTCACTTACCAATACTAAGTCTAACACATGATATACATATATTATCGTAATACATATCATACTTAGCGATAAAATGAATTGCATTATTACTTAAAAAGAGTAAAGACTTAATCCATGCAAAAAGTTTAAGTAAACTCATATTCTTACCCCTTAACATACCTTGAGTTTTCTATTTATGATTTTGGGTTGGAGATGACAGAGAGAAGCACTTTATTTAATTATTTATCAATTACATAAACATTACATCATTAATTATTTAATTAACCAAAAAAATTACATCTTTATTAATAACAAATTAATTCTTAAACAAAACTATTAAATATAAACTAAGCAAACGTGCATTGCACGTTGCTTGCACCTAGTAAATAAAAAGTTGTGAATTTCATAAAATGTGTTGTTAAAACTAATTATTAACTTTGACTTGAAATTTTAATTTGATTAATGTCTTCACCAAACAAGAACTTACCAATTGTTTGATATCATTTATTTGCCAAAAACAAAGTTTTGATGAATTTTTGGAGATTGTGTTGTAAAAAAAAAAAAAAAAAAAAAGGTTTACATGTAGAATATTTTATTGTATGAATGTGTTATTGAAAATTAATATATAGTAAAAAGAATTTTGAAATAAATGATATCAAACACAAGCTTAATCTCATATCATAGTCTTAAAAAAAGTCATTATCCTTAAAATTTATTCTAAAAAATATACATCAAATATATTGATTTAAAGAGTTACAGCACTTTTAATATTTTTAATTTCCATTTATTGTTTTTAAATAATGTAATTGACTATTTTATTTTGTTTTTAATAAAAACATGTCTAGATATTTCTCCATTACCACATTTTCGGTTAAGCTACTACCTCTTTCATTTTATTTTATTTGGAAGCTCCACTTCATCCCCTATATCAACTACTAATTTCTTGAAATTTAAACTATACAAACGAAAATCATTTATTTTCTTTACAAAGATCTTTTTTTTTTTTCTTTTCGTATCACCTTCAAATAACGATCAATGGATTCCTCTCATCTAATCAGAGTTTTCTCCTCCTAATTTTACTTTACTCGATGCTTAGCAAGGAACAAGAGGGGAAATGGCATTTGAAAGGGAGATTGAATCCTTTTTTTTTTCCTTTTTTTTCTTTCCTCTTCTGGGCAAGACTATAGAGTTTTCTTTCAGCCTTGAGGTTATTTGGATCTTTTTGTTTAGTGACAAGTTACGATCATTTAATGACTTGTTTCTAATTGATTCTATTATATATTCATATTTTATTAACCCTATTATATGTTATTAATTCAATGATTTCGAAATCATGCTTTAAACATCTATTCAGTGTGGCTTGATAACGGTTTTTGCCGACGTGAAATATCGTGGAAACAGTTCGCCTTCTTTGGTTGCGATTTCTTATGCTTCATGAATGTTCACTTTTATTTTCCAGGGCTCACATATTTTTAAATTCTTTATCATGTTCCCACAAAGGGTCATGAGTTTGCTTGTTATTTCCTTGTATTTATTTGTTCTTAATAAATAATTTCCGAAGTTCGAATTTAATAATTTATGTTTTAAATCTAGGACTTTTTTTATATAATATTGAGAAACGTAGGATTCGAGCCAATTACACCTAGAGGGGGGTGATTTGGTGTAAATGCAGAATAAACAAAACTAATTAACTAGCAACATGTCACAGTTAATTATGTCTAGATGATTAAACAAATAATCCAATTAAGCATATCTTTGAATACCGTAACAATACCAAAACGATAGATAAAACAGTAAATAACACAAAATTGTTCACGGAGAAACTCAACGTGAGAAAAACTCCGGGAGCTTTGCCAGTCAAAAATCCACTATAAACTGTTAATTAACTTACAGACCATCAGCAAAGTTGACAACATAAACTTTCTGATCTCATGTTTGAAGTGCGAAGTGGCCCTCCTGGAATGTGCACATGAACACCAATCCCGGCTCTTCTTTGTAAAGCAGTCGCAGTCCTCTTGGAATGAGCACACGAACTACAATCCTAATTCTTTACGCAGTTTATCTCCTGTAGATCTTCCTAAAGAACTTCCCGTTCTTTAGTTCTTCCTTGATCTTCAATGCAGTACAGTTGACGACACAATCTAGCAGCAGATCCAAGCGAAGAATACAATCTAGTGTTTGATTTGGCTCTTTGATGTTTTCACAAGGTTCGGCGCATAAACAATGAAAGGATTGAACTTTGAATATGAAGGATGAATTCTCTCAAGAATGTAATGTGTTCAACCTCCTCACAGTAGAAAACGCGATGCCAAAAATTTATATGTTGGACGAAATAGGTTGTATGGGCCAAGTAAAAATCTCGGGAATAGAAATTAGGTATGGCCGTAAAATACGTCGCTTGAGCGACAGTGGAGCGAAGGTTGAGCAAGACAGTCTTTGTTCCATCCACTCGAGCAGCATTCCAGCGAGCAGCTAGCGAAAAATCGGCGTGAATCATTCTTGTTCCAAACATGAAACCCCAAACCCTAAGCTAATCTACCAACTATGAAAATTTACAATTCAGTCCCTAAACTTTTATAATTGTTCAAGTTGGTTAATTTGTTCACAGAATCGCCAATACAAAATATAAACCTAACAATATTATTCCGTACTTCAGTATGTAAAAAAATGAGAGTTTGGATAATCTAATATATGTTAGTTTACGAAGTTCGAACTTAACTATTTATATTAAGTGGCGAACTTATAAACGCATAGGTGCTATAATTTCTAAAAGTTTATTTTGTGCATCTAATTAATGAGTCATTAGATGAAATAACTCCTTAATAATTGTCTTTTTTGAATGAATTTTTAACGTGTACTTTAATGTGCATGATATGCACATTTTCTCTAAATCGTTCATTTGAATATGTATTTTCATATAAGAGGGCTGGTAAATTCTATTTTTCAATGGTTGAGATTGAGTCGGTTGGAATTCAATAGTTGAAATTGTTAGTTTGATGCTCTTATAAGCAAGTATATAACAATGACATTATGAATTAACGTTCAATTATTCGCGTATTATTATTTGTGATAATAATCTAAGGTTCCATGATTATCTGAAATACAACAAATTGTATACTTGACTGTTTGAGTATAGTGAGACACAATTCGTTATATATAATCAAAATTATGTTGTTCACAATCGGTACATAAAGTTGGACGCTTTATGTTGATAAGATTGCATTGTTCTTATTAAGATTTGTCTAGATCTGGGAATAAGAACAATAATGTGTTTTTTGAAACACATTGAACGGGACCACGTGGATGATTCATTTGTGACCACTCGAAATGAGACACCACTCGATTATCGAACAAGTCACCCAAATCCTGAACAAGTGATGTACCTTTAATTACTAGTTCAAGTTCTTTGAGGTACCAATGAGTAGAGTCTTAATTAGAAGATCGATCTCGGTACTTTGGGAATCTGGGCGAAGTGGTTAGAGATCATATACATGCAATAGTGGAATCCGTTAATCATCATTATGAGACGATCGTCACTCTAAGATATTTTCTAAAGGGAATTGAACCTGAGCTCAGTAGTTCGACGATGAGATCGTTGGATTTGGTGTTGTGATGTGATCACAACAGATTCGCCTTATGAAATGGGACTTAGAGGGTAATACATGTTGAAGGGCAAAACGGTCATTTTGTCGACTTCAACATACTGACGGTCAAACGGGGGTTGACTTGTGGAACGGTAGTCGGAGGATATTGTTATCTAATCATAATTGACTTCCATAACTTTCGCTTGACTCAAGAGTGCAATCTCGAGTTTTTTGGTAGAGTAAGTCGGGATTAATATATGTATCTCAATTGGTCAAGAGTTGACCCAATTAGAAGCATATATTGGAGCTTGGGTCTAGTGAATCCAATTAGGTCCCTCTTTTGGCTCTAATATAGGTGTGTGACTTAATTGGTCTACTACAATAAAGTTCAAGGACCATTGTGCAAATATAAACCCTAGTTGTTGGTTATAAATATGTCCCTTAGGACACATTTTTCACTAGTGGTTATTTGTCAATTACATTCTCCTAAGAGTGTGAGAAATACCTAGAGAGTACAAGGGAGAAGACCTAAGGGAGGAATCAATTAGCTTGGCTATTGAAAGCTCCTTCAAAGGTTATCATCTTACTCTTATGTGTTAGGATTCAAAATAAAACACCAACGATCTCAAATGGTTTTCTAAGATCCACCATGTATTTGGGTTTAATTTTCAAAGGAAAATTAATTTCTTATTTTGAGGATTAGATACCCATTTCCAACAGAAATACACTTTTTAAATCTACGCATGATGTGCTTTCTGCCGTTTTTCTTCTCTAAAATACAAATATGTTTTCTATGTTCTTTTGTGATTACCGACTTTTTGAATAGACCATCTTACCTTTCATTTCTTCAAAGATTCTCAGAAAGATACTTCATCGTCCCTATTAACTCCTTTGCATTTTCCTGATATATTTTCCTTAGTTCTCTTATTTGGAGGCCATATGGTGGAAGGAGGCTTTAGAATTGATATTACCTCTTCTTTGCAGTGTTTTTACCAGATAATTATTGCTTAGAGGCCAACGAAAATGATTCCGAACCTGGAAAAGAATGATTCAGAAGTCCGTAAATTTGTCATGTTTTTGTATTTTCCACATATATGCATCTGGGAGGAATCACTGAGGTAGATGGGGTGGTGGACTTGGCTAGCTACAAGAGCATGAGCTATCAGACATTTGTATTTCATTTCATCAAATTTAAATCTACCAAAACGCTTTCAATCTTCCTTACAGTTCAAGCAACCTCAGAAGCTACTGCATGTTTCGTTAGATTAGTTCGTAATCGAGTGTATTTGACTTTGTAACATTTCTTTATAATAATTTCAGTATTTTTTACACTTGTTTGTTACATTTTGCTCAAATTGATAATTTTGGCTAAAGATTTCACAATGTTATAGTGTAAGTTATATTTGATAGTTGTCCTTAAGAGTTTGACTCTATTAAATTTATTTTTATTGGTGTTTTCTCAAATACACATCATTCCAGTGGTGTTTAAGGGCTTTGACATTTTTGTCTACGAGCTTGTATGTTCCCAGCTTAACTATCTCAAATACAGTGTATGACCTTTTCCATCTTGAGCCTAATGATCCAGAACTTATTTCTTTGTCTGTGATGAAACTTTCTTTAAAACCAAATATCTTACTTTAAAGCTCTTTCTGCGAACCTTGGAATTGAAGTGTCTTTCCATTTCCTCTGGTACGTGGCGAGGTTTATTTAGGAATCATTTCGTTTTTCTACCAAGCGATCCAAGCTTGCATTAATGGCTTCTTTATTTTGTCCTGCCCTCATCGTAACTTATCTTCCTTGTCGAACTTAAGCCTATTTCATTTGGAACCATGGCTTCAACCCCATAGGCTAAGGAGAAAAGAGTTTATCCCATGGCTATTTTGGTAGTGGTACAGCACGATCATAAGATTTGGGGTGATTTATCAGTCCATAATCCCTTCACGGTGTCGAGCTTTTTTACATAATGCTTTCAAAGGTTTTGTTCAAGGTTCTAAAGTGCGTGGCAATGCGTTTCTATCGAGCATCAAACATTACAAGAATATATGTGCCTGTGCAAAGCATATGCGTAATTATACGTTTGTCAATTTTTAATAGGGTAATTGGCACAAAACGTCCCTACCTTTGAAAGTTTTTGTGGAAAACGTCCTTACCTTTGAAGGTTTTTGTGAAAAATGTCTCTACCTTTCATTTTTTTGGCGCAGAACATCCCTACCTTTCACATTCTTTGCGTTGAACGTCATTTTTACCAATTTTTAACATAAAACAAT
Source organism: Fraxinus excelsior (assembly GCA_019097785.1). Classification (NCBI taxonomy): domain Eukaryota; kingdom Viridiplantae; phylum Streptophyta; class Magnoliopsida; order Lamiales; family Oleaceae; genus Fraxinus; species Fraxinus excelsior. The sequence continues at coordinate 14,152,077 of CM032636.1, read as the reverse complement.
TATATACCCTCCTATATAAATAAAACAAAAAAGAAAAGAAATGAAAAATAAAGAATAAATTGTAATATGCTCCTAAATTTTTTTAAAAATGCAAATCAGTCCAAAAAGTGGTGATTTTTTGTCTTTTTTCAACCCAAATGTGTCTAAATTTCGGCAGCTTCTGGCCACCCAAGCCGCCACACGTTGACACTGGTCAACAACCCTCCAATTTCCCCTTCAATTACCACCCAACCACTCCCAATTTCATCAACTATAGTGGATGGAATTAATGCTGAAAGTTCACTGTCCTCAAATCTAAAAATCGTCGGAAATTACATTTCGGCCATCCCCATGATCGGAACTCACCTCATATCAATTGTCTTTCACCAGACAACCACACCCATGCCAAAAATTTACAACAAACATTAAAAAAAATTAAATTTCATGCCAGATTCTTTACCAGTCGCGACACAGCCTGCGAACTTCTCAAATTTCGGCGCCATCTGGAATACCCATGGTTGCAGAATACCTGGGCTAGGCCCCTCTTCACCAGGCGCACCTAGCCCAACCATGGGTCTAGATCAATTTCGACCTGAAGCCATTCAATTCGTTGGAGAAATACTATGTTCCAAAAATTGTAATTGGATTTCGACTTGAAGTTCTAATGAATCCAGGCAAAATTATGGAAGACCCATGGGTGGAATAGCTTCTCCAAGATGAGAGGGTGCCGAATGGAGTGGTCCACGACCATGGGTCAAAGGGACGATGCTGGAATCAGTCAAGTTCAGTGTGCAGCGCGATAGTCGCGACTACGTTACTTTCAGTTTTAAATCGAACCTAATGGGTAAGTGTTTTGGATGAATTGCCCACATGGCTGAGGCCGTCTGAGTGTGGGCAACTAGATGGTGGTAGTCCATGATCCTGTTGCTGGACGAAGGTGCGACTTCCAGCAATTTGTCCATTTTTCGAGTAGCTAATTTTGCTTGCTGAATTCTTCCAAATTATTAGATGATGTGGTAAATTCTTGGGATGGAATTGTAGAGGGTGTTGAGGAGATTATGTTGGTACCAATGTCCGGAGGTTGTGGTTGTAGAAAATAGTAGATGTGGTCATCAGACGATGGAGGGAGTTGGAGGAGAAGAGTGAGCGTGTTTTTGTTATTTTTAATATTTTCATAAGTTTTGGACTAATTTGCATTTTTAAAAAAGTTTAGGAGCAGATTGCAATTTATTCTTTATTTTTTTTCTGTTCTTTTTTGTTTTATTTATATATGAGGGTATATTGGTCATTTTATATTAAAAATTGGTGAAAATGATGTTCAGCGCAAAGAATGTAAAAGGTAGGGACGTTCTGCGCCAAAAAAGTAAGGTAATGACGTTTTTCACAAAAACCTTCAAAGGTATGGACGTTTTGCGCCAATTACCCGTTTTAATATCATTTTAAACTAATAAATAAATAAAATAGTGCATGCTTTGAAATTTATATATATATTGCTCAAAATCATAATACTACAATTATTTAAACTTTATACATATTCTTCAAGTTTTCAACAAAAACGTATTACTCAAAATCATAAATATTACAATTATTTGGTAATTAATTTCTACAATTAGATTAGGCATGAACATCGGTTTAAAATATCCTAAATATTGTCTGACTCTTTATATGATTCCAATGCAATCTCAACATCTTCATTTCCATTTGATGCAATATCATTCTTATTATCTCTTGTAGATAGTAAGATATTTTGTTAACCTCATCCTCATCATCATCATCAATTACTAGCATCACTTCCTAATAAAGCTAGAGGAAGACCAAAGAAGAAGGAGGCTCTGGTTCGACGTAGATAGTTTACAACTCTACGAAAGATTTGTTTTGATTTTTTTTTTTTTTTTTAAATATCAAAACCCTACAAATTAATGTACATAATTCATATCTCGGGTTATTTGGGCTAATTTCATAGTTTGGCGTTTAAGCATACATATGCAGTAAACGAAATAAGTTAACTACATTATCACATGCATATCTCATATGTGATGCGTTTTAAAAATGTATCAAGAATATACAGATATATGCATATGCTTGCATTGTATAACACTGTTTTGTTTATGACTTTCACTTGTACGTTACTTGGGGATATTCTGAATTTCCGATCCTTCACAAATGGCTCTCAATTTCTTCCCTTGGAACTGTGCACAATTATCTGATATCATAGAGTTTGGCACTATGAGTTGATAAATAATAGTTTTCATATGAAATTTTTAATATGAATTTGCGATGGGCTCTGTGTCTACCCATTTGGTGAAGTAATCCACCAGTACGATCATGAATCTTATATTAAACCTTCCTTTTGGTAGTGGTCAGACAAAATTGATAGCCAATTTTATAAAAAGGCCAAGGACTACTATTGGTAGTCAATTCTTATATAGGCTTTCGAGGTATTAATGGCGAATTTTCCATATCTCTGCGCGATACTTATGGTATCATTCCTCATAGTTGGCCAGTAATATCCTTGTTTCAGACTAGAGAATGTTTGATGGCTTAATTTCCACATATACCTTCATGTATTTTTCTTATTATATATGTCGCTTTATCATAAATCACACTCTGAGCGAGGGGAATGTATGCCCACGTGTGAACAAAAGTTGTTCTGTAGTGTGTATCTTAGTGCTTGTTATTCTATTGATATGAATTTGAATTGTTTTGCATCCTTAGTACTTGCTAAGGATCAGCATATGCATTCTCTTCTTTAGGGATTTGTGAGAGTTCAAATTTGCTAAAGTATCGCGGCAAGCCCGTGACTTACAACCAAATACGTAGCCATCATTTTATCCTAACCAATTAACTTTCCATTTACTTGATTTACCACTATCTGTGAATCACTTCTTATCTCGATATTCCGAGCATGTAGTTTCTTTGCTTGTCGTAAATCAGCTAGTAAAAGTCTCGTATTCTACCACATTATTTGTTGCTTTAAATGTGAACCTTAGCCCCTCTTTGAGCCACATTGTTTTTTTCATTCTCATTCTTCTACTCATTTTCAACCACATATTCTTCAATAAAAAATTATTTTCCATCACATCAATAATCTTTCCTTCTTTTTCAACCATATATCCCTATCACATCAACAAACAAAAAAAACATTCTTGAAACAAAAATGTGCACCAAACAGGGGCTTAATACACAATTTAGTTTGTGCTCTTCTAGACTTGTCAGGATTATTCATGCTTCAGCCCCACTTTCGTCAGACGATCTATCTACAAATATTTTTCATTTTTCCTATTCGGCTCAACCTCGAGAGTGAGAACATCCAAGAGTTCAAAAATGAAATATGCTAATGCTTGCACTTTGATGGCGCGCCCCTTATAGCTTATTTTGAATTATCCTAACTCAATAGCCCATTTCATTAATCTTCCCAATGCATCAAGCTTCTATAATACTTGCTTAAGTTGGAAATTGGTTAATACTTCGTCACTCTAGCTGTGGAAATAAGATCTTTGTTTTACACCTTCGGGGGTGGTCGAATTGGTGGAACAGGTGAATGCGGAGACCAAAGTAGTGGTGGCAATCGAGCCAAGTAGGTGAGCCGCTGAGGGCAATGAGCCGCTCGGGCTCGTCAAAAGACGAGCTTGAGCACGAGTCGAGCAGGCCATCTCGTTTGGACGAGCCCACGAGCCTCGTCATTTATTGTGAGCCACGAGCCGCTCGGCTCACCTAATTATATAAAAAAATAGGGAAAAAATTGAAAAAGAAACACCACTAGTGACCGTTTGGTCATTTAATTTTAATTTTAATTTTAATTTTTTTCTTCATTTTTCTAATTTTTTTTCCCCTATAAATACCCACCCATTACAATATTTTTTTCTCACCAAATTTACTAATCTATCAATATCAATCTCTCATTTTCTAATCTATATTCTCTACCATTTACAAGTCATTATCGATAATGTTATTCATTCATTCTATATAATCCTCTTATATATTTTTTTCTTACATTATTATCTTAATTTTACAATTCATTTTATACATTACTACATAATCTTCATTCACTTCTTAATTCTACATTTCTACATTTTACTTCAAGTCTTCAACATTCAATTTCTATTATTCACAAATGGATCCACGATCGTTTGTTGAAAACTTGTTCATTTTGGAAGGCAAACATCTGCTCAAAATCAATTTGGGAATAAATTTGACAATCTCAATAAATTCCCAATTCAAGAAAACATTCAAGATTTCAGCGTTCATGAAGGTAGTCATCCAATCGATTTGGATGACGTTGATGTTGATCCTAATATTCCAATTAATTTGGAACAAGATGAAGAACCTATATTAAATATTTTCGATGCAAGAGGGAAGAGAAATAGGAAGAAGCAGGCAAAATGTTGGGACCATTTTAAATTGGTTCAAACCTGTCATGTAGTCGATGTAATTTTCGAAACAAAGCAGTATGTAAATACTGTCAACAATGACTGGCATGTAAAAAAGGCGTTGGAATTACCTATCTCAACCGTCAATACAAGACATGTGCGGCCAAACATGGGTTTTTTCCAGCTGGTCAAACACAACTACAATTTGGTACTCCAGGCGCCGGTGGTACTATTACACCACTTTCTACATGGATGTATTTGGAGGAGGAAACTCGAACGAGAATGGTGAAGTTCATTGCCGCAGTGGAGTTGCCATTAGCAATAGCGGACAACCAACATTTCGTAAACTATGTCAAAACATATCTTCAGTCGAGGTACGTTGGAGTAAGTCGAAATACTCTTCGTTCTAATACAATTGTATATTTTATTCATGCAAAACAACTATTGATTGGGGATTTAGAAAAATATGGAGGTGTAATATCTTTAACTTCTGATATGTGGAAATGGATTAATAAGAGAGGTTATATAGCTGCAACTGCACACTATATAGACCCACTTTGGGTCATACATAAAAAATTATTATTTTTAAAATTGTTGAGTACCCGCACGATGCCCAAACTATATTTAATGCTATAATGAACATTATTAGAGAGTATAAATGCGAGGGTAAAATTCATTCTTTTACGTTCGACAATACTAGTGTAAATAAGGTTGTTATTGATAAATTGCAAAGAGTACTTCAACCCGATTTTGGTGGTTATTTATTTCATATTCGATGTGTATGTCATATTTTTAATTTAATAGTACAAGATGGTTTAAAACATGTTAAGGATGAAATTAACCAAATTAGAAATACACTTGTATATATCACGATTACACCTAATAGAAAACAAACATTTGAAGACTTTTGTGAAGAATCTGGGATGACGAATAGAAAAGTCTTTATTATTGATGTAGGTCATAAATGAAACTCAACTTACTTATTATTAAAATCATGTGAAGGTTTTGAACATTTAATTACTGAATTTTATAATAATAGGCATGTTAGAGACGAAGACGATACTATCTTGAATGCATCCGATTTGAATATAGTTTTTAAAATTAAAAATTTTTTGACAAGTTTTTATAAGTCTACACTATATTGTCTGATTTTTATTATTCCACTAGTTGTATAGTTCTTCAACGTCTTTATATAGTTGTTTGGGCTTTTAAGAAATTTCAAAATGACCCTAATTTTCAAGAGGTTATATATTCCATAGAATTAAAATTTAGAAAATATTGGGAAGAATTATCTATGTTATTTCCTTTACCATGCGTCATGGACCTCCGATATAATTTATCGGGTACTAAATTTGTAATTAATGAAATATCAAATGCTTTAACTTTTAATGTACATATTACTTATAAGAATTTGTAACAAATATTACGTGAAATGTATGAATTATATGTTTCACGAATGGGTACACATATTACTCGTGTACCTACATCTACTCCTCCCACTAATATAACAGATAACAACGCTGAAATTTTAAATTTATTCGAAAGCATAAACTCATATAGATTTTTCAACTGCATATGCATTTGGTTCCTCTAGTAGTAGTAGTGGTAGTAGTTTATCTTCCATACTCAAATTTCAAGTAATAATCCAAATGTGTTGTCGTCTAAATTAATTGATTACTTTTGTCATACTTTGCCTAATAACTAAGAAGTTAAGAAAAGTTCATAAGATGTAATTAAATGCTTTCGAGATAATGAACGTCGGTGGCCAATAGTTTCTACAATGGCAAAAGATCTACTAACACCTCATGTTAGCACTGTAGTTTTGAAGTTTGCTTTTAGTGCAGGGAAGATGGTTCTCTCTTAGATCAGGAGTCAACTAAAAGAAGATATTTTGAAAACGTTAATGTGCTTGAAGGACTAGGAAGATGCCAATTATCAAATTCAAGATAAATATACCGAAATTGCATGTAACCAAGTAAGTAATATTTAATTTCATCATATTCATCACAAAATTTAATTTTCATACATTTATAATTTTAAAAAAAATTGTACACGTAACAAGTTGTTCGTGTACAATTTTTAACTCCGCCTACAAGAAATTGAAGTAGTCGGTTCCAATCCCGGATAAAGGAGGAGAGTTTATCTTTATTTTTTTATTTCGAAAAATAAAAATATTTTGAAAAATGTATATTTAAATTTTTTTTTATAAAGTGTGTGTGTGTGTATTAGGTTTAGAAGTAGTAGTTTAAAAAAAATAACGAGCTTTCGAGTTGAGCGGCTGGCGAGGGACAAGCTCAGACACGAGCCGAGCTCACCCAAAAACCAAAGTTCGGCTCGTGGTTCACGAGCTACGCACGAACTCAAGGAACAAGCTCAGACATGAGCCGAGCTCGCCCAAGAATCAACGCTCAGCTCATGGTTCACGAGCTACGCACGAGCCGAGCTCGTGCGGGTAAGGGCCGAGCCAAGCTATCACTAGACCAAAGGTCACGAATTCGAAATCCCCTGCTAACACTTCCTCGATCAAGCCCGCGCACTAGGCTTGCCGAGTACGGTTTATCTCTTATGTGTGATTTGTGGGCTACTGCACATGAAGCTAGGTTTACCTAGTACACACTCATGGATAGCGGCTGCGGGTTCCTACGTCAAAAAATATCGTTGTTTTCTTAGTTACTACTAAGGCAATGACTAGTTTTTTCCATATCAAGATACTTAACCTTAGCACGTTGCAAAGCTTTAATTACGTAATATACTTGCAACTGTTGTTATCCTTCATATTTTACTAAAATGGAATTCACCGCAACCTTAAATGTACAAGAATAAATTATACTCATTTAATAGCTTAGCTAATAGTAGAGCTTTTGAAGCGAACCATGTTGTAGGATCACAAGATTTTATACGAACCCCCCAAAAAGTTAAAATTAGAGTTATAAATTTGACTCAATGATTTCTTGAATCAAGAACCAAGTTGGAAGGTTTGAATGCTACAAAGATTGGAAATATTTGATAAATTCTGGATAGTTTAATTAAGAACAAGATTGAAAGCGAAAATCTCACTTTATATTAGTCTCTCAAAATAATTTGTTGTCATTGTTTGTACAATGAATATGCCTTACATAGGCGGACTCAAACAATCCTAATTAATTTGTAAAACAACTAAATAAACATGATAAATAGAGTTTGACTTGAACTGAAAAACTAGCCCAGATAACATGTAAAACCAATCTAAATAAAACTAAAATACTGTAAAAATAACTAAAAAACCCTTAAACTAACTTAAAATAGAAAAACCCTATAGCATACCCCTAAATAACGAAATTTAACCCTAAAAGTTTGACAAAGTCATTTGACAAACATTCTCACAATCAAAAAACGTTTTTGGATTCTACTAATGGACAAAAATTCGATAATGAATCTAAAAGTTATGCGCATTTTCGTACATCCTCCTTATTCCTTCTGTTGACGTTGAAAATTATATTGGCAAAAATTCAAGCAAACTTAATGTAATAATTGAGACTCGATTGATAATGAAAGATTTTAACACTTCTGATACAATGATTTCATCCACTTTTCTAAGGAGATATTTGAAACATGACAAAGTTTTTGTCAAGATTTTAATGTGAAATCAAGTGTTCTTGTATCTCTCCCATTCATGCCTCTGCTCTTCTCCTTTTTATAAGGAAGATCCTGCATAAATATGTCATTTGCCCATCTTGTCAGCTGCAGTGTCGAGTTGAGAAAGTACATTCATTGGCACATTCATATTGGTTAGTCAGCTCAGCCCGTCAGGTCATTATGAGTTAATCTCAGATGTGGTCCCCAATAATTAATGAATTACTTAGGAAATGAAGTTAAAGCATTTCATTGGTGTGAATAGTGGACACTGATGTAAGATCTGCCATGTGTTGTAATTCTGTAGATGGTATGTACAATGTGTAAGGGATCTATAATTATTATGCTCCATTGAACCTCGATTAACTACATAACCGAGCTGACCTTACATTCCCGAACTCACATTAGCACGAGCTTATTGTACACATTGATATGTATTTGATCGACCTCGGAGGGTGGTCATCAACACCTTCATTTTCTAATTGGTTTATGATTTTCTCTTCTAAATGGATCTATATTATAAAGGATCCATGTTTGCTTGCCTTTCATGATTATCATCAGGTTTTCCTAGGTATTCCTTCAAGGCCCGAAAGGTTTGTTTCTAATCTTCAGTTCATTCAATTTTTCCCTTTTAATTCTTGGAAGAAATGAAAGCATTTATTCGTGGCTTGTGAAATAAATATGCTTAAGGTGACGACTCTTCCTATTAAACTCTGTACCACTTTAGTTTTTATTGGACAATGCAGTTTAATAATGACTTGAATTTGTTAGGGTTTGCCTCAATACATCACTTATTTACCATAAACACCGAGAATTCCCTGATGTGACCCCGAAAGCACATTTCAATTTGTTGAGTTTCATTCGGTACTTTCATAGTACATTGGAGGCTTCTTCCAAGTACATTAAAAGACTCTTATCTCGAAGGCTTTTAATAAGCATATCATCGATGTATACTTTTAATGTCTTGCATATCTAACCCGTGAATATTTTATTTTCATAGCCTTTGATAAGAGGTGCTGGCTTTTTTAATCTAAATGGCATTACCCTATAACAATATAGTTCCCAATTCATTACGAAATCAGTGTGCTCATTGTATAGTCTGTACATGGAATTTTCTTATGCCATGAATATGCATCCATGAAACTCAATAGTTCATGTGTTACAGCTGCATCCATCAACTAATCAATTTTGGGGAGCGGAAAGTTGTATTTGGGACATGCTTTATTTAGGGTTTGTAAAATTATGGAGAGTTCGCTATTTACCATTCCTTTTTGGAACTAGTACAAGATTGCATACTTAGATCGAGTAAGAAGCTTCGTGGATAAAACCATCTTCCAACCACTACTCAACTTCACTTTTCAACGCCACATATATCTTAGCACTCATTGGTTGCCTATTTTGCATTCTAAACTTTATTTTTGGGACTTTTAGGGAAGCAAGCCACTTTAGGATCTATACCCGCTATATCAACATGTTTCCAAGCAAATACGTCCATGTTTGTCATTAAAAACTTTTTTAATAGATTTTTCATAGGTTCGACTAAAACTTTCTAACTCTTTGACCGCGTTACTTCAGACGTACAATCAATCATGCAAGGGTCAATTGAGTCATCGGCCTCAAGCTACTTCCCGATATTATCCATTCCCACCACAACAATTACATTTTTATTAGGAGTTCGTAAGGTTGTTTCTCTTATATCACTAGGATGATTTCTTCTCTAGAATCCCTGATTTATAAAAACTTCATCTTTGTTTGTGGGGAACTTAACACATAACTGATGAAAAAATATTGTTATGTTTACTTGCCTCATAGTAAGTCATCCAAGGATTCCTTCATAAATGGATTTTTTATCCGAAAATGTAGAAAGTCATATATATGCTTAGCGCTCATCTCCTAATTTAACTAACAAAGTGGATTTTCTGCGAGGGATTCGGTCGTCTCTAATGAAAATACGAGACTATGATACAAGAATCTATCAATTATATATTTGTATTGGATGGAAAGAGCTTCCGTATAACACGTTCGTTGGAATCTCGTTGTCCAAGAGCATATGGTTAAAGCTTTCTCCGACTATCATTACTCGTATGACTACTGTATGTTCTCAGAACACATGATAACATTTCATATTTAAATACTTTAATTGCAGGAGTTACATATATTTCAAATTACCTTATTTCCTTCAATTTTCCAAGGCTGCATCTTTATCGATAAATTTATCCTTTCTCCGTGGCACGGATATCTTCATTCTCGTTCGAGATTGAACATAACAACCTTGCTACTAATTTTGAATTCTCCATTTTCTCTTCTAGATTTTCCCATTTCCTTTTTTATGTACTACCTCTACCATCATGAATTTTCTATGAAATTCCTCATGAGATCTTAATGTCTCTATTTTGATAAGATATAACTCTGTTTTCACTAATCTTTTCAAAATATTTTACGATTACCCATCTCAAAACAATGAGATTGTGGTTATCTATGTCCTAGTCTTCTCCACAGACATCTTCAATTTGTTGACTTTTAAATAACGATCAACAAATATTTCTCACCTAACAAGGATTTTTTCCTCCTAATATCGTTTTACTTGATGTTAAGTAAGGAACAATATAAAAAATGACTATTTGAGAGGTAGATATTCAAATTTTGTATTCTTTTTTTTTTCTCCCCTTTTTGGGCAAGATTATTTATAGATTCCTCTTTGGACCTTAGGGGCAATTGTTTCTTTTTGGTTAATGACAAGTGACGATCATTTAATGACTGATTTCTAACTGATTCTGTTGCATTTTCATGTTTTATTTACCAACTAACGGGTATTTTTTCTCCTTCTCGCAATTATTATTAATTTAAAACTTTTAATATCTAATTGAAAATTTAATTTATAAGATTCTTTAATAATTTAAAATATTATTTTTGAAAACAATTATAGAAGTTTTCAAGCTTAACAAAATTTTCTTGACAATAGAAATCAATCATTTATAGTGTTTTCAAATTGATAAAATAAATTATATTATAAAAAAGCTTTAAAATGGAAATAACGTCTATGGCATATTTCAAGTAATGATAAAAAATTTCTCTCGGTAAAAAATGCTTTAAAAATGGCGAAAGGATAATATGGTATTCAAAATAAACTTTTGAACGGCTTTGCAATTTTAAAAATAGAAACGACATCTCTACATTTGTCATATATTTTAGGGGAATGAGTTCAAAGGACCACCATTCATAAACATTTTGTTCAATAGGCCTTTGACCAAAATTATTAAAATAAAAGGAATGTTAATTATTTAAAATGGTCAAAAGACCTCTTTAACCCTATCTTGTAAAATCAAATTGAAGAAAGAATTGGGATTTTCTTTCACTCTTTCACGTCATTCCCTAACAAACAAACAACTCCTTCTCCTTCAAAAAAAAAAAAACATTGACCTGATTTCCAAAGAACGGTTGTAGCACTCAGTGGCTTCACCGTAATCACAATGGCTTTTGAGTCTTGAACCATCAACTCGTCTGGGTATTCCAAAGAGTTCTCGTTGTCAGAATTTACCACGAAACTTTCCGAATTGTTGTTGTTGCAAGTGAACTCGATGGGTTCGAAATCGACGTTGGATTCGATTGTAGCTTCGACGGAGTTCTAATTTGGGTCGGGTGTAAGTTCTTGAGCATTATTGGAATTCGTTGGTTCATCCCCATTAATGAGAACTGGAAACCTTCACTTCTTCAAAATCTTCTCCTTCAAATTTCCAACTCTTCTCTTTCAAATCCAAAGCCATCTCTTACCATTCTTCTACTGAGGTTGGCGATTGTGAAAACTTTTAATGGGAACGAAGTTTTCGGTGGAGGGTTGTGTTCGGTCTTCTTCATTTTCAAACCAACTACAAACTCCCATTTAGGAAAATCAATGTAAGTTTTTCGTATTTTCAAATGCAATTCACGGGAAATGGATTTTTTTGTCGAATAATGATTTTCATTTGTTGAGTTTGAAAATATGTTTCTTATCTTGAACAAATCTGTCTTCTACTTGTGAACCATGTGTATTGGATTTTTACATAATTTTTTTGGGTTTCTAGTGAGAATGATACTTGATTTTTGTTATCTGAATTTGAGGAATTGAATTTTGTTTGAATGTTAGGGTTCATATGTATTCTTGTTCTTCTGCATAGAATGATTTATGATTTATTAATTACCTTTGTTGGATACAGTTTATAGTAATTTTTTCAAGAAATGATATGTATTTAAAATGAGACTCAAAATTGATACCATACTTGTTTTACAATGTAAAACTTATTTGATAGGATGACATGGGGAGTAAAAGAGAATGTTGAAGATGAGACAATTGACATAGTGCCCAAATATATATGTGAGTTGAGTCTGACTTGAGGCTAATTGTCTTTAACTATTTTTCTAAATATGTATGTGCATCGAGATTGACTGGAGGCTCATTGTGTTTAACTATTTCCAAATTTGATGTTTTTCTTCTAAGTTTTGAGAATTGAAATTAGAAGTGTGTACTAGAAATTGGATTTAACTCTTCTCATTAAACTATAAAGTAATGCGTAACATGAAGCATAATTATTCGTGATAATGTTACACTTGGTTATAAAGTTGGTAATTGTATTAGCAAAATGTTAGTGGAAAAAAATTTGTTGTGAAGAAATACAGCATTTACAATATGTACATAATTTATTTTATCTTATCGAAAATCTGTATGTTTAATTTGGTTTATATAGCTTATGCATCTTGTTCATATGTACTTTAATGTCATCAGTTGTTCAAATATTTGTATATGTTTTATAATTTGCAGTGCAATGGAGAAGATTCAAGTTGACGATACAATTACAACAAGATGTAAACTGCATGTAGTACAAGATGTTTATGAAAAACTAGATACAAATTACAAAAAAAAAAAAAAAAAAAAAGCTCTGCGAAAGTTGCTTCAAATCTCTTCTTAGATTGATGGATATAAGGCTGGCTTCAGAGTTTATACATCAATTATTATTGCAAAAGATGAAGACTAGTAAAAAAGAAAAAGTATGGTTTAAGATAAGAGACAAACGAGCAAGATTTGAATTGGAAGAATTTGTTTTAGTGACGGGCTTAAATGCAGGTAATGATGACAATGTAGATAAGACTTTGGGAACGGAATGTCGGATCGTGAAAGAGTATTTTAAGAAAAATGTGGAGATGATTACAATGCATTTGTATGTTGTAAGAAAAGAAACAACGATAAGTATAAGTTGGGATTGATCGTAATCTTGACGTACGTCTTGTGGGCCACGTAGGAAAACACCTTTATCGAGTAAAAAGCTCAATTTTAGTAAAAGTCCGATCAATTACGTGAGAGGGGATATTCTACCTCTACAGGAGGTTATTCTGTTACCGATCAAATTCCATGTCGCAAGTGATGACAACTATAGCATAGAAAAGTTCAAATTTGTGAAAGTGACAGATGTTCACCAACAATTAAATGGGTGAGATTGAATAATTTCATAATTAGTAGTACCATATTATTTTAACTGTTTAAAATTGATACAATAACTGCACAACTATTTTGTAGATCTGACTTGATATATTCACACTGAAATACATAGAATTTCTGCAAGCGAATATGGACGTAAATGCAATTCGATTGGATTATGTACCAATATGGCACAAGAAATTGGATGTAGAGTTGTTGGCTTGGAACTTCGAGCTTTAGATTGTATTTTGATATATGTATTGATTTTTTGATAACATTTTGTGCCTGAACCTTATTCTTCTTTCTGGAGTAGTTGTCATTCCTATAAATGTCGATATTTCTAAAATGTTGCCTACCTACTAGTTAGTACATTTGCAACTGTAATGATTATGGATATTGAATGTAATTGAAACTTACATATTTTTGTGCCCTTTTATATCTTTCAAGTTTACATATTGTAGACATTCAAAGTGTTGATATAATGCATATTCACATAACGAAATGTACTTCATTCATGTGGCACAAAGTATTTAATATCATTCCAGTACAAAAATGCAATCATTCGAAAAATGATATTAAAATCGTTCCTGAAGCACAGAACAATTTAGATATCGTTTTAGCATCAAATACACACTGTTTCCCTGATTTTCATAATGACATTGATATCGTTCGTGTGTTACAAAACGATATAGTTATTGATTCAATACCCAAATTGCACTGATTAATATACCGACATTGAAATCGTTCATAAAACACAAAACGATTTAGATATCGTTTCAGCATCAAATACACACTGCTTCACGGATTTTCATAACAATATTGACATCGTTCCTGGATTACAAAACAATATCGATGTCGTTTCAATACAAAAATTGCACTGATTAACAAACGATACGGACATCGTTCCTGAAACACAAAACGATTTACATATCGTTTCAGTATCAAATACACATTGCTTCACTTACTTTTTCTCTGTAGTGTCAAACGCACGAAACAACGTAATGACATCCATATCGTTTTCGTGCAAATTTGATGAGCTCGAAATCGTTACAGTTGAAATAATAAAAATAACGATATTGATATCGTTTCCTTTCATTCAAAACGACATCCATATTGTTTCAGTTAAAATCATAACTACAATGACACTTATGTCGTTTCTTGTGATATCAAACGACAATGATATCGTTGTAGTATTAAACCCACGAAATAATATAACGACATCAATATTGTTTCAGAACAAATTTGAAGCGTTTTAACTTGTTTCCATAGAAATCGTAACTAAAACAACTTAGATGTCATTTTTTTGCACCGAAACGACAATTATATCATTGTAGTGTCAAACTCACAAAATAACATAACGACATCCATACAGTTTCAGTGCAGATTTGACGAGTTTGACATCGTTACAATTCAAATAATAACAAAACGACATTGCCCTCGTTTCCTTTTACTAAACACGATAACGTACTGATGTTCTTACTATGTTCTGTAACTGGTTAACTTGCACATCTTTATTTCCAGAATCCTTACTGATGTTCCACAACGGAGCGAACTTACACTTACAGATGCAATCTAACTACAAGGTTCATTCATGTGTAACTCTACATTATTGTCGACTAGTACATAAGAATTATCTTCGCCATCTACTCTTCGGGGACTATCTTCATTTACGTCAAAACCATTACAATCTACAAATATTATCACCATCATCATAGTTACCATCGTTGTCTATTCGAACATGTTCCTCTTCACTGTTCATATTTGCAATTTGTTCTCCACCTCCACCTCTATTAGTAATAAACGTCCTTCATCACCGAACTCTTCTTGATTTTCAACTACTTCATTCAAAAGGACTACACAAAGCAAAGTATCTCTACAGATATATACAAACCACTTCACGTTGTTGTCACAATCAATTATGGTTGGAGCAGTTGGAGCTGTAGACATTATAGGGACGAGCTGAAATCTCTATTTTGTATAGTCTTGTATCTACATTCAACACCTATTTGATTTTATCATGCAATTCCACATAAGAAATTGTTTTCGCAACAAGTATAGGCGTTGTTTTCCTTTTGCCACTCCCTACATATTTCCATTTCTATGCACCTTCAACGATTGCTCATATTCATCTGGATAACAAACTGATATCCATACCACATCGCAGTGTCCATAACTGTAATTCAACATAAAAAATTCATCAAATTTCGAACATCTTACCGTACTGATAACGATATGTATATCGTTGTGGATTGCAAAAAATGATATTTAAGTCGTTATGTACAAAAGAAAATCAAATGTATATTTTATAGTAGAACAATGAAAAGAATAGTCAAACATGTATTTACCAACTTACATTTCACTTCATTTAATACAAGTAAGGGGTAGTGAGAAAAAAGTTAGGAAGTAACTCATATCAAATCTCTAATCCAATGATGAAATGAATTCAAAATCATTGTTAACAAATGAACACCATAAACATATATACAACAACATGAAGAAATGATTCGAAAAAACTGAGAAAGAAAAGAACTCAAGTATTAAAAATTTATAATACCCTCTATTTTTCTCCAAATTCCTAACAAGAATGTTGTAAGATTTTATTATTCATTTCAACCAAATAAGTGTTCATAGGAATGAGAATGTAGAGCTTATTGTTTCATTATGTAAAGAAAATGATGATAAGAAAATGAATAGGGATTGCATACCTATAGAACCGATCTCTGTAGAAGAAATGGAAGTAGAATTCAATTAGGGTTAAATAGAAAATGAAATGGGATTTAGAACAATAATGTCTTTTTGTATACAAAGACATTTTAGTCTTTTACAAATTGTATTTTTCATTTTTAATATATTTAGGCATTCTAACTAAAAAATATGGATGTTGGACTTTTGAAACAAATGTTTGGTTTGATCAAGCCTTTTAAATGAAATCCCCTATATTTTAGGGGTCGATTTCATTATTTTCTTTAAGTTAGTTTTTAAATTATTTTTAGAACACGTCATTAATAGTAGAGACGACAATGAGCACATGATAACCCTACCCTTCCCCCTACGAAGTCAAGATTTTCGAGAGGCATTCAAAATCTTATTTTTCACCCCATTTTCTATTTACTTATTTATTTTTAAATATTATTTAAACTTAAAGTTAATAAAAAAGAGTTATTGTTTGATGTGCACGTGTTTGAGCTCCATTATTAAAAAAAAAAAAAAAAAACAAACTCATTTTTTTGTCCAACTTATTTTCAATCATACGTTCTCTTAATAAATAAATTTGCATGTAAACCTAAAATATCTTTCTACTTTTTTAACCTTGTATTCTTAAAATTTTATTACAAAACTCATTTTTAACCATAAATGAACTCACATAAATTTTTTGAGAATAAATTTTATGAAAAATAATTTTTTTGAGAATATGGGTGCGCTTGAGCCACATTATTTTAAAAGAATGTATTTTGGAATAGTAGATTGATGAAAAATGTGTGATTTAAAAGAATGAAAAGTTATTGATGTGATTGAAAATATTATTTTATTAAAGAATGTGTGATTGAAAATGAGTAGAAGAATAAAAATGAAAATTTTAATTTAGCTTAAACATGAGCTATATTGTTAAAAGTAGGAAACTTTTTTAGATCCTCGTACAAATTTATTTTATGAGAAAATTTGTGATTGAAAATGAATTTAAAAAAATTTATACCAAGTAGGAAATAAATAATAAGAATGAGGATCATGTTTACCATTCCAATCTTGCATTTTCAATTGGTGACACTAAATGAGTAGTGTTATTCAACTATACTGATTTTTAACATTGATTTAGATGACAATACTTGCATTATCAAATTATACGTTCAATTAAATACAAGAATTTATTAGAACCTTTGACTGATGCATCTAAACTAATTTTCAACACCACTAATATTAGAAAACATTTTTTTATTTCAATCCCTAGTACCAATTTATGTCGGAACATATTTTCCCAAGCGTTTTCCTCGAAATAAAATCAACCAATCAGAGACCTCGCTAACGTGGCTTATTACAGAAGCTTTAAAACTTTCACCTTCTCGCTCTTCAGTCTCTCACTAACCCAATTTCCTCAATTTCCCTCTATATAAACCCCTCACACCTCACAATTTTAGTCCTCTGTCGCTTTGGTTATATTTTCTTCTACGCGTTTTCTCTCTCTCACGTTGCGCTCTCTCTCTCTAGTCGTTGATTCTTATCCTTTAAGGTGTGTGTTTCTGATTCTTATTACAAGTCTTCTTTTGTTTTTGCACTTTTATTTGGTTCATTTGATCAGTTTTGGAACTATTTTTAATTTGGTTTCTAGGGTTTCTTGAATCTTGGATTGGCTTTGACCTTTTGGGGCCTTTCTGTGTTTTTTTCATCATATTTTCTGTATTTTGTGGTATTACTACTGAACACAAGTTGAAACGGGTTGGGTTAGTGTATTGATGCGTGGTTTCTTTATTCTAATCCGTAAACTTGATATGGATTATTATAATGGGTCCTTAAAAAACTTTCCCTTTGTATTCTTTTAGCAGTATTGCTTTTATTTAGCTATGATCATAGTAGTGGCTTTATGGATGTTATGTGTATGAGATGAGGCTTATGTAGTGAAAATGCCAGGGCTTTTCAACAGATGTCTTTTGATTCTAGCAAGAAGCATCGGTGGTTTCTTTGGATTGCATTCTGTTTCATGAACCGAGGGAGGCTTTGGTGCTCACGGAAAGTCTTGTTTAGGCATTGGACTTGATAGTCGGTAAAAATAGTTTTGAGGGGGGAGGGGTGTTTGTTGTGGGGTTGTGGTGTATATATTTGTTTCTAGGTGTTGCTTTTTTTAGTGCAATCTGCTTTGTTTTCTTCCGGAGGAGGGTTTGTTCTAGGCTGAGTGAGGTGTATTGGAATACTGTTGGTAGAAGTGTTAATTGGTTGGTGTACTCTGGGGCGTTCTGTTGTCATTGTTTGATGGCAAGGACAGCCCTTCCTCCAGGCTTTCGGTTTCATCCGACTGATGTTGAGCTGGTTATGTATTATCTCAAGAGGAAGATTATGAGAAAGAGGCTTCACTTTGAAGCTATTGCTGAGGTCAACATTTATAAATTCTCTCCATGGGATCTTCCAGGTACTTTTTCTCTTCATAGCAGTTATTGGCTCTATAACTTACCTGTTCTTTCACTCCATGTTTGATGATCTTCACTAGTCAATTTCAAGATGTATTCTTTTACTAACAATCTGAAACCCATAAATATTGAAATTTTGTTGCTGTTTTTAAAACAATTTTCACATTTTTATTTGAATGCTTTCTTTTTGGTGGAATCCTATGGTTTGTTTATGTTTTTATAGAGTATTGCTATTCATAAGCGGTGCTTACCAATCATGATGTGGCGTTAATTGATTTGCTATCTTAAATCTTAAATTCAGATGGCAATTAAGCAGTGATGATAAATAACATTATTTGTCTTCATTTGTTTTTATTCTGTTATCAACGCAAATCAAAAGTTTATTTATTTCTCTTTCTTGCTGCAGATAAATCATGCTTGAAAAGTAAGGATCTACAGTGGTTCTTCTTCTGCCCCAGAGAAAAGAAGTATACTCATGGGGATCGAATGAAGCGCAGTACTGAGAATGGACACTGGAAAACCACTGGAAAGGATAGACCTGTCCGTTATAATGAAAATGTTGTCGGAATGGTGAGAACCTTGGTTTTTCACCTAGGTCATGCACCAAAAGGACAAAGAACCAATTGGGTTATTCACGAGTATAGGATCCTAGATGAGCAGTTGGCGGCAGATGGACTTCAGGTTAGTTTTTAATCTCAATGTTCAGAGTAATTGGACATCTAATAGTTGATTTACCAAGTAAATGAGTTACTGTTTTCATTCAGACTATTTTATTTTTCATTAGCCTTTTATCTTTGACATGTAAATTTACATGCAGGCTATTTGATAAACATTTTAGTAAAAATTTGAATTTAAATGATAATCATTTTAGTAAAAACTTGAATTTAAATCAATCTTTTATTTGAATTTCGGCTTTATCCTTGTCTATGTTCATGTTCAAAATCGACATGCTGCTATACGTCCTGTTTTTCTTTTCATTACTTTTGTTACTCTTTATTTTTTTAATTAATTATCTCAAATACACTCCATTTGTATCTATATTTATTTATGAAGTTATGAAATGTGGCATCATTCCAAGTCAAGGAATTAAAAAAAACTAAGATTGACTGTGTTTGGCAGCTGAAATTTGAGTTTGAAATAATCTAAGTACCATCAATCCAATTTCAAGGCTAAGCGACAATTCCATTTTTATTCATTAGTCAATATGAATTGCATTAAATAACTTCTAGTGATTTTGATAATAACTCCGTTGGTTAATCACTGTCTGGTGATTTTGGCAGCAGACTAATTGTTTTCTTTTAGAAATTACCACTTCTAGTTGATTGCTATGTGCCTTGTCATTGCTTGCTTTGATAATATTATGTTTTCTTCATATCCAATTATGTAAAATCAGTTGAGGATGTTTCTGTCTCACCACATTCATCTAAAGGTCTGTAATGAGCTGCTGCTTTCACAAGCCACAATTTTCTGTCTGCATTATTTTATTTGTGGAATATTACAAATTCTGACCATCGTGATTGTATCCAAATTAAGACCATTTCCTGTCTTATTGTATTTATAACTTCACACTCGACACTAATTAAATCGCGCTTGGATATGAAATGTTACAATGCCTCGTACTTATTTCTCATTTATGGTGCATAACCTTTAACCATTTTAGATTGTTGCTGAATTTGTTTAATTGGTATTCTAATACGTAACAGATCAATGTATAATTTGTTGAATTACTGAACGGAAATAGAATGAAGACACAGGTTTGGCAGGTTTTCAAGAGACCTGTCTCTCTCCCCACATTTCTCTCTCACAATGTGAATATCTTGCAGACTAGAGTTCCTCGTGTACTCCTCCCCCTTAACTAATTAACATACTAACTCCTCCCCCTTAACTAATTAACATACTAATAAGGTATTACAATAAATGGTAAACTAGAGCCTATACATTTCCTTGAATATTTTCAATTTGGAAATGCCCTTATAGACAATGGATATAGTGTCACAATGGATATAGTGTCTAAACTTCAGTTTGAACTTCCTTTTTCCTGCTGGAAAGAGCAGGGTAAGCAAGTGTAGGTTATCCATGCGTTGAATTCCTTTTAATTCTCATTGAGTAGAATATGTAGCTAATATAGGATGAAGATTTTGTGTTATTCTGTGCTCTTTAGCAAGCCTCTGCTTTTGCTTTAATGTCTAGTTGAGTTTCGAAGAGTTCTGATGAATGTTCCAAGTATTTGGCTTGTCCCTAAGCATCATTAGGTTTTCAGTTTTGCTTTTGCTGCAGACTTATTGTCTATTATTTTCAATCACAAAGACGGGTTAAAAAATTTATCTTATTTCTCATTAAAGAGCTGACCGTATTTTGCAGGACATGTACGTGCTTTGTAAAGTCTTCCAGAAAGATGGTCCTGGCCCAAAAAATGGTGCACAGTATGGGGCACCCTTTAATGAGGCTGATTTGGATGATGATGACGACGATGACGATGTAACAAACCATACCAAATCTTTGCCATCTGATGGTCTGTCATCCGCAGCTTCGACATTGCCAGAAAATCAAAGCTGCTCCGTTGTAACAAGTATGGTGAATCCTCGAAGTACATCTGGACCATCTCTGATTGAAGCTGGTCCATCTCATTTCTCCGGTCCTTCGGATAGTGAGGTGCCTTTGGATTTGTCAGATGATGAAATTCCTCGTTTGTTGGCCTCATTTACAGTTGACAGTGTGTTGCTCAATGATAATGGAAATCATGAGGTATGTGTTCTTTTGAAGTTTGAGTAGTCAGATTTCTTTTACTTGCAAGTTTTTGACCATGAACTACCAACTTGAAAGAAATCAGAAATTCAACACGAGTCTGTCAGGTCTTTAAGGTCCTAGCCACAAAATTAGAATTTATAATTATAATGGCTTCTGTGTAGGATGATGTCATTGTTCCCTCAAAGCAGGGTCTTTTCCATCATACTGGCCCCATCTATCCTGCTAAGATATAACTTACATATTCTTATTCGATTATTGCTGCTTTTATGGATCATATATTAACCATGTCAATACATTATGCATTCTTTCTTTCTATTAACTTACTTTATTTAGTTCTTACTGATTTCCTTGTAGGGTGGCTCCTTGTTTTCTAGAATGTCCTCAAATTATATTTATTGATTTATATTTCTATATCGGATCTTTAAGCCCCTGTTTGATGCTCATTATTTCATCAAAATGAGTTTTATATTAGTGAATTTTTGGAGAATGTGTGGTTAAAAAGTAGAAAAAAAAATTTAGATTTACGTGCAAAATATTTTATTGTGAGAATGCGGGGTTGAAAATGAGTTTGAGAAAAAATGAGTTGAAATAATGGGAATTGAACAGGGGCTATTTATTTCTTTTTAAATATATCTTGAGGTGTTCCTCAATTGTCCTTGAATCTGTTGTGATTGCATGCACGTTAAATGTTACCACAGTTTCATGCAGTTAAGAAGTTCTGGTTTGATTCTGAGATGAATGAAAATTTTGAAACTATCTGTTTATCAACTTGTTGTTCACATATATTAAGCCCTTGTTTGAAAGTGATTATTTTTTTCTCCCACTCATTCTCCAATTTAAAATAATTTTTTCCCATTTCCCTTTAATTTTCCCTTTATAACCACACATTCTCAAAAAAATAAAAAAAAATAAATAAAATCACTTCAAGTTATCACTCAGGCTAGCAAAGTAGACAGCTAGCAACAGCTTCTCAGCCCCCTAACCTTATAAAGTGCTAGCTCGCCCCCTTTATTTAATAATAACATAAGGGCTGATTTTAAAGTTAGTCTTGTCCTTGAGATTATGTTAAATGCTAATATACTTCCTTGGAATCTCAACATTAGCAAAAGATTATTTGTAAAATCGGTCGTCATTGAGATTTTGTTGTGTCACACGTTCTCTTTTCGTTTGTTGAAACAAATGCTTATGTGATCCCGGCATGTTTTATACCTTTATTCTGCTTCTTATAGGTTGTTAATCAATGTCTAGAGTAGCAGGCTCTGATCAGAAAAATATTATTGATGTCTTTCAATTTATCTTGTAGAAATTGCACTTCATTTGAGTGTTGTTATTTATAATGCGTTAATTAAACTGTTTACTGAAATAAATTGAATTTAACACAGAATCAAGATGGACTTAATCAGAAGGGGAAGAATAAATGTTTACCTTTTCTGGATGGAAATGAAATATACAATGGTCTTTGTGACTTGGATAATTGGGACTCGATGAATGAAGGCAGACTCAATTTTGCTGGCATGCAGAAAGATGGCTATCTTCAGTACGACACGCTTCCACGAGATGACGTAGCTTATTTGGAACTTAATGATCTTGAAGTTCCACTGAATCACCCTGCTGAAGTTAATGAAATGGAACAGATGCAATTTGACGACTTTGGACCATGTTCCCAGGGTAACACAGAACTGCTCATTTTTGGAGGAAATTTTTCTGGCATGGATCAATATGCTTCTTACCTAGGCCATCTTCCTGTGCCGCCTGAAGGATCCAAACGTCAAGGGAGTTGTTCTGATGTGCTTCAGGGGGTGCGACCTTAAGACTAATTTTATTTATTTACTTAAGAACATGTTTCCCTTTGCTTTAAATTAACTTAATAAGTAGTTTTTATCATAGTAAAAGAATAAAGTTATCCAAACATGTTTGGAGGCAAAAAGTTGTTCCAAAGTAACTCTACATTTTTTAACCTTGGTGTAACATGCTCTTAACTGCTAACTTTCGTTTTATTGACCTCTATATTTATCAGAGACGTTTCGTTATTCTCTCTCGTTTTGATCTTTTTCTGCTAGAATTTAAAATTTAACTATGAATATGCAGGAAAGCAGCAAGTGTGACGGGGATTACAACGCAGCTGCATATGCTTTGGATTTTACTGGCAGACACACTGAGGATGGGGGCAAATTTCATGCGAAACATGGGCAGAGTTAGTTTTGATGATATCTGATGACAATTCTGGCCATGGCAAGAAACATTCGCATTCAGTTGTTATTCAATAATATCAATAGACGAACTTCATTGGAAACTATGGAGGTCCAAAAGGAATAAAATGTATGCTGCAAATCCATTCTGATTTTCTATATTCTGGAGTCTGGTATTGTTTCGTATTAGAGCTGCGCAAATTTAATTGCAGCATTTCTTATTCGTGATCGACTCCTGCAGGTACTTGCTGCAGTATTTGATGTTCTGTAATATGCTTTTCGAATCATTGATCTCATTTCCTGTACTTTGTTTTGCTATGATCCTATCTCAGGAATCCAGAAAATAAATCACTCCTTTCCCACTATGAATTGCTGCTCTGTTAGTTTCTTCTTATGGTCTCTCCTCAGTTACGTTGAAGTCGTGTCAGCAGCCAATGGCAGATTGTCCGGTTGCTGCTGTGACTTTTAATTTATTATATTTGTAAGTTTCTTTAAATCATTGACATTGCTATTCTCATGGATTCTTGTTTCTTTTGGTAGGTACATGTGTGTTTGCTTAATTTTTAATAAATCGTTTGTCTTGTAAATTCTTGGAGAAATGCATCTTTTGGAAAAATTATGGTTGGGTTGGGTTCGCAAACAACTGAAAATGTAGCAATTAGATCCTTCACCTATTTCTTTGGGAGGTTACAATCTCTCTCTCATTTTTCTATTTGTAGCACTCGTCTGAAAGGGCTACTTTATCGTTAACTTGCTCAAATTCTATTTAAAAGATTACATAATCTTTATCCTACATTAATTAAAGAATTACTTTGGTGGTACTGTTCATAAGTCGATGGCTCGGTTAAGCCTTTTTTTTTTTTTTTAGTATCCACGAGCTGAGCCAAATGGCTTTTTGGCCCGGTAATTTTTTTTTTTTTTTTTAATTATGCGTTTGATTTAATAGTTTAAGTTATAAATATGCTTTTTAAACGATTTAAAATTTGTTGAAAATATTGAAGTGCGACCATGATAAATACATGGTCGATAAGTTTTAAATATCAAAAATAATTTTACATTAATTGTGAAACGTAAAGTCGTGAATATTTTATGTTTCTTTTCAATTTCAAATATGTTCTTTTTTTGAACTTTATTTTTCTTATAACGTTTGATTCGATATTTTACGATATGAATATTTATTTGGATCGATTTAAAATTTTTTTAAAAAAACTTACAATGTGATAATAATAAATATATTGTCGATAAAGTTTAAATATAAAAATTATCTTAAATTATTAAACGTAAAATATAATCGATAATTTTTCTTTTTTTGCCCACCATCAATTCCCATACTCGTATTAATTTCTCTCAATTTCATTTTTCTTTAGTTTTAACTTAAATTAAGCTAATTGTTTTTTCGTTCACTATTTTATCTTAAATTATTAAACGTAAAATCATAATTGTTAATTTTCATTTCTACGTATCCTCAACTTTCATACTTACACTAATTTCTCTCAATTTCATTTTTTTTTTTTCAGTATTTATCTTATATTAAGCCTTTTTTTTTTTCACATTTCGTTCAGTATTTTAAGTTACAAATATGTGTTTTAAGCGATTTAAAATTTGTTGAAATTGTTGGAGTATATGGTCGATAAATTTTAAATATAAAAAATAATTTTACATTAACTGTGAAACGTAAAGTCGTGATTGTTTATGTTTCTTTTCAATATCAACCTCATTCTATTGTCATTTTTTCGAACTTTATTTTTCCTACGACATTTGATTCGATATTTCACGATATAAATATCAATTTGGATCAATTTAATTTTAAAAAAACATAAAATGTGATAATAATAAATATAGTGTCGATTAAGTTTAAATATAAAAATTATCTTAAATTATTAAACGTAAAATCATAATTGTTAATTTTTCTATTCTACCCACCCTAAAAAAATAAAAATAAAAAAAATTATAAAAAAAAATTAAAATGTGATATGCAAGACATCTAAATGTTTGTACTTCAAGAAAATTAAGGAAGAAAGAAGAAACAACAATAACTTGATAGTTTGTTAGTGTATGAGTGTTTTTAAGGCCTCGTTCGGTAAGGATTAAAATTCAATTAAAATTAAAAATATGGTCATTATTGGGTTCCACTCGTCAACAGTAACGACTAGTTTTTCAATTTCAATATTTGATGTTTATGATGAATAATTTCCCCTTTTGTTTCTAACTTCTTTTCTTTATTTGTTTATTTTTCTTTGTAACTTTAAGATTTTCTATTGAATAAATTTGTTAAATAAGATTTAATTTGTGATGTCTCCAAAAATAATCAAAAATCAGTCAACGCTATTACATAGCCAACTACACTATGGCACGTGCCTCTGACTAAAAAAAAAAGGTCAAAATCCAATGTGCCTACATTTAAAAGTTGAATTTGAAGTAATACTAATAACAAACTTGATAATGTGGAAACTTGTGGACAGGATAAATATTTCTTACTTGACTTGGATCGTACATTCAGCGAATCATACGTACTGCATACAGTTCTTTTTCCTACATCAAAAGTGAGAAGTGATTCGATGTCAAATCCTCAATAAATGCAAAGCAATTAAGAGAGAGAATTTAAATTGTCATGTTAATAAAGAATTTCTTGAAAAGAAGAAAATCGAAATCACAAAATTTTACGAGTGAGGATTATAGATTTAATAGCTATAATTTTTTCTGACCCCTCGATTAACAACTGTCATGGGACGCTTACAAAGTTAATGAAATATTAAATAGTAATTTTAACAATATATTTATAAAAAAATGCTCTTCTAAAATTTTATTAAGTAAAAACTCAGTGCAACCCACATGTTCTAAGTCTTTTATTGTCAAACATTTGATGGTAACCTAGTTGTCATTGCCACAAGACCGGGTCATGAGATGAAGCATATCTAATTATCTAAACCAAAAGTGGTCCATTTATCTGCAATTTTTTATTTTATACTCTTATAATGTTAGATACTATTTGAATAATTAGTTTTGCTAATGTTTGGTCCCTATTTTCTAAAATTTATTTTTTCTTGAACTTATTTTCAACCAAATATTTCACCAATTTTTATCAAAATTTACTAAAAATTTAAATTAATTAATTTTTTTTTTTTTTGCTAAACTGAATAGTGTCTTTATGTTTTTTCAGGTCTATAATGGATCGATTGCACTAGTAGCAGCCACGAGTGTTTTTTTTTTTTTTTTTAATATAAAATTGAATAGGATTGAATGATGCAATAATAAAATTCTAAATTCATTCAAATCTATGATTCTTTAGTACTGTACAATAATATTCAATCATCCATACTCATGAAATAAAGGTAAAAGGTGAGAATCGGTGTGTTAAACCCATAGATAGGTCTCCCTAGGCCTACCATTAGTCGTCCTCCCTTGAGATTGCTAGCACGTGATCATCCAACAACTTAAATGAACTCGACTTTAAGTTGTTCAAGAATAATGACGTTGAATTTCTCGATCATTTGACTAACCAGTGAAAAAAAAAATAAGAAAGAAAATTAGTTTCGCCCTTTACCGTTTAGCCTTCTACTTACACAAATACATATTTATATACATTATACATACATATGAATCACAAATGCCATGGAAAATGTTAATCCAAGTGGTTGTCCTATTCAGACTTCTCTATAGTGTGGAGTGCAAGTGAATTGGAACCCTTCAAAATGGACCACTTAACAGCAACCACTCTTTCAATCCTCATCTTTTTCTCTTTCAATTCACTTTCTCCCCACAACTTGTTTGTGCCCACTTGCTTCATCTTCTCAACAGTAATACCTTACTTCTTCCTCCATCCCAAAATCTGGCTTTTGCTGCTTTTAGCGTGGTTGCTTCCTATGTCTTGGACGAACTCATCTAAAATTTTAATTTGAAGCCGCCTATGAAAAGTTTCATTAACGCCTAATTTGTGTCGAGCAGACCTTGTCGTCTTCGGAATTCTTAATTCATGAGTTGTAGGGAGGAATCTATATGTCACCACAAAGAGAGTAATATAGTTGATTTTTTCGTGCAAATGAAAATTTATGTGTTAGTTGCATTTGGTGCATATGACAATCATACCGAAATTAGTGGTAACGTCAATACTATCAAGTTGATCATGTTCGATTCTTCTATCCTTCATAAAAAAAAATTCACTCTTTCTGAGGCAAAAAAAAAATTGTTGACTATTTTGAATACGTATAAAATCAGGTAAATTCATATGTACTTAAAAATGTTTTATTTACTTGAGATGTTATAAAAATAATACTATTGGGACTGATTACGTTTCACTTTCTATTGCTGGAATTGAAAGTATCCACTCGATTCTAAAATCTAAAACCAGTTAAGTGGAATTTAACTGCACTGATTTACTCAAGAGGTCCCAAGAAGAAAAGCACTACCCTGAAGCACGGACACGGACACGGACACGGACACGGACACGAAAAACTCCAACATATGATTTCCAGAAAAGACATGTATATGTAGATTTAAATTATTTTAACAATTTAATATAGGACACAATACATGTCAAGTCAGATACTTGTCCGAGAAGTGTACCTAAAGCATCTCTCAAATGTCGGAAATTTACAAATTATATACGAAATAGGACACACCACATGGCTTGTTAGATACATGTAGGATGAGTGTCAACATTCGACCTAACATGATACGTGCCGGACATACCACTCCCATCCATTCCAATAAGAGTGTCTGTGCTTTAAACCATATTATGCTATAAAATAAAAATAACTGCAAATCAATATATTACTATTAGGTTTTAAAGAAACATTTGTACATCAACTCATTACCTTTACAATAAATGACAACAAATGAATTATGTGCCATATAAATTGAGTACTTAAATACATAGATCTTTATGATTTGTCAATAAGAAAAAGAATCCCTATAGTTCTAGTAGTTATTATATTCTTGTCCAAAAATTATGTGCTTCATCTCCAGATTGTGATCTTTAACTGCCAGGCTAGCTCTAATGGTTCTCTTGTACCCTTCAGATCTGTCACTATTCAAGATTCTGGGACCATTTGCACTCAATTATTTGCTGTGAAAATAAGCAAAATATGTTAGGAATATATAAATGAATAAAGAAAGTTCAACTTTTAAGTTACTTTTGAGTCAAAACTGACCATGAGCAATTAATTCTTCAGAACTAATGAAAGCCACCATTGAAAATGTTTTGCCATTCAGAATCCCAAGTTGGCAGCATCTGTGCTTGCTGCAGAAGTTGTAATATTTCTCATTAGATAAAAGGGCTTTTGATGAAATGGAAGAATTCCGTTAAGGCTTGCTTGATACACAGTACTGAACATATTGTATAATTTTTACAAAATGAAACAAATTTGTTGTGCTTATTTTGTCAAACGTGATTCCGAAAGTTACTTTAGAAAAGTAAGCACAACAAACATGCTCGAACTGTCTAGTACTGCTTAGTCGAGCATACCACCTGTGGGATAAAAGTTAAAAGAAATTACATGTCCTGAAGAAGAATCATGATATACTTCTGTAATAGGCATAGAAGAGCTTCCTTCTTTTTGAGGCAACAATTGAGATGGATTCAGTGCTATATCAACCCCACAACTTATGGCTCCTTGTTGCAGTTGATTATACTGTAAGCTTGACGGATTCGGGACTTGTAATTGCGTTGGAAAACTGGCAATGTATGCAGGAATCTTCGATGAACAGTTTTTGATCATTAGTTAGGTATAGAGGAATGATTTTTCTTACTTTCAGCTAATCAAAGTTTGTTGAATTTTACAATTTCACGAATAATACCTCTTTTGTAAAGAAGTCATCGATGCTGAAGTCGAGCCTCGGATTTAAAGCAGCCAATTTCATCGAAAGGAACTGCGAGTTTACAACAAAAATTTTGTGTACTCTAGTTAGTAATGAAATGAATGAGCAATTCGGATAAGTACTAATCGAGATCAAGACAGTCAAGCTAATTAGTGTCACCTCGACTTGTTTTTGTAATGACTGAACATAGTTGATGATTTCATCAAGCATTCCAGCCTTGCCAGTCACTTTGTTACAGCCAGGGACTAAATCCTGCAGATACTTCATTTTCTTGCTGATTTTCTCCCTCCTTGCCTGTAAAATCATTAACCAATTCACTTTTCAGTTCAGTTTTCTTTTCCAAGTATTAGCCTGATATTCGTATATTTCGTATTCTTACTCTTTCGGCTAAGCTGTGGCTATCAGTGGCCTGTCCACGACGTGCCCTGACGTGGATATAGTCGGGCTTTTGAACGCTCTCCTTTGAAGAATTATTAGTTGAAGTTTCCCTATCAGTTTTCACTGTGATCTCTGATTGAACCTCTCCTGCTTCTCTTTCAGCCCCTTTGTCCTTACAATCCTCTTCAACATCAAACTGCAATTTAAAAATTTCCTTAAATTTCTCACAAGAATTTATAATACAAAAAAATGACAACATTAATGAAAACATAGCACAAAACCAAACCTCTGCTTTTCGTTTTCTAGTAGTATTGGAGACAGTTCGATCTCTTTTTAACGCTCTGCTACTGATCTGATGATCTTGTTTTGTCATTGACGAGTTATTAGAAACGGCTGAATGGGAACCGCTTGTGCGTTCAGGACAGGCAAATCCTCTTCCGTACATAGGAAAACTGGGCAAATTGGTTTCGTCCAAACATTGCTGATATTTCTCCAGCGGCATATTCAACATATTTTGGTGAAACAAAGGATTCATGTTAGCTTCTTGAGGTTGCAAAGATTGTAGTTGTTGCTGCTGCTGATAAAGGCGTTGTAAGACGGCCCTTTGTCTTTCGAGGACGCTCAAGTCCATGTCCGTGCCCATGACCGTGCATTTCTCAGGCGACGAGGCGGTGGATTGTGCGCAGCGTAACATTTTTCGACCCGCTGGTGGATAAGTAGGTGGTTTTTGAGTGTTGAATTAATGTGGTGAGGAAATGAAGTACCTGAATGGATATTTAAGGACTAAAGGAATAGAGAGAGGGCAAATAGCAATGAAATCAAGAATGTAATGATAGAGAGAGAAGGTAGGGTGGGTGCGGTGGGGACTGGGGGCTGGAAAGGGTGGAGAGTGGACCCCAACACCCATTGCGCCACCATGTGAGGTTGTCCAGCGAACGGTAAATGGTGGTAAAACGGGAGAAAGTTCGGCGACGCAAGCGAGAGGAGTGTAAAAGTAATGTTAAAAATTACGCTACCTTGCCTGGTGTTTAGAGCGGAGACTCTCTATTTTAGGAAATCAATGCTTAAATCTAATAACCTTTTGATTTTAATTTTTTAATATAAGAAGTGATTTTGAACTCTCTCCAAATTTGAAGACCCAATTCACTCTCTATTCTTAATTAATAATAATTGCATTTAATAAGTTACAAATTCCAATACTTTACAATTTAAATTTTTCAAATCATATTTGAATTACTTGACCATTAACATATAAAAAAATTATGTTAAATAAGAGATGAGGAGAAATGAATAAATGTTCATTGAAAATAACAAAAAGTGTCAAAATAGAAATCATTGTAGGAGTACATAAAAAAATTTACTATCTAAATTTAAAGATATCCTCTATTATGCATAATATACTTTTTTTATAAATAAAGAGTTTTTTGAAAATGCTCTTAATAGTTACACGCTCTAACCAACTCCACCAAATGTCAATATATATTTACTTGTTGAAACTTGAAGTTATTGAGGACGTTTTTGAAATGAAATTTAGGATATAAGACTTCATATAATTGAAACTTGAAAGAGTTGTGTATCAAGCCCTTGTTTAGGCTCCATTAAAATCAAATTTTGGGGGAAAATGTATTTGAAAATAGTTATTTTTTGAAGAATATATCATTAAAAGAGAAAACAAATTGATTTATATGTAATATTATTTTATTGAAGAATGTGTATTTAAAAATAAGAGAGGGAAAAATGCATTTTTAATAAAATGAAGTCCAAACAGGGGCTATGTTTTAATTAATAATTGTCATTTCACCCACTACCATCTCCTAAATTTACTTTTAAGCTACTTTATTTTTTAACTATAATTTTCAAAATTGCATTTTTAGAAAAGATTAATCAATCAACACATTTTTATAATGGACATCTTGCTTAATTCCTTTTGTTACTTGTACGTGAGAACATATTAAGCCTCTATTTAATTTAGATGAAAATCAGATTTTTAGTAGATTTTGATAAAATTGATGAAATGTGGCTGAAAAATTGTAGATCTCATGAAATATATGGTTAAAATTAATTATTGATTTTGACTAAAATTTAATCCCCTATTGTAGCTTAATCAAACAGAACCCAAATGTTAGATACAATATTAAATCTACAAATCATTTCAAAATTATAATACTAGACCAATATCCACTTTTTCAACTCAAAATCGACGTGTGTGTGATGAACTAAGTAGACAATCATGAATTTACAAGTTATTTCAGTTTCCGACCCTATGTGGTCAAATATATCCTTTCAACTCTTATATGATTCAGATACCACCAAACTTACTTTTTTTACTCTTTCCCAATATGTAATTTAATGTTGGATTTTTCATTACTACCATTACACTCTCTAGTTCAGGTAGACTTTATTATTGCAAGTCAACACATAAATAAATAAGGATTCTCCAATTATTTGATTACTTTGTCCTCTAGGACTAGATTTTGTTAATATTACCTCATCAAAAGTCAAATCTTGTCAAATAAGTGTTTGAGATTTAACTAGGCATTTGGTGTGTCTTCTATTTCATACACTTGCTTTTTTCAATTTTCTATTTTTTTTGTTGCACTATTTCTCCCTTAAGCTTTCTATATAATCTATGTAATGAGCTTTTGATCGACAACTCCCAAATCAGATGATTTTAGGGCATCAGGTTGTAAATACCTTGAAGGCTTGATAATTCGAGTCATAAATGCTATGAAGAGATGTCTTTTATATATTTTTCTACCTCGATTAGTGTAATACATTTTATTAAATACATATCTAATCAAACTGATCTCTAACTTAAGAGTTTTGCCCAATTTTATCCTAATTTAGGACAATTCACACATAAATTTTAACACATAGAATCGTAGTTTACGTCCGTAGTAGTAAAATCACCCCTAAAGTATGCTAAATTTGGTCTTAAGGATAAATAATTTAGTGTGATTTGGATATAGCATCCATGTTCGACTAAATCAACTTATCAAGCATATGAATCAACTCATTTTATCACAATGTCAAATTCAATTCTAGTTCTCATATAATATCAAATTTTGTAGGGTTAAACATCAATCAATCTAGCATGTAACATATCCACACTTCATAAATCAATACTAAATTTCAAATATATTCATCATTGCAGGCCAGGTTATCTAATACACACAAGAAGACAAAAATATTGTTTATTTTTTCAACTTTTTCAACTTTTTTTTATTTTTATATTATATACTAAAGTAATAAAAAACAAACAAACACTCAAAAAACACGAAAAGTAAAAACTCAAAGTCAAAGTTTTTCCCCACCTTCAAACTTAAAATCGACACTGTCATCAATATCATAAAATAAAAGTAAGAATATAATGAGATATGGAAGAAAAGGAAGAAGGCACTCATCGAATTTTTCCGTTGAATGAGATGAGCTATTTGTCTATTTAACGCAATTTGTACTTTGCTAAACTCCTTCCGATGTCAATATCCATGGTACCTATCAAGAGGGGAAAAATAATCAAAAGAATAAAAAGAAAACTCATTTTGACTCAATTAATATTTTCATTTAATTAGGCTGAGTGTCAATGATGAAGACTGAGTTGAAACGTGTCTATAACTATGCAATCTACAAATTAAAAATAACACTACATGCAATGTAATACAGAAAGTAAAATAAATAGAATGGTTAGAAAATTGGGCTGCCTCTCAATAAACGCTTAACTTATAGTCTTTAGCCAGACTATATAGAGGGACTAATCATGATTATTCACGTTGGAGTCTTACAGTCTTACATCCTTGCAATTTCTAGCTTTACATCCTCTTTTTGACCTCCAAACCTTGAGCTCTCTATTCTCCTCTCGAGTAAGGCTCCCTATACGTTTAGGCTTTGTCTAATTTGACCCTCATTGAACTTCTTCACTAACATATTTGGCTTCATCTAGGACTAATGCTTGCTCGGGTGGATTATGTAATTTAAAAATCTCATGTACGTTCTCCACCCTCACAATTAGCTCACCTTTTCCCATGTCAAATAAAGTTCGACTCGTTGCTAAAAATGGTCGACTTGAGATAATTGGCATATCATGGTCATCTTCGAGATTCATAACAAGGAAGTCTACGAGAATATCAGCATCCCAACTTTGATGAGCACGTTCCTATCTGCTGCTGCTGCGTCATATTCGATCATTCGACTTCCCCAACTTATAGTTTCCTAAAAGTAGACAAAGACATTAAGTTTACACTTGCACATATATCACATAAAGCATTAAAATAAAATCCTTTGTCTAGTGAAATAGGTAAAGTGAAACTCTTTAGATCCTAGAGTTTGGTGCCAATTTATTTTGCAGTTTTGCACTTTTATCCCCAATTAATGTCACTTCTTCCCAGTTTGAAAGTTTTCTTTTCTTAGATATCATGTCCTTCACAAACTTTGCATACATCGAGATTCGTCGGATTGCATTGATAAATGAGATGTTGTGTGGAGTTTTTCAGCACATCAAGAACTTCTCTAATTGATCATCGGGTTTTCTCTTTTGTAGTCTTTGTGGAAAAGGTAGTGGTGGTACAAATTCTTTAGTAGGAGCGGTTTTATTAACATTTGGATCATATGATGCTCTTTTTGTCTTTGCTTCTTTGTTCTACTCAGATTCATCAAATTGTTCATCAACCTTGGTGTGTACCTTTTCTTTTGTAGCAACTTTTCTCTTGACATTAATCTCTGACAGTTGAACTCTACTGCTGGTAGTTATTGCCTCAATATGTTCTTCCTCCACAACCTTCACTAACACTACCTGTTCAGTGTCATTGGGCAATGTTCCTGGCAGTCTATTTGAAAGTGCATAAGCTATTTGCCTTATTTGAATTTCCAAGTTCTTGATGCTAGTGCCCTAAATTTGCAAGGTTTTATATGTTCTTTGCATATGTTGGGTAGATATCTCCGCCAATTTAGTAACAATATCTTCCAACGAAGATTTATTTTCAGTCTGCTGAAAACCTGGCAATGCAGTGTGTTGTGGCGCAATCTAAGTGATTGCTCTAATCTGGGTAGTAAGTGTTAGGATTTTGATTGTGTTGTTGTCTTTGAAGATTTTTAGTGTAATTTACATCATCTACTAACTAAACAAAAGAACTAACCATGATACAGTCAACACTTTCATGATTCCCTCCACAGTGCTTGCATTTTGGTTCGATTGTTTGAGTGGCCCTCATTTGATCTACCTTTTGTGCCACCAACTGAACTAATATTGTAGTAAAAAAATCAACTTCATATACTCTAGCAATCTTATTTCCACTTGCCCTTTCAATATGCCAAAGTGCACTAGTGACGGCCAAGTCCTCCATGATTTGGTAGACTGATCCACAGTTCTTTTGTGATAGAACCATCGTATGTAGAGTCTATGTTAGCTATGCTAATTGTATTCAGACTAGTGTAAAAGTATTGCACTTGGAGACACTTCTATAATCCATATTGTGGGCACTAATGGAGTAGACTCTTGTATCGCTCCCAAGATTATGAATAACATTCGAAGTCCAACTGTTGGAATGTGGTAATCTCGTCCCTACGCTTTGCAATCCTTTTCGGCGGGAAATATTTGTTAAGAAATTTCTAACTTAATTGATTCCATGTAGTGATGTTCTGAGGTGGACGGGTGTCTAACTAGTCTCGAATGAGTCTCTTAATGTGTATGGAAAAAATCTCAATCTGATTGCTCACTAGACACCCCGGATACTAGATAGTTGCACGCGCGTTTAGAAGTTTTGATATATGAGTGTTGAGATTCTCCATAGCTCTCCCAAAGAATTGTAGCACATTCTAGAGTATGTTGATCACATCAGTCCTCAGCTAGAAGTTTGCTTGACCAAACGTCGGATATACTATGCTAGACTGATTTTTCACAATCGGTAGAACCATATATTCACCCATGAGCCTTGCATTTTCATAGTTGCAGCCACATTCGATTGTGTTGCTTCTAGATTAGCCTCGATGGCTATTTGATTTGAATTTTCTTCTTATATATCTTCCTCTTTCTATTTTTGGTGTATTTCCAACCTTTGTATTCTTCGATGGTTGAATGTTTGTTCAATCTCCCGATCAAATTGAGCAAGATCATTGATTCTTGAATTTCGCACACAAGATCCTGAAAAAAGAAAGCAAAAAACACTGTAAAATTTTTCTAATATAATAAACTAAACTAAAAAAAAAAGTAAAATTCAAATTAAAGATAAAATTAATTAAAACTTATTAAATAAAATAATAGTCCCCTAAATCGGTGCCAAAAACTTGATCGTTTCATTTCTCGGAAGTGAACGGGATCATGAACAAGTAATAAAGTGATGAATATAGTGTCAAACACATGAGAACTTTGTGTTTGATTGAGTTAAAATTAATTGCAATTTTAATTGAATAGCAACCAATTTTTTTTTTATTTTTCAATACTAATCCATAAATTATCGATTAAACTAATGAAAGTAAATAAATATATTTTTCAAATATGTGAGATGCATTGTTAAGATGTCGAATTCCCATTATTATTCCATTTTTAGTGTAACAATTAAAATGACAATTTGAAATCATTTATGTTGGTAAATGTTCCTAATTTAGCTGAAAGTTTTTTCTCGATAGCGATCAAATATATTCTCCTCGTGTGACCCTTCTATCTAGGGGTGTCCGTGGGTCGGTTCGGTTCGGTTCTGCTCGGTTCCAGAATTTTCGGGTATTTAATAAATGGACCCGTCGGGTCCAAATATATTTATGGAACCGTTCGGGTTCGGTTCCGTTCCGTTCCGTTCGGTTCTGTACCATAATTAAATTTTTTAATATTTACAGCAACACTACATAAATATAAATAATGACATTTCATTTGTAACTTTTACAAATTAACGTAACCAAATTTAAAAATATAAAAATAACTAGCTGTTGAATAACATTAATTCAATGCATACAAATACCAAAAAGTAAATATAATACTTACCAACTATTTGATTTAATCATCAACTGCTACTGCTTGACTTGCCATGGCAAAAAACTTTACAAGAATTGAAAAAGCACAATTAACAAACAAATAAACTAAAAAATATTCAACTAATAAGATTTGATAAAAAAAAATATAATATATATCTATTACATGTCTCAATGCCATCATATAACTCTGTTTCTTCAATGCAAATTCCATCTTGGGAAACTTTCAAGAGTCTAGAATATTTTCTTAGCCAGTTTTGTGTACAAATTAAGGTTTCAACTGTTTTAGGAGTTAAAGAACTCCTAAATGAATCAAGAATGCGCCCTCCAGTACTAAATGCTGACTCAGAAGCAACTATAGATACATGAATGACAAGAACATCTCTTGCAACCTCAGATAAAAATTCAAATATTGATTTATTAATCTTCCACCAATGTAAAATGTTAGAAAAAATAAACTAATTTAATTAATCCAATAAAAAAATATAAAAAAATTATTTAGTTTCGGGTCTCATTCGGTTCTTCGGTTCTTGGTCGAGACCCAAGACCCGACCCAAACCTTTCGGTTCTCGATTCGGGTACCCGTTCGGGTCTTTAACTTATGAAGAACCGTTCGGTTCGGTTCGGTTCGGTCCGGTCGGTTCGGATATTTTGGACACCCCTACTTCTATCTCTCGATGAAATATGCAAACATAATAAATGCATTAACAAGTGTTAGAACACTTATTAAAAGCATATAAAACATAGATGTATATTTATATTTTCAATGGAACCTTATAATGTTTATTATACTATGTTTAAACTTTATTATCTCTCTCGATAACAATAAAATCCACTAACAATTCAATTGATAATCAAGCAATTGAAAAGAACGATAAAAATAGTAATAAACATCCATAAATCAAATCAAACCAAATTAAAGTTAAAATAATTAATTAAAAACTAAAAATATCATAACAATGATTTATTTCATCCTAACAATGTATAAAACTAGCATATCATATCAAAATCACAAGAAGTCATATTTAAGTGAAAAAGACATAACTCGAATTTTTTTATAAATGGAGAAGATAAAGATAAAGGTGAATCTTGAATCTCTTAAATAAATTCTTGATGAATCTTCACTTGTGTTTTCTCTTCTTTACCCAAAAATCAAGTTTAAATCTTCAATGGATTGAGTTCTTGCAAGTCCCCTTCAATTCTCTCACTTCTCCTTTGATGATAATAATTGATGAGTATCAGAATATAATATGTATATGATAAGTGTCCAATATATATTCTATTATTGGGTATTTATAGGAGTAGAAAATTGGTTGAAAATCACGTCCAAATTGATTTTCAAAAAAATACCAATTGAATAAGGAAAGTTGTTTTTGCACACAAATTTTTTGTCTATGCACAACAATTAGTCTTTTAGTCATAGCTTTCTCTAGATATCCGATTGAGACGGTTCAAAATGCATTGAAAATCTAATTTAAAGGTCTACAACTTCGATAAAAGTATACTTTTTCCAATTCAAACGTTTATTATGCCAAAAAGGGTTTCAATTTTTGACTAAAAATCTGGAATATAACTTGTGGAATTGAAAATTGATTTTGGTAATATTTTGATCATATTTCATTCCTTTTTGAGTTCTAATTCCATCAAGTTGTCTCTTACCAATCTTCAAAATATCGTCTTGTAATCCGAATCAACTAATGAATATTTACAATTTAATACTCAAACTTTGTACTTTGCCCATTTTCACCAGTTTTTGTTTGTTTGTTTCAATTTATCGTTCAACCATTGAATTTTATCTATATAACATAAAATAAAACAATTTAGAATATATTTTGTTAAAAAAAAAACTACCAATTATAGGTATTTTGGCCCCGAACAAGTGTATAAAATACACTTATCAAACATGTTAAATATTTAAACTTAAAATAAATTTTTAATCCTCTTTACTAATCTAAACTTAAATAAGGTGGCCATTAAATAGTATGTTGGCTCTACTTACTAAGCTCCTGTTTAATATAGTTAAAAATAAGATTTTAATAAAAGTTGATGAAACGTGTGCTTGAAAAGTTGATAAAAATCATGGATCCAATGAAATGAATGATTAAAAAGAATTATTGATTTTGATTTAAATTTTTATCATGGATCCAATGAAATGAATGATTAAAAAGAATTATTGATTTTGATTTAAATTTTTATCAAAAATTTAATTCACATCAAACAAAAGCTAATAGAATACCTATGCATTTTTATTTGAAGCAAACAAAACGAATTCAATCCTTACACAAGGAACGTGTAACTTAAAATTAAAATTAAAAATAAAAATACTGTCGTCTTCTTATA
Organism: Fraxinus excelsior; assembly: GCA_019097785.1. NCBI lineage: Eukaryota > Viridiplantae > Streptophyta > Magnoliopsida > Lamiales > Oleaceae > Fraxinus > Fraxinus excelsior. The sequence continues at coordinate 14,113,121 of CM032636.1, read as the reverse complement.
CATTTTTAAATAAATTTGCATAATAGACACAAAAAATTCAAGTAATGGCAATCAACATCAATATATATGTACAATCTTTTAGAATATTCTACAAAGGGATATTTGAAAATTTCACATGCTATGTTGTGTTTGATTGCATGCGTGAAAAAAGTTGTTTTAAGATTATAAGTATCTTACCTGCGAATGTAAAAGAAAAAAACAAACAACAAATTGTTCCATTCAAATCTCAATTGGTGTGGAATTATTTGGACCAAACATATTATAATATGAAGGCAAAAACATACGTTATCCGAAATCCTAAATAGTGGAGTTGAGAGTTAAGTGATGCAAGTTGGATATTTATAAAATAAATATAATATGTAAAAGAAATAATTAATTAAGATGAAATGTCCAACCGGTGAAAAATGTAGAATTTGTGTGGAACGTCAGGGGTTCCTTCATGCATTATATTAAATTGTCTTTGATTCTAAATAAATAATTTCTTTTTAATCATTTTCGAAACTATTTAATTGGTCAATTAGCCAGTAAAATATGACTGTTTTAACTGAGTATTAACAAGCAATTACCACAAGCCATTAAAATTGAAACTAATACTAGATCATGATGTGGGCAGTTACTTCCGTTTTCTGCCTATATAAACACACATCTAGGCACTAGAAAAATACCAAAAAAATGAATTTTTATCTTCCTATTAAAATATATTATACTCAATTACATATATATTTTATGGAGTACACTTGAGAGTTCTGAAAATCATTTGTGATTGCTACAAATTGGTTTATTTGATCGTTGTATTCTGGAGGTAATTGTCCACAAAGGTCGCAACAGTTATCGACGGACAATTTCGCTTTAAGACATCGTGCCGCCATGAGACTCGATCAGTCGATAAGTTTTTCTGCACTTTACTGTATTGCAACTAGCAACATATATAACATATATATATGAGATGTTTTCTTTTACGAGGTATAATATCGATTCATGGTATGCATCTTCATAATTTAAAGTACTAGATCGATTTAAGATTCTAACATTATTTATACGAGATTTTAGAAGAAAAGCAAATGCAGAAAATAAAAAATCAAGAGGTTGGGAGAACTAAACCCAGGGGTGTAGGAGGAGACGAGTAGAAGTGGTGTAACCAGAGGCAAGCAAGGGGGATGATGATGACTTGTTGTGCTCTCTTTCGAATGATGTTATCTGGAGACTAACTTGCTACAATTTAAAAGATTAAGGACGGTAATAACAATATAAATAGGTTGGAGACCAACTTATACATCAAATAAAGGTGAGGACATCCATTGCATTTTTTGATGAAAAAAAAAAAAAAAAAAGTCAAAATTCCAATAATGGACAATTTGTGGCCTCCAGCTTAGAGTACGACCTTCCCATGCTTCGTGACAGCTTCGGTGTCCTATGGCAAAGGAGCCACCCAGTAGCGGCCTCTGGGCTGGCAAGGAAAATGTGGATCTAGGATTGAACATTGTTTCCAATCATTTAGACTTGATTCTTTCTTAGATTGTATTTGCGTATAATTAGTTAACGATGTTAGTAATATTAGGATACGTTTGACACATCGTTATTAAATCAGATATTGATCAAAATAATCATATCTTATCCTCATCTGGTGTTTGGTACAATTAGCGGGAGTGCTTATCCTCACTTATTCAATGGTATAAAAGCAGTACGTGAGGAAGATATTTATGTTGTATTATTTATTTATCAACTTATGAATATTAGTTAAAATGAATTAAATAAATTTATTTACAAGTAATTAAGAGCTAAGAATTTCACTTACAACTAAAAAATCAATTATAAGGAAAAATATATATTTTAAATGAAAAAGAGTAAAAGAAATAATTATAAATAAAAAATCGTATGTAAGCAAAACAATTCACTTATAAGTTAAAAATATTTATAAGTACAAAATTTGTGTACGAGTAAAAATTAACTTATAGGTTACAAAAATGCTTATATAAGTAGAAAAATCACTTAAAGAATAACTTTATGACAAACATTTATTTAAATTAAAAATCAATTATAAGATAAAAATTCACTTATAGGTAAAAAAAAATGTAGATTAAGTAAAATATATAACGAAAAAAATTAATTATAAATAAAAAATTGCATATTAAGTAAAAGAATAATACTTATAACTAAAAAAATTACTTATAAGTTAAAATTTTATTCATTGTAAAAAATCTAATTATAAATAAAAAAAATTACGTTAAAGTTAAAAAATTACTCGTATGTGAACAATTTGCTTGTAATTAAAAAATTCATACAAGAAATTGTAAATAAAATAATTACTCAACAAGATAAAAAGATTCTTATAAAAAAAAAATCATAATTTTTAAAATTTTAATTACTTGTACGATTTGTTTAATACCAAACGTCATAATCTTATCCTCCTAATCGCGTTCTCTCATAATCCAATAATCTGTATCAAATTTATTCCATAATATTGAAATATTTTTTTTTCTTAATCATATTTAACACGACTCTTTAAAAATTGTTAGACTTGTAGAATTCCAAGTTAATTTCCTCTACATAACTGTAGTGAAGAAGGAAAGAAAATAGATGGAAGACTTGGTTTATGTTATAAGTATTATCCTCACTTTCTTATTTTAGGACTTGTAATCAATTTGGTTATTTCTTATTTTAAATATTTTTTTTTTTTTTGTAAACTATGACATTACCATTAATATTAGTTCTTTCTGCATAGCCAATAAAATAAAATCACATATGTTTTAAAACTTTTGAACTAATCAAATGTTGAATATGTATCTTCTCTCTTACTAAATCAATATGAGAGTAAAGATTTACTTTAATTAGTTAGAGGTTTTTCTATTTGTGTTTCAGATTTGTGTTTTGAGTTTTGAATTCATTTTGAGTTTTGTATTTTAAGTGTCCATTTTGAGATTGTTGAAAATGAATTTTTTTTTTAGCATTTTGAAAAAATTGTTTTGAAAACACCAAAACACGTTTTCGAAAATTTTGATTTGATTATAACTGAGAACACTTAAAATGACAAATTTGTTGTTTTGAGTTTTCTTTGTAAATTTTTAACTTGTTTTCAAAAGCGCGTTTTCAAAATTAGGAAAGAGAACACGTTTTCACTGTTTTGAAAAATCGAAAGCAGAAAACGGCTTGAAAACGATAAAGTGAACATGCCTTTAGCTTTCTTATCCTCCTTCATTATCGATATCCAAGTCACATATAGATTTAAAGAAGTTAGACAGTATTACAGAGTCATCCAAAAACACGAGCAAAATTCCCTTAACATACAAATAATTTATCAATAAACAAATGATTAACAAGCAAAAACACACTCAAATTAGCACAAATCACAAATACCTAACTATATAAAACTTATAAAGTATAATAATGTCATAAATCATTGAAAGGGAGAGGGACAAGATCACTTTACTGGGATGTAGAAAGATGCTTGAAAAAAAAAATGTAATGGCCCAACATTTGGCCAAAACAATATTTGATATTATCAACAAATTTCTTTAGAATGATTGAATGTGGATAACAGATTGACTGTTAAAAGACTATATGGCCAATGGACACAAGAATAAGAGTTGAAAGAACTGTCCATCTTCTTCATATGGGTATGTCCCCTCTTTACTTCATTCATTCATCAAATTAAGATCCCACTTGACCTAATTCATGTCCCACCCCCCACAATATTATTTTGGCCTAAAGCAACCACCATCATCCTCATTTTCCCCATTAATTATTGGCACTATTTTCAACTTTCTTTTCTTCTTTAAAATGTTGAGACGGGTAGAATCTATACTACTAAACAAATAATTGCATGGCAATTAATTCACCTCATTTGAAAGTTTAAGTTATTAGAGTGCCGAAAAACTTTGTTTATTTAAATTAGATTTTTTATATTCCCAACATACATAATTTTCATAAATATGTTTTAACGAAACTTAGCCCCGATTTGATTTAGATAAAAATTAAATTTTTAATAGATTTTGATAAAATTTGATGTAATGCGTGGTTGAAAAGTTGTGGGACCCATAAAATGTGTGGTTAAAATTAATAATTGATTTCGACCCAGATTTTAATTAATTTTTTTAAAAAAAAAAAACCAGACATGGACTTAAATTTAAGACATTTTTCAGCTATGGTACCATATCTTTCAAGTTAATGTTGAATTATGCTTCGATGATTGAGTGCAATCTTGACACAACATCGAAAATCATTGATCAACAATTACTTAAATCACTAAAAGTTAGTCATAAAGAACCTTAAGATTGGATGGTTTATCTTAATAATTGAATTATTAGATAGGATATATGTTACAAAATGACAACTTCATTAAGATTTGAAATCTCATTCCCATTATATTGAATCAATGATCAAAGGTCAATGCATAACCACCTATATATATATATATATATATATATATATATATATATATATATATATATTATTATTATTATTATTAGGGTATGTTTGAGTTACATTATTTTAGAAGAATGTATTTTGGAATAGTGGATTGATGAAGAATGTGTGGTTGAAACAGAAAAAAAAAAAGTTATTAATGTAATGAAAAATATGTGGTTGAAAATGAGTAGAAGAATGTGAATGAAAATTTTAAGATGTACCAAACGGGACTTAATGTATTTCTACTAATAAAAAGTAATTTTCTTAAAGCTTCATATCTAGACTTAATTACTAGCATTAATAGATACACATTTTGTAATCATTATGATTTGAATTAAAAAAAAAAAAAAAGGCTCAGCAGAGATTGTTTTATTGAAAGTTTTACAAATGTATAGTTGTTGTAAATAATAAATAATAAATGGTGGTAGGGAGATTTGAATACGGAACCTTTGCCGACCATGCTATGATATTTCATTTCTTGTTTTATATAAGTTAGATAACACGTGTACAATAGTTAAAAATAGGTTGTGGTTAGATTTGAACATAATACATTAACATGCTCTAATATGTTGAAATACATTGTCTAAAAGCTTCTAGCACTGCATCGTCTACCTAACAATATGACACAAGGCTATAATTGTTACGTATTATTGTTATTTAGGTCTTGCCACTTACCGATGTTCGGGGCTTTATGGCCAATTTTGGCAAATTGAACGACACTTCCATCTTCTGTTGCGGTTTGATCTAAATTTTAGTGAGTATTGGAGTCTAAATTAGAATGATTTTGAAGAGATCAAAATTATGAACCGAAAGAAAAAGTCGTCACATTTTTGCAAGCCTAACGCTAGCTAGCTGTTCGAGCAATTTCGGTGGAAAACAACCAGCCCGCTTGTCAGTGCCCCGTCGCTCGAGCGACATGTTTATCTAGCCCCGACCCGTTTCAATTTTTTATGCATTTTGGAATCCTATTCTTTTACAATTTGTTCCCAGGGTTTATACAGATAATCATCATAACATCAAAAGAATTGAGAGAGAACATTCTTGAGAGTCTATGTTTCAATTGAGATTATTGAAATCTTAATATTGTAAACACAAAACTATTGATTATAGTGGATTATCCTCCTCTAAATTTCTTGTATTCTTATTTTCTTCACCTTTATTTCATTATCGTCATTATTTTGTGATCCGGAATTCATAACATCTTCTTTGGTCAAGTTTTGTCATTTTAATGCCTTTTCATTTTTATTGCATTTGAATACACAAAATTTCTCATTTTCTCGCCATCTTTTCTGTCATGTTAATCGTCAGTGTGTGTTATGGTAAGTTACTAGAGATTTATGGGCTTAATAGTTTGAATTCGGAAGTCAATCTCCTCCAAACCATCCTCGTTGAATCATTTATTTAAAAGTTTAAGTTCGTAGATACATCAAAATTTCAAATATGTATCATTTAAAATCATTCCCAACACACATCTCGTGAATGTAGTGATTTATTTCTTTTCCAACAAAGTCTAACACACGCATACACAATTTCATTAAATGGATGGTATCGAGACTTGAACGCAAGAACTTAAATCACTTGATCTAAAATTAAATATTATCTTTTAACACCTCATAGACGTGGATTAAATCAGTCTACTTGAGCGACCAAATCAATTTTCGAACACCAATTATTAATTAATAACTATAAATGTAAATGTCCAAATCACTTTATTTCCTCATACCCACTATCTAGTGTTTACTCTTATAATAAATGAGCTTGGTGGGGTTTCATCATAAAAATATCGTCTAGAGCTTATTATAAAATAATTTATCACTTTTCCATCCAAAATTCTATGTTAAATTAAAATTTCACTTATTCTATTTTAGATGATCTTGAACCCACTAACTTTAGTTCTTGATCGACGGATATAAATCACCACCATCACCACATGTTCAAGCCATGGAGACTCTACGATTGATATTAACTCCACAGATCTTAGATCTCGGTCCGTTAGTTTTTTTAGTGTAAAATAAATTTTTTTATGTGTAAATTTATTTTTTTCTACATATTAATCCGATTTGTAGTCCAGTCCTGAATCCATCGCTGATTGTGACTCACTAACAATAAATCGATTAAGTAGTATTTTTATTCCTAAATCTATTGAGTTTGGTTCTCTCTCATTGAAATAAATCCAATTCTTAGATTAATAATTGAAAATAAAATGTTTCAGATAGCGAATTATTTTCCAGTATGAATATGACTGGCAAGTGGCAAGGAAAAATTAAAAGAAAAACAAGCAACAATAATGGTGATAAGCATTTTGGTCCAAACAATCTTCAGCACCAATATATACCTATGGGACCCTTGTTCCATGCTCAAAAACCAGTTCAAAACCAACATAAAATCTTAGTCCTTACTGCATATAATACGAGAAATCGAGTATATTTGACCTTAGAGTCATCGTGTTGACACGGCTCCTTTAAAAAATGAAGGTTCTATATCATTAATATAAGAATTGAGTCGGATCGACTGATTGGCGATGGTAAATCGGACAGGTTAAAGAAGATTATTTCTACATATTTAAATCTTTTACCTTTTTCGAGTTTCGTTTTTAAGAACATTGTGAATAGGTTGATGTTAAGTAGAAGTAGGGAAAAGATGTGATGGATGAGGGACAGAGGCATTAATTCTGATAGCCTTCCACACTAAGAGTTACAAGCATATGAGCTAACAACAGGCAGAAGAATCAATTTTGTGTTATTTTATGATTCCAAGGGGGGATGAATATGGCATTTTTGGGCCTACTTGCAGGGCTATAGGTGCTTCATTTTGACAGATTCCAGCAGTTTCTACAGACAAAATGTTAGAAGATGATATCTCCCCCTTTAGCTCATTTGTTGAAATTAATATAGGTGAATAATATCTATCAAGTAGTTCTAATCAGTCACTAGTTATGTTGAATACAAAGACATTGAACTAACAATGTGATCGGTAGTACGAAAAGAAGATTGACTTCTCGACATCTTTAAGCTTTCACAGTCGTTCTTTCTGATAGTCGTGTCTATTTGCTCTTATACGTGAATTTAAAAATTTATCTCATTGATGACTACAATAGTTTCTCATCTGCAAATAATTCTCGATGTGAAAACACAAAGCCTGGTGGCTGATCTTTGAATAGGAAAAAGAACGGATCTGTAGGATCCCAAATGAATTTAGAGTCTAGAGACGTGATCACCGGCATTTCCAAAACGGGAATACTCGTCTAAAGATTATGATAGTACGTTCTTATATTGTTGTAAATGAACGGTTCGATTAGTTTTGACCAGTTACCAAAAAAGTTTTTGTGGCAACCGAATAAGCTCATGTTTGAAAAAAAAAGATATTTGGATGAGAAAGTATTCAGATGAGAATATGTAGATTTTGTGTAAGATTCTATCATTCTTTTGAAACATAGCTAGAACTGTATCAACATACTTTCGATTTAGAGAAGTGGATTTGGATTGCAACTTACAAATAACTCTTACAAGAATGATATGTAAGAGGATTCCAATGGCTATTCACTATTTTCGTGGTTACTACCATAAGAATAAGCCTAATTTGATAATGATCGAACTATATGGTTATGATTGGGAGATAATTGGCTGGTGCGGATTGATAAGTGGACTAATTTGCCATAGTCTAGTTTTCACAAACATGTGAGAATAACGATAATTTGAGGTAAAAGTAACCATTCGAGTAGTCATTGTATCTTCGAAGTTATTTATTTAGCCTCTGTTTGGATAAAAAAAATTAATTATAACTAATTTATAAATTCAGTCAAAGTCAAATATTAATTTCAACAAAAAATAAAAAATAACCACTACTCACCACTATCTACACATTTGTAAGACCCACTATTTTTTTGCCCTTTAAAAATCATCTATAAATGTGCCAAACAAACTAGCCTTCATTGAACTTTAAAAGTTTTTTTTTTATTTTTTTTATTTTTAACCATGGCCCAGGGCAGGGCAGGTGAAGGTCGTCAAGGTTGCGATTCATCCTTTTTTAAAAGTTTTTCGAATAATTCTTCAACTTTCAATAGTTATAAATACAGTCAAAGTCAAATATTATTTTCAACTACACATTCATAACTATTCGTTATTATTCACACATTTCGTAGGATTATAACTATTCCTTTTTATAAACCAACTATAAATTTGCCAAACGCATCAACCGTCATTGAACTTTAAAATTATTTTGAATAATCATTATAAATAATTTATAAATTCGGTTAAAATCAAACGTTAATTTAACCACATATTCATAACTAATATTTACCATCGTCTTCACATTTCATAGGAGAACTACTATTCCTCTTCATAAACCATCTACGAATTTGCCAAACGGATCGACCATCATTAAACTTTAAAATTTTTCCGAATAGTTAGCGTGCTTTCAGAGTTATTATAGGCTCTATTTGAATGAACATTTATAAATAATTTGTAAATTTTAAAGTCAAAATTCAATATTAATTTGAATTACACATTATTAACTATTACTCACTATCGTCCACATATTTAGTGGGATTCAATAGTATTCCTCTTTATAAATCATTTATAAATTTGCCAAATTAATAAACTAATAATTTTAAAATCAACAAATATTTATAGAACTTTCAAAAAATTAGATGATATATGACTATGACCTTAATCTAATTGTAATCTAAGTGAATAGATTTATGCAATCGTCTATTTTTTAAAAATAATACTAATATATGATTAATAAAATTAAAACTTAAAAACATAATTGGAGAAATTAGGTCTAGTACAGAAAAAGCAACAACATTGAATAATACGCTTTTACACTAATTAAACAATTTAAAGAGTAATTAATACGTTTAAAAGCCTCAAAACCTACCCAAAATGTAAAGAGCGAAAACCAGTTGGTCATGTTTCTTCAACCTTTTTCCATTTTCATTATCGTAACAGGATGGTGGAGCTCAATTGGCAGCATCGTAATGCATGGGCCAAGCCACCACCATCCTCAAGATTGTATCAAAAACCTTGTGCTCGATAATCAGTTGGAAAAATGAAATACTCCGACTCATCATTGGCCAAATCCAACCCAATTGCAGTAACTGCTTTCACTAGACAAGCCCATACATGTGTAGTGTGTACATATTACAGTGAAAGCCAATACTATGTTAACATAATCATCATTATATTGTCAAACTCAAAATTTCCCCATTTTATTTGCATATACTCAGCAGTACAGGCACAGCAAATGCGGCATGCCCGAATCCAGGGCAGAGCTAGACCTCGAAAGTAGGGGGGGCCTAGAGGTAGAGGTGTAGGGGTGGGGTCCACGGGGGCAGCGCCCCCAAATTTTTTTTTTAGATACGTTATTAACAAAAAAATCAAGAAACGTATAAAAGAAAGTACCAATCTTTAATTTAGCAAAATCATACTTTGATAACATTATATAATTACATGATCATCAATCATGTCGGCGAAACTGGGGCAAAAAGTTACTGCATTGGTCGCTCGAGCGAGCCTCTAGCGAAAGTCGAGCAAAGGTTGAGCAGTCGTCAGTATTTTCATCATAACTTTCTCTACCGATATCCGATTGTGATGATTCAAATTTCGTTGGAAAGATAACTTGAAGGGATACAATTCTTCTAGAAATAGCCATATCCAAATTTCAATGTTTTTTATGTGAAAAATGCGTTGAAAGTGGTAATTACAAAAAAAATAAAATTAAAAATAAATTTTTGTTTTTTGGTCAAAAATGGTGTGGGGGCCTGGCCCCCACGCCCCTTCGCCCCTGCCCGAATCCCAATAGAAGAAATTTTGAATATTGAATACCAATATGCAATAGAAATTTTAGAAAACTTACTCACCTACCCACCAGCTGTCCTGGTAGTCGTTCGGACTCCAGGGCGTCGCGTGCGAGCAACGACATTGCGAGTATGTGACGTGGGTTACGGGGATGCAGGCAGGTTTCTCAATTCGTGGTTTTAGTGGATTGCAATTGCACCCTGCAAGGTTTTCTATCATGGGGCTGTTATGGACCAAATAATTGTCCTAGCTTTTTTTTTTTTTTTTTTTTCAGTAACAGGCTGCTACAAAAAACCAGGGGCGGGTCAAAGCAAAGCCCAGTGTAGGCAAATGCTTACATTGGGCCTTGGCTGAGTCCGCCCCTGGAGCCAAGCCGGTCGAGCTACGGGCCGAAACTCAAAGTTTGGGCTCGATTCGAGTTTTTTTTTGTGCTCGGCAAAATTTCGGCTCGACCTAAGCTTTTGCCTCAAGCTTTAGCAGCCCGAGTTGAGTCGGCTCAGATTTTTTTTTTCGTGTCAAATTTAATTTTTTTTTTCTTAAAGAGTTTAAAATTTGTACAATTTATACGTACTATAAATTAAATAAAATTTAAAAATCTCTTCCTTTATTCGGATTTGAGATCGGCTACAATTATCGTAAACTAAGTTAAAATTGTACACGAATAAAATATTTCGTGTATAATTTTTTCTTGAAACAAAAAAATTTAAAAATTGCGTATTTTTTGAAACTAATCAATTTAAAAACTTACAATATCTTATCCTTGAATTTGATGCATCTCTTCGGTTATTATACTGTCAACTTGTTCTAGAAGATGTAATTTGGCACATTTCCAGTCATTTAAGCATATTAAAGCCTCCAATATATTTTCTTTTAATTTTGATCATCCGTCACATAAAATTCAACCAGCTAAACTAAATGTAGCCTCCGATGCTATCGTAGACACCGGATGTGTCAGTAGATCGTGAGCAATTTTTGATACAATTAGATATTGTCTTTCGTTACGCTTCTACTGTGATAAAAAATTAAATTTCTGTAATTTTTGTGGTTGTAACATATTACGAACGTCTACGCACATATACCTAGCTAATTCAGAAGGAATTTCAAGATTTGTTCCACTAACATCTATTGCTTTAGATAATTCTATATATTATTTGCATTTGTTTTAAGTATTTCTTGGAAAATAACTTTGGGAAGTAGAATTACACTAACCCCATTTAGAGATGGCAAAAAAATCCGCCCCGCCCCGCCTCGACGGGTTGGCGGGGCGGAGATTGCCGCCCCGCCTCAGGTCGCGGGGTGGGGCGGGGCGAGGGTGCCCCGCCCCGTTAAAAATATTTTTTTTTTTTTTTTAACTTTGTTTGTTTAATTTTGGACATTGTTTGTTTTCATTGTTTGGTTTGGATATTGATGTAATTATTTTAAGTATTATTTGCTTTGGATTATAAAATCTTGAATTGTATTTAATTGGAAATTTTTGGTTTAAACAAAAAAAAAAACTAAATGGGGCATTAAACGGGGCAAAAATTCGCCCCGCCCCGCCCCGCCCCCGTCCCCGCCCCGTCAAAGGCGGGGCGGGCGCGGGGATTGGCGGGGCGGGGCGGGACGGGGGTGCCCCGCCCCGTTGCCATCACTAACCCCATTTTTTAGCGTAATAGTTATACATTTCACATAATATAGATTTTATATGCATATGTGATAATTCTACACTAATGAAATTTGAAATCCTCATTATAATAGCTTTTGTGCAAGTTAAATTAAGTTGAGTTCATCACCGAAACTAATAAAAATAAAGAGGGTAACTCTTTCCAATATTTACTTTAACTCCATAGAATAAACTAAATCAACAAAAATTGACAAATTCATATATTTTTGAAATGTAGAAAAAGTGTTTTAAAACAAGTGAAGATGTAGGGTAATAAACACCGCTACATTCTTTTGTAGCATCGAAAAAAGGTTTTAAGAATCTTTTTACGTGAAATGCAATAGACCATTTCCAATCTTTCAAATTATGCTCGAGTCCATATGTATGTCTACCATTATAATACATTGAAATAATTTTATCATAATTTTCACACGAGTGTAACATAAGATATGTAGAGTTCCATCTATGTGTTACATCGGTGGCGAATGATTTCTCTTGTAAACCATACTCTGTACACAAACTGTTAAATGCTTGCTTTCTTGCTGGTGATATAGTAATAACATTGATTACTTGCCTAATTTTATCAAAATGTAATTTTATATGTTCTAATCCATTTTTTAAGGTTAATACCCTAAATAGTCACTGAACTTTGTCAAAAGTTTCCATGAGATCATTAAATTTCAAAACTTCCTTAATTAGTCACTGAACTTTTCATGAAATTCCCAGGAGGTCACTGAACTTTAAAACTACCCTAAATAGTCACTGAACTTTTCCAAAACTTCCCTAAATAGTCACCCAACTTTGCAAAAAGTTCCTAGGGGGTCAATGAATCATTGATGTATGGGGTTCCAATTTGCAAAGTTCAATGACCTCCTAGGAAGTTTTAGCGAAGTTCAGTGACTATTTATGGTAGTTTTGAAGTTCAGTGACTTCTTAGGAATTTTTTGCAAAGTTCAGTGACTAATTGGGGAAGTTTTGAAATTCGGTGACCTCCTGAGAACTTTTGGCAAAGTTCAGTGACTATTAAGGGTATTAACTCCATTTTTTACAATCAAAGTGATAATGAGGCATACACAACGTTAATGAAAAATAAACTTCTAAATGTAAGGTTCAAATATTAATAAATTTTTCGATAACAACTTTGTTCACAGTAGCATTATCAAAAGTAAAACTTCGAACCATTTCTTGCATAGCATATTCTTATATAATATCTTTTAAAGCAGCATTATGCGGATATTCTACACATTTGAATGCAATAATCCTTTTATGCATAATCCATAGGTGATCAATGTAATGAGTTGTAGCAACAATATAACTTTTTTATTAACACCAGTCTATAAATCAGAGGTAAATGATATAACACTATTAAAATTTTTTAGACTTTCAATAACAGTTTGCTTTCTTCAATCTGAATGATGAGTATTTCTACAATAAGGAGTATACCTGGGTTGAAAATAATTTTGCACAAGACGAGTAAAGTATATTGACTCGATCATCATAAGCGGCATTTATGCTGCAACCACGTATGCAGCTATTCCTTCACGAAATCTTTCATGTGAAAATAGTAGAACTAGAACCGGTAAATACTAGATTGATCTATTCCAAGTCAATACTGACTGGTTTCGCTTTGCAACTTTTTAATATGTGCCTGTTTAAATATGTTGTGTTAGAACCAAACTTCCAACTAAGTTCTTTACCACAATAAGTGTAACATGCTTTCCAAATATCAACTCCATTTTAAACCCCAACTTTTTTTGTGTCATATGTTGCCAACAATTTAACCTCAAGTACTTCCCCATCTTTGATATCTTCCAAATTAATTGAAACATTTTGAGAACATCGTAGCGGGATGGAATACTCAAACTACCTTTAAATTGATTAATCTCATCATTAGTAAATTTCATTTGTAGCTATTATAGTAAATAATATTGAATATTAGAGTAAAAGATACTGAATAAGACCAAGTAAAGAAATTAGAGATTGAAATTGAAACTAGAATTCAACTAAATGTCTAAATTGAAGATTACAGTAAAGAAATTGGAGACTAAAATATTGAATATTATTATATTGAGTAAAGAAATTGGAGATATATTGAAGTAAATTGATATGAAGGTAAATTTTTTTTCGCGTATTTATAGCAAGAAAAATATATCCGTTTTAATTATATTTGAATTTCAAATTCAATTTTTGAAATTTTTTACACTAATTATACTTTTAATTAGACGCAACTTTGTTGTAGGCAGTAGTTGCCTGCAAGTGCAGGGAGCTACAACTATTTTTATTTTTATTTTAATTTTTTTCTATTATTAATGGGTCGGCTCGGATATGTCGAAAATGGCTCGGGCTCAAGTTGACGCTCCACCGAGCCAGGAGCCGGCCCAACTCAGGTTTTTTTTTTTTCGGATCGAGCCTGAGCCGTCGAGCCAATATTGTCATTATTTTTATGATTTACATTTCCCATAGTACATACACACACATAGTTTCTTTTTCACACATATACACACGCACAAACATCACCCAGCACTGTCTTTAAATCTTAGGTATGGGTTTCTGTTGTAAATTTGGGTCTTTAAAAATTTATAGAAGGGGAGATTACGAGCATTGTTCTTAGGTAAAAAACAAGGTCTGATTTTTATTTTTCTTTGCAGTATCTGTGGGGATATTAGTTATGCTTAATAAATGGTTTTGTCATTTCTAACTTATAAGTTGTTATGTTCATAAAATGAAAGTTATATTCTAAATTTAGGGATATTTTTGTAAGTTGCCCAACATAATTTCCGACAATTTTGTCAACAAATGGAGGCCCATCCAAATAGCCCATCAAAATTAGTTCCTTCCGAACCGCTCCATTGGTGACTGCATCAGGAAATAAGGGTTTTACAATTTTATTCTCGCGCCACACCTTAAACCCTGGCTGAGAATTCCAAATTCCATAAACCCTAATTCTTCATTTGATATCCATTTCACGATTAGCTGATTCAATGCTAATTAAGATAATATAGTAAAGGCAAGACGCAGAAAATGGCGGCTTCAAGGATGTCGGCGGTGGCGGCAGTGGCGGCGGCTGCTGCTGCGGCTTCCTGTTCCACGCTCTCTAATCGTTCTTATGCGGATTCGCCGTTCCGATTTTCTCCTTTCTCATCTTCTAAACCATCGTCGTCTGCTCCGGTCCCGGTACAGACTCCGAAAGCGGATTCTCCTGCACCGGATTCTCATCCCGCAGTCGAAGATTCGAAAGGGGGGTTCGATCCAGAATCGTTGGAGAGAGGGGCCAAAGCTCTCAGAGAAATTAATAGCTCCCCTCATGCCAAACAGGTAATTGTTATTTTCCGAAGCAAGCTTTCTGAATATTGATCAAACAAAGATGGGTTGTTTATGTTCTGCAGAAATTAGTTTATGTTTGTTATTTGGAAGATGCATTCTGGGAATTTAGCTTGAAGTAAATTTTATGTATGTTTTTGAAGGTCTTTGAGGTGATGAGAAAGCAGGAGCAGACGCGGCTAGCGGAATTGGCAGCGGAGAAGGCTAATTTTGAGGCCATTCAAGCTCATGGTGATATCGTGAGTGTTTAGTTTGATAAATTAAGTAAATCATTACATGTTAAATTTTGGAACCTCATTTGCATTTGAGCTCTCTCTCTCTCTCTCTCTCACACACACACACACACACTCACACAGTTCACAATCTTGTGGTAGAAAGATTATGCAAGCAGGTTGTATGTTTTCCATTAAGATTGGTAGTTTAAATGCTTAACAAAAATTGAGTTTTCGGCACTTTAGGCATTTTTTTATTTATTTACTTTTCTTGGAGAGAAAAGCGAAAAGAAAATGTAAGTGGTGATAGGTAAATCTCTGTCCACGCAGAAAGAAAATTATTTCATATATACAGATAGAGTTTATCTTTTGGGGATCATTTTTTATTTTTTGAAGATCGCGAGATTACTTAGGTATATGCTTATTGCTACCTATTTGCATTAGTAATTTGATGGTAGAATTGACACCGCACATTATGTTTTGGTGATAGAAATGTTCTTTTGATCAAGAGAATAAATGCTTGAAGCATGGAAAATTTGTAAATGTGATTTGACTAAAACTTTATGTATTCATTGTCACCTATCACATGTGCTTGTATCTGCAGGAGAAGCAGCGAAAATGGGCAGAAGACCAGAGGAATCTGTATCAACAACAAGCACAAGCTAAAGCGCAAATGTTGAGATACGAAGACGAGTTAGCTCGAAAACGAATGCAGGTTTGAACACTCACTCTGCTTGTCCCTAATTCTGAAATCAAGTGTTAAGTATATGTGATGCGAATTTGGAGAGCTTAATTTGAGTTGAGTGGAAGCATGAGTGTTTTACTTGATTAACTCGCATAACCCATATGATTATATCCATGTTGCCATTGATGTTATCCCCAATGTTTATTGAGTATAATTTAGTAATACGATTCAAGTTATAAGTGGACAATGTCAATAATTATTTATATATACACAAATCTTTTACAAAGTTTACTTTATCATCTATCATGATTCGGACCGATCACGAGGCTCATAGACCTCATAATGTTTATAATTCTTGTTTGCTACATAAATCTTTTACAAAGTTTACTTTACCTTCTATCATGAATCCAGACAGATCACGAGGCTCTAGACCTCATAATTTATATAATTTTATGTGCTACAAAAATCTCTTACAAGTTTACTTTATCATTTATCATGAATTCAGACAGATCACGAGGCTCAGAGACGTCATAATGCTGAATTAGCGAGAATGCAAGAGGAGTCATCCATAAGAAAAGAACAAGCAAGACGAGCAACTGAGGAGCAGATGCAAATTCAGCAGCGACAGACTGAGAAAGAGAGAGCTGAGATTGAACGTGAAACAATAAGAGTAAAGGCTATGGCTGAAGCGGAAGGTCGGGCTCATGAAGCAAAATTAACTGAGGACCATAACAGGAGGATGCTTTTAGAGCGAATAAATGGTGAAAGAGAAAAGTGGCTTGCAGCAATCAATACAACTTTCAGTCACATTGAAGGTTTGTAACTGGCCAAAATTTCTATATTCTTCAAGTTAAAGACCTAAAGTGCAAGTTTATGTTGGTTACTGACGTTCCCTTGCAGAAACTCTCATTGCTCCCACTTGCTACAGTACCTTCAATTTCACCCAAGTTGACCCTAAAATCCTCTCAACCTATTCTTGTTTCTCTTACAGATGATTCTGCAGCCTGAGATCATGCCCTTTACGTTTTTACTTTTTGATTTATAATAATATTGGAATTAAGATTATTAATCACGCTAGTTGGTGAATCTGAATTTCAAGTTTTTCTTTATATCTTGGATGGACAATAGTCATAGTGATTTCATATCATTTATATATATATTTATCTGAATGCTGGATGAATAAGGGAAAAGATGTTGGGATGAAGGATTTGGTGATCGAAATATTGGAAAGAGATAAAACTTCAAATACATGTTAGGTATTGAATTTTCATAATTGCTAGTTTACCTTCATGGAAGGATTGCTAGTTTACCTTCATGGAAGGTGATTAGATAGTGTCTACACGTGGAGTCCTTTAAGCTGAGGCGAGATTGAGGTGTGTGAGCCTAAGGGAAGGAAGATGAAGCAGTCGTCCACACATGAAGATGCATGCTTAAACATACATGCGCACGCAGAGAGAGAGAGAGAGAGAGAGAGAGAGAGAGAGAGAGAGAGAGAGAGAGAGAGAGAGATGGAGGGAGGGAGGGAGGGAGAGGGAGAGGGAGAGGGAGAGGGAGAGGGAGAGGGAGAGGGAGAGGGAGAGAGAGAGAGAGAGAGAGCTAATTGGTCAAATTTGTTTCTATATTTATTCACTGTTGTCAATTTAAAATCTACAGTACATATAGATCTAATCAGTTGTTACTTCCCTGTACTATGCAGGGGGATTTCGGATTCTATTGACTGACAGGAGTAAGTTGTTAATGACTGTTGGAGGAGCTACTGCATTAGCTGCTGGAGTTTACACTACCAGGTCTCTGCACCATTCTTCCTTCTTTTGCCATAATATCAACTAAATCAAAATTAATTTGTGGCAATGTTATGTGGTATCTTACCTGTTGATATAATAATGATGTTTAAAAGTAAAGGTTGAGTTTTCTAATCTCTGTTGAAACTTTTAAAATTGCAAATGACCAGAGGACGATTTTTCCGAACAGTTTGCTCTTATATATATTTGGTACGGATAAATGATATTAAAATTTTTGGACATAATAATACAATTGTACCATGCAGAACTAGAAAAAAACATTTAATCTTTGAGCTTTTTCCATGTTCATATGGTATTCGTGGACACAGCTGTAGTTGACCCAGTAAGTTTCCTATAGACTTGTATACACCAGAGTAGGGTTCAATTTTACTCATTTTTCTACAATAACATTATAAATTGGGATATAAATAGAAGAATATGAGCCATTGCATCAACGTGTAAGATTATGTTCTTTTGGGGGATACATAAGCTTTGGAACTATTGTCACATACAGTATGTGTAATTGCAATATACTATTTACTGCATGTACTTGTGCTGTACATGTCATTATATTTTCTTCAATAGTTATGTTATTATCACTTGTGACCTTTCCCGCACCACATGCGAAATATCCATGATTTTTCTGTCAAATGAAGATTTTTCTTTATTGTCTGTCTAATTTAGAAGTATTCGTTCTCATTTGCCATAGAAAATCTGTTGATTCTCTTTTCATGTTTAAATGTGTTGATTCTGATTACGTTGTTTTTGTGCAGGGAAGGTGCCAAAGTTACATGGGGATATATCAATAGAATTCTTGGGCAACCATCTCTGATTCGAGAATCGTCCATGGCCAAATTTCCATGGTCAGGGATAATTTCTCGAGGATCTAATAAGATGCTTAATTACAGTACTGTTGCAAGGGCAGCAGCACCTGCGCAAAATAAATCTCCTTTTGGAGACATCATTCTGCATCCTTCATTGCAAAAAAGAATAGAGCATCTTGCTCGGGCTACAGCAAACACTAAGACTCACCAAGCACCATTTCGTAACATGCTCTTTTATGGGCCTCCTGGAACTGGTAAAACTTTGGTTGCAAGGGAGATAGCTAGAAAATCGGTATAATAGATGCCTTCTTTCTCTTGGATCTTGATTGATGTGTGAAAATTCTTTTCCTTGCAGAAAAGTTTGTTACTGAATAAATGAAGAATATGAACAATTTTCCCTAATGAATAGACTTTGAAAAGCTTCTTCTCCTTGACAATACTCTTCAATTCCACCCTTCTCGACTGGAATACTGATTTTCCATTCTGTTTTAGTGAGTCATATTGTCAAGATTATTATATTAATATTAATGGGGGAGGGTTTTTCATAGATTAAGAGATGTGCATTGAGTGAGAAGAGCAGAGCTGGAGTCTTTTCAGCTGCAGGAAACAGGGAATCCACCAAATGGAAATTGAACGAGTTCATAATTACAATCACAAGAAATCTCCTACCCTTGCCCTTTAGATATGGGGACTACAAAAAAAAAATGGGGATTTTGAAAAAAAGTACCAGAGGCATCAAACTCATCCAGAGTTGGAGAATTAATATTTGGGAAATATTTATGGTCTTTTGAATATGTGACTGACATTAATGTTGACTAGGTGTAGCTGCCCCTTGAAACTTTATGGTCACTTTTCAATACTGTTTGGAAAGACTTCATTTGAAATTAAAAATGGTTTTTATGTTCTCAGCTTCCCTACTTTTGCATTCTGCAGGGTTTAGATTATGCCATGATGACAGGGGGAGACGTTGCACCACTGGGTCCGCAGGCTGTTACCAAAATCCATGAAATATTTGATTGGTCAAAAAAGTCAAGAAAAGGTTTACTGCTTTTCATTGATGAGGCTGATGCCTTTCTATGCGAGTAAGTTGTTTCATTTACAACAACTCGGTAAAATTTATGCATTGCTATTTATATTTTATTTTTAGTATGGATCAGAATTTAGTTAAGGATTGATTACTGCTTGAATAGTTTATCAGACAAGTTGAATGGATGTGTTACAATTTACAGGAGCTTCAGAAGTCATTCATATAACAGTAATATGCTAACGGCCAGTTGCTCACACCTCATATTTTACATACTTTTTACCATGGGTGTGTTTGAGTCACATTATTTTAGAAGAATATATTCTGGAATAGTAGATTGATGGAGAACATGTGGTTGAAAAAGAAGGAAAAATTATTAATGTGATGAAAAATATTATTTTATTACCTTTCAAAAAAAAAAAATTATTTTATTGAAGAATATGTGATTGAAAATGAGGAGAAGAATGAGAATGAAAATTTTAATGTATACCAAACAGCTCTGTAGCACGGACACTTCAATTAGGGTAGTGTGTCTGTGTCCGACACGTGTCGGACATGAGTCGATACCGACACTTCTCGGACACTCTACCGTAATTATTTTTCTTTTTATATTAGAAATGTTATATATTGTTAATTCAAAGTTATTAGCAAATAACAAATATGTACTCATGTTTAAAAGATTTCAACAAGAAAAATTAGCCCCTATTTGACACCCATTTTGGAAGAAATAGAAATTTTGGAATAGTGATTGATGTGAGAATGTGTGGTGGAAAAGTGATGAAAAGTTTTTGATTTGTGTGTAATATTATTTTATTTAGAGAATGTGTGGTTGAAATGAAGAATGAGAATGAGAATGAGAAAGAGAGAAATTAATGGGTGTCAAACATGGCTTTAATAACAAGTATAAAACTAAATTTATATTATATAAATGAAGAATTTTTAAGAATTTAATCAACGTGTCGATAACGTGTCGTGTTTGTATTTTTTTTTAAAAATCGCGTGTCGGCGTATCCGACACGTATCGTGTCGGACACACGTGTCCGTGTCGGTGCATCATAGCCAAACAGTGGCCATGTATGCAACTCAACATAATTTTCAAATGAAATTTTTTGTTTAATCTTCCTCCCTTCTGGTATATCATAATGATATTGTTGAACTATCCTACTGCTGAGTTTGCAAGTAAAATAGAGTAATTGTAGCCTCCTACACGCTCTGCACTTGCATTAATTTCTGGGGCAGTCCCTCTCTTTTCTCCCTTGTGATGTGGTGGTGGGTAAATACCTTAAGATTTTAGCATAACTAGCTCAGCTTAAAAGCTTACTTTTGAGGAAAAAACTATGTTTTGAATATATAATTTTTTTTATTGGAGAAAATTTGGTACAAGTTACTTAGGGTATGTTTGGCAAGGTGTTTATGCATAGGTTTTTTTTTTTTTCTTTTTTTATAAACATGGGTAAATGAGTGGTGGAGTAGTGGTAGTACTTGTGGGGCCTACAAAATGCGTAGTTAAACGTGGTTTGACCAACAATGTTTTTTGAGAAGCATCTTCTCAAACACGCTCAACACTAAGGTAGGAGGCACTTTTGAGAAAAGTAATCGTTTTGCTTAGTAGTAAGAAAAAAAAGTAAACTATTAAACATCAAAAGTTACTTAAAAGCATTGTTTTAAAAAGCGTGGCTAGGCGTGGAGGCCAAACTTCAAACTTTAGGAGCCTAGGCGAAGTTTAAGCGTAAAAAAGCGTTTTTTTATTTTAAATTTTTAATCATTGTAAAAAAATTCAACAATTCAAATAATACATGCCAAACATCTAAAATTATAAAATACTGCATTTACTTAATAATTCCTTCATAAAGATAAGTTTCAAAATTATAATTACATAATGTAGATAACTTGTAGCTTAAATCTTATCTAATCTAACTCTTTATCGGACTCTAATTTAATGTCTTCTTCTTCATTTATAAACAAAAAAAAAAAAAACAAAAAAACAAAAAGAAAGGTACATTTAATGGAGCATAGCATATTTAAGTAATTATTCATTGGCCGAAAGAAATGAATCGTGTACAGGGAAAAATTGGGTCTCCAAGGAGAAAGCACGCTTAGCCGTCTGGGCACGCTTTGCCACGCCTAGGCGCGCTTAGTCGCGCATTAAGCGGTCAACGTTGTCCGTTGACCACTTAATTATTGCTTAGCCTCAAAGCGAAACGTTTTCATCCTGGGCCCACTTTTTAGAACTGAGCTTAAAAGTAACTTCTTTTTTATACTATAAGGTTGGTTAGCAAATTTAGGGCTTTTACGTGCTAAATACATCATTTTTCTCAGACGTTTGATATCAAAGCCAATATTTTATGTTATTGTTTTCTTTTCATGCAGACGTAATAGCAAACATATGAGTGAAGCTCAACGAAGTGCTTTGAATGCTTTGCTCTTTCGAACTGGGGATCAATCTCGAGATGTGGTTCTTGTTCTTGCCACAAACAGACCAGGAGATCTTGACAGTGCTATTACCGACCGAATTGATGAGGTTATTGAATTCCCACTTCCACAAGAGGATGAGCGTTACAAACTGCTGAAGCTGTATTTGAACAAGTACATTTGTGGTGAAGAAGATGGCGAGTCCAAATGGGGACATTTGTTTAAAAAGAAACCACAGAAAATAACCATAAAAGATCTATCGGATGATGTCTTACGAGATGCTGCACGGAAAACAGAAGGGTTCTCTGGTCGTGAGATTGCAAAACTCATGGCCAGTGTTCAAGCAGCTGTATATGGACGCCCGGATTGTGTCTTGGATTCCAATCTATTCATGGAGATTGTGGATTACAAGGTTCAAGAGCATCACCAGCGAATGAAACTATTATCTGAAGGTGGTGAGCTGGCTTAGGATTATTCCTATTGTATGGTAGAGATGTCTGGTTTCTGAGATAATCCCAATAAGGCGGTATTTCATTTAAACTTATATAAGTTATTGATTCGGTTGATCGATTTTGTTTGAGTAAGCAATAACTAGATTCTTGCGGTGCTTAATGTACATTTTGGTTATGATAACATACAATAGCTAATGTAACTTATTTTTGAGCTGTGATTCAGCGCTTACATTTTGACTTGTGCCTATTTTGGTGAATGATGAGAACTTGGCAAATTTCCAATGGAATATTTAAAGTTGTAGAACTGACATTGAAGTATAGTTCTACCAGCAATTCGAGTCTTCAGTCTTGTGACCTGGATCTAGATGTTTAGTTGGGAGATTGAAGCCTGAGAATCTGAGATTCTTGTATTTTGATTGTAGTTTTTGATTGGGCAGACGTGTGATTTTTATTTTATTTTATTTTATTTTGGCCTTTTAAAGGGGTATCAAAGGATTTAAGTC
The DNA here is from genome assembly GCA_019097785.1 of Fraxinus excelsior. Classification (NCBI taxonomy): domain Eukaryota; kingdom Viridiplantae; phylum Streptophyta; class Magnoliopsida; order Lamiales; family Oleaceae; genus Fraxinus; species Fraxinus excelsior. The sequence goes on along the minus strand of CM032636.1, from coordinate 14,090,063 downwards.
CTCTTCGTCAAAGAAGGTTCGAACCCTTGGCTTGAGAAAGCTATACTGTTTAAGTTTGACCACAAAAGCTGGATTTGGCATTCAAAATGTTGGTTACTAGTTAAATCTAAAGGATAATGACTTATTAAAATTTTTACAAGTGTAAATAATACACTAATCTTGGACTTCAAAAGTATTTTTTGGGAGTGTTTATGATGAGTTTGATGCTTAACCTCCGTTTGACGATCATTGAAAAGAGTTTTATTATTATTATTATTATTATTATAGGAGTAAATTCGGTATTGGACGAGAATCTATGTGTGTGCGTGTGTGTGTAAAGGTCACTAAATAAAATTAGATTGAAGTTTGATTAAGATAAAATTAGTAGTAAATACATAGTTCCAGTAGGTACAATACATGGACTCATTGTCCACTATTATTACTTCTCAAGATTTGTACATTTGTAAAATCGCATGATCATAAATCTATTTTGAAAGAAATTACAGAAATATATCACGTTAGTCTCAACTAGTCATTTTATGTGAATGTTTTGCAAATGTTCGATTGATATTGACACTAACCTATTGAGCGTATTTGAAGTCTCCTGAATTAGTAGTTCAAGAATTATAAATCAGAACTCGTAAATAATCTCACCCCATGATCTCCAAGTTTTGTAATTCAAATAGACAAAAGATTAAAAATTCTAGGTACATACTAAACTTTTCATCCATGAATCTATAGACATGCTCGCAAATGATCACGAGTATCAATACTTACTAAACTTTACAAGTTTATCTCAATAGTCTCTAAATCGATATCATTCACAAACAAAAAAAAAAAAGATTATTTCGTGCTAAATTATCAAATATAACAATGTGTTTGATGTTGATTTTTTGTAAAAGGTAATATTTTTGGAGAACATAGCCAAACGTGGGGAAAAATTATTTATTCATATACAAAATTATTTTATTGGAAGAATGTACGATTGAAAATGAGTTTGAAAAACAAAATAAAATTTAAAGAATATGTACTAAAAAGGGACAAAATAATGTACTATCATCCACGGATAGAGATGGCATAAAAATTCGTTCAGCTCGATACCAGTGGACCTTGATCCAAATGGGGCAGAAATTACCCTCCTAATCGGGTAAACAGGGTGGAGACGAGGACGAAAAATATAGTTCCCGCCCCAGGTACCCTCCCCTTTTAAAACTAATTTCAAATTTAAAATTTTTATCAAACAAAAATAATAGATTCATTATCATTTTTAAAGAGAACATAAGTTTTTTTTAACTAATTGATAAAAAAGTAATAATATTTACAAACTAAAGACATAAAAAACAAATAATAAAATAAATGGAACAATACATGGGGTAGGGGATCTGCCCACCCCGTCCCACTTAAACAGGATATGAAGATAGTGTAAGGTAATAAAAATATTCAACGAGACGGAAGTAAGAATAATTGACCCGTTTCATACCCTCCCCGTTATCATCTCTATCCACTGATAGATTACACAAGCTTAATGTCAAATATGAAATATTCTTATTTTGAATAAACGAAATCAATTTCCACCTAGCTCAGTTAGGCCAACTAGCAGAGTGAAGCTCGATTGACAGTAAGAGTGTTCAAAAGTTTCGAATCGGACTGAACCGAACCGAACTGAGCGGTTCTATCCGAACGGGTACCTGAATCGAGAACCGATGGGTTTAGGTCGAGTCTCGGATCTAGACCAAGAACCGAAGAATCGAATAAGAACCGAAACTAAATATTTTTTTTATTTTTTTATCGAATTAATTAAATTATTTTAGTTTTTCTAAATAAATTAACAAATTAATTAAATAAATCAGATCATTTCATAATTTTAATTTAAAATCCCATTAGCCCAAATAAATTATTGATATAAATCACTGACATTTTAATATTGATATCTACTTTTTGGTATTTGTATGCATTGAATTAATGTTATTCGACAACTAGTTATTTATAATTTTTGAATTGTGCTACGTTAATTTGTAAAAGTTATAAATGAAATGTTATTAGTTATATTTATGTAGTGTTGCTTTAAATGTTAAAAAATTTAATTATGGTACGGAACTGAACTCGAACGATTTTGTAATTATATTTGGACCCGACAGTTTCATTTATTAAATACCCAAAAATTTTGGAACCGAACCAAACAGACCCACGGATAGCCCTAATTGACGGTTCAATTTAGCCCCAGTTTGATGGGATTAAAATCAAATTTTTAATAGATTTAATAAAAGTTGAAGAGATGTGTACTCGAAAATTTGTGAGACTAATAAAATGTATGATTAAAATTAATTATTGACTTTAATTTAAATTAAAATCATGATTTAAATTCTCATTGTCACACGTTTTATATAACGTGATTTATACTGTTAGTGTACGGTGTCAAGTTTTGCAATATAATAATGGAGTTATAGTATCGAACCTACATGGATTGTAATTCAAATTTCTATTAAATACTATAATTATATAACCTCTATTTTATTTAGATGAATTAATGTTATAATATGGTGACGAATTCAATAAATAAATGCAAACTAGAAGAATAATCAAGTGAGAAAGTCTAGGGTTGTATGATTTTACCTAACTATTTGATGGGAATCTACTTAATCATGCGCAGTGGAATTAAAACAAATTTCGATTCCCAAACAAGGATACTTTATGTTTAAATAGAAAATGTGATTAGAATTATACAATTGATGAATTCTGCAAACTGCTTTGTTGATTCTCGAATTGAATGATCACGATCTGAAATTCAAGCTGTCCAATTGTTCAGCCTCCAATGATGATCCACACAGAACAAGAATGACGGCTAGAGTTTACTTTTCTTGTGCTAGCAAGAATAATAAAATTATTTATATTGATTTTTCCAAACCCTAGTAGCTTATTAATAGAAGTCCAAACGGGTTTGACCCATCTTTTAACTTGAACTCGATCCAATATTTAATTAATCAAATTAATTAAATCTGGTCCATGAATTAATTAATCCTATTAATTAATTCAGACATATTAATAAGCAACTCAATTAATTAATTAATCATCCAACACTGTCAATTAATTAATTGGTAAATCTCATTCTTCTGGTGCTCTCTTGTGTGTGACATATTAGGTTTACAATATAATGCCTATCGGTGTGAATTATTTTTTTGATATAGTCAAAGTCGATAAATTAAAACACATCTTCTAATTTATCATTTATTCACATTTGTTGTCCCAGATTGACATCTAACAATGTGTTAGGGCAATACATCTGACTGTTAAGTCAATGTAAGTTGAAAACTTTTTTTCGACTTATTAGTTCACCTTGGCCAATGATTTCATTATGAATTTAACTGGATAAAATACAGATCATAACCTCTTGCTATCTAAGAGTGACGAGTCCTCTATTGATCATTCACAACCTTCATATGATTCTTGACATACCCGAACGATGACGTATTAGCGACCCTTGGCAGAGCAACATCCAACATCATTAAAGTATGAGTGTCCTCATATAATGCACTATGATGACCTCAAGTTAAAGAACCAATTCCAATACCGAACGTTAGAGATTAACCACTGACATTCATATAGTTATCCATGTGGAATCTCCCAACGGATCTCCAATATTTTGTTCTATAACAAAATATCTACATGTTCATTTAAGTGTCACCACACTTTAGCTTGTGAGATCAGTTACTTCATAAGTAAGAAATGCCACACATGATGATCTATCCATAATAACGATATCCGTATCTTGTTATTACATACGACCATAGACAATTTAAGATTCAATCATATGTAATTTGTATCTCACAATCACAACTCCTTGTGATTAACAAATCATTGAGTCTTGAATCTACAGATTATATTATTTAATTAATTAGAATATTAATTCAATTAAATAATAGATCTTGCCATAAATATGTATCGATTATATACATTAAAAGTATTTATGTCCAAAGTTGATTAGACCTAGGCATAACACTTACAAACTATGAGTTCCAATTCATTAGGTGGGTTGATCAAGGTTCGAACCTTGGTTACATACATTAAGTTCATATCGAATTTCATAGCTTTCTGTTATTTCAGCGAGTTAACACTTGACTTTGCTTATACATAATTAGTAGGTTCATCATCTTTGATTAGTAATGTCTGATTAGTAATCATGGATTCTTACTTTTCAGAAAGTCGAATCATCCTACAAGATTTATATGGAGCTGACGTGTCCTCAAGAGTCTCCACTTCTTAATCAAAAGCATGTCCCTCAACATGTTTGGGATCAGACTCAGGTTAATCTACTTGGTCAATTATATTTGTGAATTCTTGAACTCCTTCAAGATTTATTCTACTCCTACTGTTCTCTCCTAGAATAAATATTTTCTCTAGGAGTATGACATGTCTTGAGATGAACACCTTCTTCTCAACGGGATTATAGAATTGATATTCAATTATCTCTTGGATATCCCACAAATATATATTTATCAGATTTATTCTCAAACTTATCCGATTCAGTGTGTTTTACATAAGGGTCACAGTCCAAACTTTCATATAAGAAAAGTTGGACTTTCTGCCTTTCCATAACTCGTATGGATTTTTGTCAACCGATTTAGATGAGACACGACTTAGTGTGTAGTAAGTGGCAATCAGTACATGACCTCAAAACACTTTTGAAGTATTTGCATGACTTGTTCTTAATTGCACTATATCTAATAGTGTACGATTTCTCATTTCAGATACACTATTATGTTGCAGTGTATGTGAAGGAATCCAATGCGAAAGAATCACATTCTCTTTTAAATAATATAAAATTCTACTTTTTGATATTCTCTACATCGATCAAATTTTAGTGTAAGAGTATATATACTTATTTTTTCTCAATTTCTAGTTTGAATCTCTTGAATATTTCAAGAGTTTCATACTTGAATTTCATCAAATATACATGATCATTTCTAAAATGGTCATTAGTAAATGTGATGAGATAAGATAAACTTCATCTGACATTAATTGATATGGGTCCACATACATTACTATGTATTAGACCATATAATTTTGCAGATCTTTCTCCTTTTCAAGTAAAAGGAGATTTGGTCACTGTATCAAACAGGTATGCATCGTATATTCATCTCTATGTAAGTTTGGAATTGCATTTTCATTTATGTGACCAAACTTGAAATACCAGATATAAGTATTATTCATATTATTATTTTTATGTCTTTCAAATTCTATACTCATTATAGAATACTCAATATTTAGAATATAAATGTCATTTTATAATTTACTGATAGGAATGTAAAATGCATATTTTTTCCTCCTTATTTTATGCGCTCGTATGTTTATTTTGTGCTAAAATGTACTCATTACGCTCATATTTTGATTTAGGTGGCAATTTTATGGATATGGCATAATTTGGAAGAAATATGTGAAAAATGACCAAAATGAAAGAAAGTGAAAGTTCAAGGACTAAAGTGCAAATATTCTAAACTTGTTTCTAACCTTGTGATGAAGATTCGAGAGTGTTAGAGGTCAATTGGATGAAGAAAGGATTCAAAGGGATGAAATATGGCCAAGACATTTTCACATATCAACTTTCAAGCTGAAAAGTTTTGCATCGATTTTCAGCCTCATATTGAGACCGATTTTGGACATGGAAAAAGATCGAATTTGAAGATGGTCTCTGAATAAACGTTTTAGCCCTTTGAGTTATCTTTACAACGCATCTTGAATCGCTTCAATCGGATATCGGAAGAAGACGTTATGGCCAAAATATTAAAAGCTGTCCGGAAGAAGTTTCGTAAAACCATGCGGCCGCAAGCCTTTAATTCCATGCGGCCGCATAGACCATTCCCGAGAGTTAAAGTGCTCATTTCACTTGTTCCTTGCAGCCGCAAGCCTCTAAACCATGCGGCCGCATGGTTCATTTTCGGGACGAAAATTCTGGTTTCCTAATTTCAATCAAACACTTATGGAAAACAAATCTTTCTACACTTTATAAACCCTAGAACACAACCAGAACGTAGAGAACGCCTCCCAACTCTATTCTTCTCTATTTTTCTCTTATATTTATGAATTGTAACTAAACTTTTACACTTGGTCGAAGGAGATTGAAGCCTCGGAATCACATATTGTGAGATCTAAATGGTTTTTCTTAATTTAATTCATGTTTTTGAGTATTGAATATTCTTCTGCACTTATTTCCATGATTGTTATGTTTAATTGCTAGGAGGCCTACTAGTTTATTATTCGTTGCAATCTACCGCTGAGTTAAATATCAAATCCGTAATTGTTTGATCCCTTTAACTTGCAAAACACTAGGATTTGATGATTTTCTGCGATAGAGGTTATTGAATCTTAAGAAGAATGTTTAAATAGATTGAATGCAACCGCTGGTGTTTGTGTTATCTAGTTCATCGATTTCTCTATTGTTTAAAGCTATTATTAAATTGAATCTTGAGCGCTGGTATGAGGTTATTTAATAATTAGGGTTAATTAGAACGCTGGTTTCTAACTAACTAAAATTAAGGAGAAATAGGAAAATTATTCCAACGGTGAATATTCAAGATATGAATTGAATTATCCTTGCATCTATGATCAATTGTGGATTTTCGAAGGTGGATATTGACTTGGACCAAGGTTTGTCTTTTGATTGTTTTCGTTAATTTAGTTTTCATTGTTATTAATTGCGTTATTTACAATTGTTTGCATACAAAAATCCCCCAATCATTGTACGGAGCATAAAATATTAAATTACACACTCTTCGTGGGATCGACCCTTACTTCCACTACTACATTAGTTTTAGAGGTTTAAGGACTATTTTTGGGTGCATACGACAGCACACCAAATTTTCGCGCCGTTGTCGGGGAGTGTTGTTAATTTATTTTTTTGCTTCTTTAGTTGTTTATTTTATTTCGAAAAAAAATCAAAAAATCATAATTTTTATGTTTTTAGACAATTTATTGTTTTTAGGAGTTTTAGCATAGAATTTTATTTATTTTTCTTATTCTAGCTTCTTTTTAACCTGTTTTTCATATTTTTTTTAGTTTCCTTGATAGTTTATCCCTATAACTTGATATTCTACTCAAGAAACTTGATTGCAAATATGGCCGTCAATTCTCAACAATTTGGCACTAGACTCGACATGCCATCTACACATGTTAATGAGGTAAATGTTTCGTCCATTGAACAACAACTTGCGAGTCTAACTACTCTTATTTGTCAAATGGCTGTAGGTACTATGCAAACAGCAAAGACTTGTGGAATTTGTTCATTGGTAGGCCATCCAACCGATATGTGCCCAACAAATCAAGAAGAATCCGTTGAACACGTAAATGCAGCCGGTAGTTTTCCTGGACAACCAAAAAGGAATTATGATCCTTATTCAAACACGTACAACCAAGGATGGAGGGATCATCTAAATCTTAGTTATGGGAATCGACAAGTGAATCAACCTATGAATCAAAATTGGCAGAATTTCCAGCAATATAATCAGCCATACCCTCATAAACATCAACATGGCCAAACTTCTGACTCTAGTATGTCTTTAGAAGATATGGTTAAATCTCTTGCCACTAACACTTTACAATTTCAACAGGAGAGAAGGGCTAGCATTCAAAGGTTGGAAAATCAAATGGGTCAAATGGCTAACGCGGTCAGTAGGTTGGAGTCACAGAATTCGGGGAAACTACCCTATCAAACAATGGTGAATCCAAAAGAAAATGTGAGCGTAATCATCCTGAGAAGTGGTGAAGAGGTTGAGATTCCAGTAAAGGCATTCCCTAAGTCATTGGAGCAAGAAGAGGAAGAAAAAAGAGGTTGCAAACAAGACTGTCACCAATGATACTGAGGTGACTGAGCGTAAGTTTTTACCCTTCTCTGATTATAAACCAATACCTCATTTTCCTCAAGCTTTAGTAGGATCTAGAAAATATGAACGAGATCATGATGAGCTGCATGAAATTTTTAGTAAATGCGAGGTCAATATTCCACTTTTAGATATTTTTAAACAAGTGCCTCGTTATGCTAAATTTTTGAAACAATTATGCACAAGTAAAAGGAAACAGAAATTGAAGGGGATTGAAATGGTAAAAGTTGGAGAACAGGTATCTGCAATAATTCAAGAGAAACTTCCTGCAAAGTATACGGATCCAGGTATGTTCACTATCCCTTGCATGATAGGCAATACTAAGTTTGAGAAGGCCATGTTAGATTCAGGAGCATCTATTAATGTCATGCCATATTCTGTATACACTTCCTTGAAGTTAGGACCTTTAATTGACAATGGTGTGATAATTCAACTAGCTGATAAATCTAATGCCTATCCTAAGGGGGTAGTTGAAGATGTTCTCGTGAAAGTTAATGAGTTGATTTTTCCTGTTGATTTTTATGTGCTTGACATGAGCAGTAGTAATCAAACTCTCCCTATTTTGTTGGGAAGACCATTCTTAAGGACATCCAAAACTGAAATGGACTTTCATAATGGCACACTAACCATGAAATTTGATGATAAAACTATTACACTTAATATTTATGATTCCATGAAACATCCATGTAATAATAACCATGTTCATTTTATTGATGTGATTGATCAATTAGCACAGGATGTTTTCGAATTTGTTGCTACAAAAGAATGAGAAGTTGTCAATATTGAGCATCTTAGGAAGGAAAAAGAGGAGCTGGCCTTAAACACTGAGTTACAAAGAACTGTGGCAGCATTAAATAATCTTCCAGAGTCAGGTAACAATTCTTATTTTGTATTACCATTTTCTAATGAGAAGCCTCTACTTTCTGTTTTGCAGACTTTCAGTTCGGATTTGAAGCCTCATCTTAGTCACTACAAGTATGTATTCCACGGAGGTGGAGGAACATTGCTAGTTATCATTCCCATTGAACTTGGTACATCGCAAGGAAGATCGAAGCCAATCATGATAGACCCGGGCTGAATAAGGAGACATTGAGTCGAGCCAAAGACAATAAACAAAGGCGCTGCTTGGGAGGCAACCCAAGGGGAGTTCGTTCCTTTATCTCTTTATTTTTGTTTTTATTTTTTGCATTCCATTTCTTATTTTAGTTATATCTGTCATTTTCTTTGCATTGGACCTTACATTGGGGACAATGTAAGTTTTAAGTGTGGGGGAGAGATTTAGATCTAGGTTGCATTTAGATTGAGTGAATTAATTTTTTTTTTAAAAAAGAAAAACAAATTTGCATGATTTTTCAGGAAAATGAGTTGAGAGTTAAATGATTGTTTTTGGTTGTGTATGCTATTTGCTAGAATTAATTAAGCTTTTGAAGAACTCATAACATGATTGAATGAATAATCCTCCAACTTATGGTTGATTAGTGGAGTTATTTTCTTTGAGGATAGTAGTAACTAAATTCTGTAGACAAAAGCCGGTGAGATTCTTGAGCCTTTAGACTGATACATCCATAACAGTCTCATTATTTCTTTTCATGTGTGATATTCTTCCATAGTTTTGTTTCTCTAGAATTTGCATTGATTCTCTTCAAAATCACATTGACACATGCATGCACGAACATGATTAAGGCCATCTTTGTTACATAAATGCGCTTCATTAGCCAAATAGCCGACCCTGTAATTGAATTTTCCATTGTTGAGCCCCTTTGAGCTCTATTGTCTTTTCTTTGTATAAACTCACATTACAAGCTTTAAACTGGAAAAACAATATCTTTACTCAAGCCTTAGAGCTAGTGGAGTATTGTTGAATGTCATGATAAGTGTGGGTATGCAAGAAAATAAGTGTGGGGGTATCAAGATTTATGGTAGTGCTATTATTGGTGAATTGAAACAAATTTTCTATGTCAATTCAAGGAGTTTCAGTATTGGTGTATAATTTGGAGTTTACATTGTGCAAGAAAAACACAAGCAGAAGAAGGAAAAATGAATTATTGAAGAAAAAGAAAAGAAAAAAAAAAAAGTGATGAAGGAGAGTGATTTTAATGTGAAAAAGATCTATATTCATAACTCTTTCTACATCTCAAAAAAAGAGTTCGATTTGTGTGGGATAGATGAAAAAATGATGAAACTATCATGTGGAGTGGTTGATTTACACGTCTTATGTATATGTTTGAGCTAAGTCTTTTTATCTTTACTCCACTAGTTTCGATGGCTCTTGAGTCACATACCCAAATATTTTCCACCTTGACCATAAGCCACATTACAACCTTTGAAAAGTCCTTATGATTCTTGTAAAGCATGTGATCTAAGTGGTGGCGAATGAGAAGATATGCAAGGGTATGGTAGAACATCTCCATTGGAATGAATTTGAACGAAACATTTACCCTTTTAAACACATGAGAGTTGAGTGTTTATATCCATGAGGGTCTACATGTTTAGTTTACTCCATCTTCATATGAAAATGCTTGCTAATTGATTATGAGTTGTGTGAAATGTTTATTCATGATATTTTATGTGTTTTGGAAAAAGCTTGATGGTTCTATGTTCTTGGCATTATGACATGGTGTTTTGGGGAATTAAATTTGAGTTTTGCCCGAGGACGAGCAAAAGCTAAGTGTGGGGGAATTTGATAGGAATGTAAAATGCATATTTTTCCCTCCTTATTTTATGCGCTCGTGTGTTTATTTTGTTCCAAAATGTACTCATTACGCTCATATTTTGATTTAGGTGGCAATTCTATGGATATGACATAATTTGGAAGAAATATGTGAAAAATGACCAAAATGAAAGAAAGTGAAAGTTCAAGGACTAAAGTGCAAATATTCTAAACTTGTTTCTAACCTTGTGATGAAGATTCGAGAGTGTTAGATGTCAATTGGATGAAGAAAGGATTCAAAGGGATGAAATATGGCCAAGACATTTTCACATATCAACTTTTAAGCTGAAAAGTTTTGCATCGATTTTCAGCCTCATATTGAGACCGATTTTGGACATGGAAAACGATCGAATTTGAAGATGGTCTCTGAATAAGAGTTTTATCCCTTTGAGTTTTCTTTACAACGCATCTTGAATCGCTTCAATCGGATATCGGAAGAAGACGTTATGGCCAAAATATTAAAAGCTGTCCGGAAGAAGTTTCGTAAAACCATGCGGCCGCAAGCCTTTAATTCCATGCGGCCGCATAGACCATTCCCGAGAGTTAAAGTGCTCATTTCACTTGTTCCTTGCAGCCGCAAGCCTCTAAACCATGCGGCCGCATGGTTCATTTTCGGGACGAAAATTCTGGTTTCCTAATTTCAATCAAACACTTATGGAAAACAAATCTTTCTACACTTTATAAACCCTAGAACACAACCAGAACGTAGAGAACGCCTCCCAACTCTATTCTTCTCTATTTTTCTCTTATATTTATGAATTGTAACTAAACTTTTACACTTGGTCGAAGGAGATTGAAGCCTCGGAATCACATATTGTGAGATCTAAATGGTTTTTCTTAATTTAATTCATGTTTTTGAGTATTGAATATTCTTCTGCACTTATTTCCATGATTGTTATGTTTAATTGCTAGGAGGCCTACTAGTTTATTATTCGTTGCAATCTACCGCTGAGTTAAATATCAAATCCGTAATTGTTTGATCCCTTTAACTTGCAAAACACTAGGATTTGATGATTTTCTGCGATAGAGGTTATTGAATCTTAAGAAGAATGTTTAAATAGATTGAATGCAACCGCTGGTGTTTGTGTTATCTAGTTCATCGATTTCTCTATTGTGTAAAGCTGTTATTAAATTGAATCTTGAGCGCTGGTCTGAGGTTATTTAATAATTAGGGTTAATTAGAACGCTGGTTTCTAACTAACTAAAATTAAGGAGAAATAGGAAAATTATTCCAACGGTGAATATTCAAAATATGAATTGAATTATCCTTGCATCTATGATCAATTGTGGATTTCCGAAGGTGGATATTGACTTGGACCAAGGTTAGTCTTTTGATTGTTTTCGTTAATTTAGTTTTCATTGTTATTAATTGCGTTATTTACAATTGTTTGCATACAAAAATCCCCCAATCATTGTACGGAGCATAAAATATTAAATTACACACTCTTCGTGGGATCGACCCTTACTTCCACTACTACATTAGTTTTAGAGGTTTAAGGACTATTTTTGGGTGCATACGACAGCACACCATTTACCATAACCATTAAGATCTTATCAAAATAAAAAGAAACAACAATTGTCCTTAACATCAAAATAATTATTGTCTAAACATGAGAATTATTTAATGCTCTTGGTAATGGTGAGAGTAAAATAACATTTCTCTAATTCTAATATCAAGCCTAAAGGCAAAGGCAAGAAATATCTTCTACATGCAATGTAGCAACCTTTGCTCATTTTCAACGTACATGTCAACTTCTCCCTTTTTGCTGTGATCTACTTCTGTCTAGTTTCTGCATATTTATACAAATATAAGATCAATATCTGGTATCTAATACACATGAAACTAATGAAGTAGATATAAGTATTGCAATTTCATTTTCAATGACCTATCATTCCAAAATGATAATAAAGGTTATTAAATTTGGTATTGTCCTAATTCGCTTTAACTGTCTTAGTCATATTGGTTGGTTGCCTAAAACATCCTTTAGACTTCCTTAGAGGAATCTATGACTAAGATTTGCCAACTACAAACATAGATATTGGGCTTAACAGTCTTAAGCATGTTTAGTAACCCAATAATTGTGCATTCGAATTCACTCATGTTAAATGCATAATTAGTTATGAATAACTCTCTGGCAGATATTGGAGAACCAAGTCATACTTAGTTCTTTGTTCATGATTAAACTCAATTGAAACAACTTCTCAAAGTAGTCAACGTCTTCAGCACACCAGCACTAGCTGAAGACTTTTCTGTCATTATGCACTGGTATAGTTGTTAGGAAATCTCATATCTTTTAACACATGATTGTTCATCATTCAACACTTTGAGATGGAAAATCATGTGTTAGCATCTATAATCTTATTTTGCTTTTGTAACTCAGGTGATATAGTTGCAAACATCACACGTGTTGCAATGCTATCATCATCGATGTGTTTATTATAGCAGCTACATCTTCCTTTGTCGAGTCATCAACAAATATCTCTAGAAAGGGCTACCCAAGGACATAACCAATTTTTCATGCCTGAGAACATTTCTCATATTGCGGTGCCAATCAAGAAAATTTGGTTTGATTGTTGGCATACAGTATGGTTACTCAAGATTCAATAAATGTAAACGACGAAAAGTAAAAGAATAATATATATAATGCATCAATTAATTTAATATGGTCTTTTATTAAATTAATTTTGCTCCCACTGTTAAACTCAAGTTTATGATTCTCTCACATAAATTTATGGAATCCATACTTGATTCCCAGTGGGATGAGATCCCATTTGTTATATTAAAACTTTGAGTATACTCAACAAGCCTTAATAAACTATTTGAGTAAATATTATTATTAATTGTATCTCCATACAACTCCTAGATCATTAAGCTGACAACTCTTTGTCTTCACTCATCTTATGTGTTAGTTTAACATGCTTCTAAAATCTATCTCATTGAGCGTACTTAACAAAAGATAAAATTTTAGTTAAGTCAAACTCATCATTCAGAAATATCTTATATTTCATAGTGTCAAACATATCCTTAATATACCAGCCTTGAGTGTACTCAACAAGTTGAAATCGATTTAGGACTCTCGCTTTTCACTATAATGATGGAAGACGAATATAAATATGACTTAATATTTTAACATGCCTCTAAAATTTACCTCCTTGAGTGTACACAACAAAAGATAAATTTCAGTTAAGTAAAACCCACCATTCAGAAATATCTAATATTTCATAGTGTCAAACATATCCCTAATAGACCAGCCTTGAGTGTACTTAACAAGCTGAAATCGATTTAGGACTCTCGTTTTCCACTATAATAATGGAAGGCGAATAACTAATTGACTTAATATTTTTAACGAGGGATTTTGCATGCAAAAGTCTCATCGATTCAATCGTGTATATATGTATATATTTCATCAAACATGCAAATAAATATACATACAAGAGTTGATGATTATGGACTAATACTATCTAGTCTTCCCGAGACATGAGGAAGACTAGTTTGTCAAATCCTAGAGGGTATTGCATTGAATCGGTATCAATGCACCATCTCCATGGTTTCATTTTCTTCTTGCATCTTTAATCAGTACATCTACAACTTGTATCCTATACTAGTTGACACGAAAGCCTGAATAACATTGGATGCACATGCCCATAATAATAACAATAATAACGGACTCGTAAGTCCAGAATGAATTAAGAACTTGCAGACCCATAAAACAACTAGAATGAATTTAACCAATCAACACAACCACATGGTCGAGTCCATAATCATCCACGGATTAAACACTCATCCAATAAATGAATTCCTATATAATATTTAATATTATATGCAAGCATGTTTCAAATTTCCAACAATTAAGGTCATCTAAATTAATTTAAACAAATGGATCGGGACAATTAAATAATTAATTAATAAATTAATCAATTAATTTAATTAGCTGGTATATTTAATTAAAATCAAATTTTAATTTTATATACCAAATTAGAATCTCATTCTAATTCCATTATTACATGGCATAACTATTTAATTAAAATCAAATTTTAATTAAAGATCAAATTATAGTTCAACTCTAATTTCAAAGTTTTTAAATAAGACAGTTTAATTAAAATAAAATTCTAATTAAATATCAAATTAGAGTTCAACTCTAATTTCAAAACTAAAGGCGGTTGAATTTTAATTAAAATCAAATTTTAATTAAATACAAGAATTAGAGTCCAACTCTAATTCCAAGAGAAGTTTAGGATGAGACAATTTAATTAAAATCAAATTTCAATTAAATGTCAAATTAGAGTCCAACTCTAATTTCAAGAATGTATTAGGGTTAGATAATTTAATTATAATCAAATTTTAATTAAATTCAATACTAGAGTCCAACTTAGTGATGACAACGGGGCGGGTTCGGGAAGGGGCACCCCTACCCTGCCAATCCTTCGCCCCGCGCCTCACCCCGCCCCACCTTAGACGAGGCTGGGTGGGGCCCTCTTTCCTGCCCCATTTTGTTTTTTGTTTTTTTTAATCGAAAATTTTCAATTAAATATAAATTCAAAATTTTATAATCCAAAGTAAAAAATACTTAAAAAATAATTACATCAATATCCAAACCAAGCAATGAAAACAAACAATGTTCAATTTTTTTTCTTTAACTTCCCGAGGCGAGGCACCCTCGCCCCATCCCGCCCCGGGACTCGAGACAGGGCGACAATCCTCGCCCCGCCAACCCATCGGGGGAGAGGGGGGGGGTTTGCCATCTCTAGTCCAACTCTAATTATAATTGAATTAATATTTTAATTTATGATAAAATTCCTATATAAAATAAAATTTAATTTAGGGTCAAAGTTTAATATTTAAGTTAAAATCAAATTTTAACGAAAATATAAAAGTCGTCAATTTTAATTAAAACTTTAAATGGGTCAAATTTGAAATTTTAAAATCAAACCATTTAGAAATCGAATTTAAAACCATTTTAATATTTAAATTCAAAACCCTTTTGAAAATTGCAAATTGACCCAAGTTTAAAATTATAAACAAGCCCTTCAACTATTTAAATTGCATGACATGCCCTTTTTCTAATAATTGCAAGTTTAACCCTAAAATCATAATTTCAGGCAGGGGCCTGCAATTTCGTAAATCGCAAGAGAGGCTCCCCGCATCCACCTCTTCTCTCCCCGTAATATAAACCCTAGAAATCACCCCCTTTTTTTTTTCTTGCGGCGCGGCGACACATTGCCGAAGTAACGGGGTATTGCAGCAGCGCACGATGCTGTTGCAATACCTAGCAGCAGCGCCACGCGCTGCTGCGATCTCAACTAGCGGTGTTAACTGCTACAGCAGCAGCGACATTCGCTGCTACAACGCGCAACGATTGTTGCTGCTGCTTCTCCCTCGTGGCGGCGCGCTGCCGTGTCACTACCGGTGGCGTCGCCGCCTTCTCCACCATTTTTTTTATCAGATCCGTTTTTCAACCCAAAATGTATTTTCTTTTCAAAAACAGATTTTTGAATATAAAATCATTTTTGTAAATTGCTAAATTTAAAAAAAATGATAACAATCAACTTTTGATTGTTATAACATGCAAGACCAATTTCTAACAAACACAAAGTAGGCTCTGATACCACCGTTGGGAATCTACTTAATTATGTGCAGCGGAAAGTAAGACATTTTCAATTTCCAAACAAGGATCTACTATGTATTTAAATAGAAACTGTGATTAGAATTATACTTTTGATGAATTCTGCAAACTGCTTTTCGACTTATTAGTTCACATTGGCCTAGGATTTCATTATCAACTTAATTGGATAAAATGCAGATCATAATCTTTTACTAACTAAGAGTGGCGATTATCTATTGATCATTCACAACATTCATATGATTTTTGACATACTTGAACGATGTCGTATTAGCGACCCTTGACAAAGCAACATCCAACATCACCAAAGTATGACTGTCCTCATATAAGATACTATGATGACCTTAAGTCAAAGGACCAATTCCACTACCAAACGTTAGAGATTAACCACTGACATTTAGATAGTTATCCATGTGAAATCTCTCAGTGGGTCTCCAATTTTTTGTTATATAACAAAACATCTGTTGACCTATAATTCAATATAACTCCACTTGTTTTGATTATAACAAACAATACACCTATATTTCTAACAAGTTTTTGTTTCTTGAGTTTTTTCTTTCTCATGAATATATTCTCTTAAGCATTCAAGAGTCAAATCGTCATCCGTTGAAGAAGCAAGTCAAAAGGAAAGGCTCGAAGAAATCAAGAACATTCAAGATAGAGTTATTTATCGAACCTCATTTCTATGTGTAAAGGTATAACTCGTCAATGTTTAGCAAATGCATAAAAGCTCAAATTATTTTTTCATAATTTATCACTTGCATAAAAATGATTTTCATTCATATGAATTAGATTTTGAAAAAGCTATTTACCAAAAAAAAAAGAAGGTCAAAGTCAACTAGTGGACTTCGGTCAACCGAAAGTCACCGTTTCGAAATTATAACGGTCTGATTTGCAACGGCTATATTTTGATCAACCGAAAACTTCCGATCGACCGAACTTACCCGAGAGTGCCTCTTTTTGTTCTATAAATATCAATCTCTTTTGCATTCAATTTAACCAACTTACAAGAGATTTTTGAGAGCTTATTTATTGATATATCATTGAGTTTAAAGTCTATATCATTTATTACAAAAGAGTTTCTTGATCGATTTAATTTATCTCTTTCATCTTATCAAGAAATCTTTCTTAGCAAAGAATTTTTCATAAAACTTCATCTATTCTTCATTCTTGATTAATGTTTTATTTGCCAACACTTATTTAAGTGTAAATCTCTCTCTATACTTAACTTTGTATTATTTGTTTAGAGAGATTCATTGGTTGAAAGCTTTGGTACATTGATCCTTACTATTGCATCATTTATTGATTATTAAAGTTTTGCAACTTAAAACACTTGAGCTTAAATATTTGCTATCTATTGAAGTGTTAGCCTAACTCTCTAAATACTTGACTTGATTGTATCATTTGTTTAGAGAGTTCTTTCAATTGTAAAATTATAATTTATACTTTGTGGTTTCGAGAGCCCTTGTGAAAACTCGATTGTTGTTAAGGATATGTGCTCCTTGTTGTAAGTCACCTAAGGATATGTGCTTCTTGTTGTAAGTCACTTAAGGATAAGTGCTCTTTGTTTGTAAGTCACTTAAAGATTGATACTCATTGTTTGTAAGTTACCATAATATTGCATTAGGCCTTGCTCGTGACGGAGAGCTTGGTAACGGGGCGTAGAATACATTATGTATCGAACCCCATTAAATTGGCTTGTTATCTTTACTTATCGCACTTTACTTTACATTGCCATTTATATTATGCTATATCCATACTTGAATCAAGATATCGTACTTGCATATTTACTTGTTATATTACACTTTACATTTATATCTTGTGTATTGAATAGTTTTGAGACTAAGTGTCGAAAAAGTTTCAAAAACCAATTTATCCCCCTTTTGGTTAGTTATTTTTGGGTTATCAACATCCACATGTTCATTCAATTGTCACCACACTTTAGCTTGTGAGATCAGCTACTTACTTCATAAGTAAGAAATGTCACACGTGTTGGTCTATCCATAATAACGATATCCGTATCTCATTATTACATACGACCACAGACGATTTAAGATTCAATCATATGTAATTTGCATCTCACAATCACAACTCCTTGTGATTAACAAATCACCAAAACTTGAATCTACGGATTCTATTATTTAATTAATTAGAATATTAATTCAATTAAATAATAGACATTGTCACAAATATGCATAGATTATATACATTAAAATTATTTATGTCCAAAGTTGATTAGACTTGGGGCATAACACTTACACTATCAAATATGATTCTTAATTATATAATTATTTCTAATCAATTTTCCAAATTTTATAAGTAAGAACACAAAAGTAATTTTGCTCCTTCTCTCGAGTGCTGAGTAAAAACTATTCTTATATTTCAATTCCAATATCTATATTCCAAATTAAAATATAGAATTTATCAAGTTCGTGGTTCTTAAATGGAACATGCTTCAAAGAAATTATACTTTCTCTCAAACCTATAATTTTCTATATTGTGTTATTCTTATGATCATGCCTAAACTCATCCCTCTTGAGTGCCAAAATTTACTAGCATCAAATCATTCAATTAGTAGTGACTAATTAATTGAAAACATTGAAATCATAACATAAATAAATACATGTGAAAAATCGAATAGAAATAACTAAAATTAATCTGTCTATATTTTCAAGTTTTTTGGTTACAATCAAACCCTATATCATAAATTTAGCTTATGATGTAATCTATGAAAATACTAAAACTCATATAAAAAGAAATAGGGGAGATAATAGAAAAACTAGGATGTAGATCTTCAATTTCTTCTCTTATTCTTTTTTTTTTTTTTAATCTTTTTTTGAATGTCGTGATATTTTTCCTCTTTACCTTCTTGAAGAATTGAATTGAATTCCCCCTTACCTCTTGAACCGTTCTCCCCTCTTGAATTAGGTCTTAAACGTTGTATTTATAGTATTTTGAAGTCTTGAAAGGGGAGTCATGTTGGTCCAAGAAAAGAATAAAAATAAAAATAAATCTAAATCCTTTTTCTCGCCTAGCGGTGCCTCGACGCCACAATCATGGCGTTGCGGCGCCTAGTTGTTGAATTTCAGCAACGGTGGCGCTGCGGTGCCCAATTTCAGATGAAAATTAAGCACTGTGTGTCCTTCAATATTTTTATCATAACATTTTTTTCTCGATATCTGATTGAGGCGATTCAAGATGCGTTGGAAAGATAACTCAAAGGAATACAACTTTGCTTCACATATTATTTTTCAATTCAAACGTTTGCTATGTTAAAAATGAGTCTCAATATGAGATTGAAAATCTTGAGCACAATTTTTTGGCTTGGAAATTTACGCGTGATCACACTTTGCCTATATTTCATTCATTTGTCTTCTTTCTTTATCCAATTGACTCCTAACACTTTTGAATCTTCATTGTGCGTTTTGACACAACTTTTGAGTATTTGCACTTTAGTCCCCGAACTTTGAATCTCTTACAATTTAGCAATCTTATCCAGTTTTGCTAACTCGTACTTATTTCCTTCATTTTAATCAACATTTATCACAATATCAAAACACACATTAAAACACTCTAAAACTCATCATTCACCAAACAAGGGTTGAATGTGGATCTAAGCTGCCAATAGACTGGACTCTCTCAAGCTAGCTCACCAAGTTTTCAAGCTCTCTTAACCTATTGCCAGTCATATTTAGAATAAATAGACAATGTCTAACCCATGTTTCTAAGCCCCTTTTGGGTTGGGATAAAAATTATATTATTAGTAAATTTTGATAAAAGTTGATGAAATGTATGGTGGAAAAGTCGTGGTTAAGGGTGTGTTTGAGCCACATTATTTTGGAAGAACCTTATTCTGGAATGGTAGATTAATGGAGAATGTGTGGTTGAAAAATAAAGAAAAAGTTATTGATGTCATGGAAAATATTATTTTATTGAAAAATGTGCGAGTGAAAATGAGTAGAAGAATGAAAACGAAAATTTTAATGCGTACCAAACAGGGGCTAAATCTAATTATTGAATTTTAATTTTAATAAAAATTTAATTTTTAATTCCCCCAACATAAGTAAACATAACGGTCATGTCTAATTCCAATAATCCGGGGCTGTTTCCAATGGCCACCCGCAGGCCACGTTGGTCACTTGGCCTTGGCGAGGAGAAAATCCCTCAAAACCGTCGCAGTAAAATACGGCAAAACTTGGTTTTTCTTGCCATAAACGCACGTGGCAAAATGGCAGAAATACTCGTTCCATGCACCCCGACACAACTGCCACGTTTCACCCCCCGTTCTCTATAACTTCCACTCCCACGAAATCGAAAAGGGAAACCAGATTACGTCTTTGAAGAATTTGCATTTATGATCATGGGTAAGAGAGCGCTGCTGTTTGTGGTGTGGTTTGCGGTGGTGGTGTCTGTGGGCTGGTGTTGGGGTGAAAATGCGGCGGAGACAGCGAATTTGGCTGCCGGGAATATGAAAGTTCGAGTAGAAGAGTCCAAGCAGAGTGCTTCCAAGGCGGCGCAGGATTTCAAAGAGGAGACTGATTCCTGGGCTGATTGGGCAGTGAAAAATTTTTATGCGTGAGCATTTTTTATGTTTACTATTTTTTTTATTGTTTCTGGTATTTTTGGCTGACTAAAAGCACGTTTTCATATTCCGTTTGACTGCAACTTGATAAGGCTTTTGTTTGAACCCCATTTTGATGAATATAAGTTATGTAATAGTATTTTATTTTATTTTTTAAAATGCGTAATTAAAAAATATTAAATTTTGAATTTACGCATAAAATTATTTTATTGACAGAATAAATGAAAGAAAATAATTTTAGAGAAAAATCAGTTTTTAGAGAAGAGAGACTAAATTATGTCATAAACATACACACACCCGCCCCTCGTTTGACACCCCCCATCAATCTCTTCCTTCCATGTATCATCTATTTTTAAATAATCATGTAACTCCATTATGTATTACCAACATTATTCTATATTATATGTTGCTTAGAGGTGTAAAGTGGGATGAATTTGTCTTTTAGACGACATGACCCTAAAAGATTTGTTTAGAGACTTTCATATGGAAATGCACACACTTTTATAGAGACTACATATGAGGAAAATGCAGGGAGGGTTTACCGGTCTGCGTCTTGAGGAGCCAAGACATAGATTCCAGGATTAGTCGTCGAAAGTGGACATTTGGGTATTAAAAAAAAAATGCTGAGAGAGTGAATAGTTCATGTTGATGTCTATGAGTGGGATTTTTCTAGTCCAATTGACAAAAAATTCAAGTGTAAGAGAAAAATAAATGGATTTCTTTAGTGCATGAAATATCATTTACACGTTCTCTTTTATTATTGACCAATATGCTTATATGTATTAACTTCAATAACATCTTGGCATTCGCAACGCACAAGTAGAAATCAAGTTTTCTCTTGAAAAAATAGGGGAGCTTTTTGCTATATTATCGTTCTTACAGAAAGAATGTTGCTCCTTGAATTTGTTGGCTGGTGAAGGAAAATAAGGGCTATATTCATTGCCTTTTAGTAGGCATGACTCCCAGCAACGTTGATTCATATGATTGATGATTTCAGGGGACTTGGATCCAGTCCTGATGGTGCACAAGATGCAGCTAAAAAGATTAAAGAAAATGTCAATTATGCTGCTTCAAAATCCACTGATACACTGAATTCTGCAGCATATGGTGATTCATTCAACATTTTTCACACTTCTTTCCTTTTGAAATTGGAATAAAAATTAACTCTTTTAGACAATGAATGGTGCTTTTCCAGAAACATCAAAGTATACTTCGGAGAAGGCCAATGATGTGGCAGAAACAACATCCAAGAAAATAGGCGATGCCAAGGACTATGCTTCAGAAAAGTCTGGTGAAGCCATGAATACTGCATCTGACATGGCTAATGATGCTAAAGAATTTGGGAAGGACAAAGCAAACAATGCCTATAAAATGGCTTAAGATTTGGCTAGTGAGGCAAAAGATAAAACTCAAGACGCCCAGGACGGATCCAGAATACTTGATAGAGGGAACTGAATGTGTTTTAATAAAGTCAATGTAATAAAATTTATATTTAATAAAAAAATTACTTGAGTAAGTCGTTCCAGGATTTGAAACATAATATTCATTTGTTCCTTTGCCTGAGCCGTATTCAACTTTGTTTCTTCTCCTTTCTTCAAGTTCCACAATTATTTTCATAGCCGCACCAGCCATCAGGCATTATTTCAACAGGCCATGGAAATCGAAACAAAATAAACAAGCAAGAAAAATAATAAACAAACGAGTATCTTCGTTCGTAGCTGTGGCAGCCGACAAAGACGAGTCGGCGAGAAAAGAAATTGAGGTTTGGTTTGAGATTGAAGAAACCGTGATTTGATAAATTAGGATTTGAGATTGGGTTGGATTATACAGCTAAAAATACTCTAGCAATTATGTTGGTTTAGCTAAAATGAGCTAAAAATTTGGGCTTGAGTAAAACAAAAAAGGGAAAATTAGGCCCCATACGGTAAAAAGGAAACTAATTAGAAAAATACACTTAAAATCTAATTATTTCTTTAATCACCGTATAGATTACGCTCTTGATAGGCTTAAATTCATCCAAAACACATGCATACAATCCCTATTTGATTTTTCATCTTCTAATTCTAATTTTTTACATTTATTTCTGAATTGATTTACACTACCCACCCCTCACCATTGTTTTATCTGGTGCCCCCTTCCATAAAGCTCAGAGCTTCCATTGTCGTTGACTTCTCGTCGAACTCCGCCATCGAACAAGGTGGTGCTGCGGAGCTACTACTTCAAGTCAAAGACCTTCCCCCTGTAATTGTCAACTCCAAACAACCCATTCTCAAACTCAAATTACGTATTGTGTGGACAATAAGCTCTTTGATTTCAACCTCAACAAGACATTACCCGCTGCAGCCAATAATAGCAGAGCACGAGAAGTTGGACAATTTGGTTTTGACTGATGCAGCTAGGCAGGGGGTGTTGTCGATGAATAAGGAGCAATTGGAGGAGCTGAGGGTGAAGCCTTTGTTAGCATCCTCCGCTTCTAAGAGGACTTTGGTTCCATCTCTTAAAATGCGGCTGTGGTACGCCTCTCTTCTGGAATTACCCAATGGGATGATCTTGAAAGGGGAGACATTGATTGCAATCAAGCCTAGTGAACAGCCAAAGGAGTTGATGGGTTCAGAAGGAAAATGGGTTGCCTTAAAACTCGAGGAGCTTTTCCGGACCGCAACAAGGATGTTGACGAAAAGGAGGACTTATTGTCTGGAAATGAACTCATTCTAAGATGGGCTTCGCTCAAGGGTTGGATCATGAATGTTTTAGGTAATTCTTGCAGGACTTTGCGCAAAAAGTTCCGTATTACTGTTGCCTATAATGTGTATTCACAAATATGCTTTGATGGTTACTCTTTTCAATTACTAATTTTTATGAAGAGTGAGGAGTTTATGTGCCCGTGTCCCTTAAATTATGTGTCTAATTTAGCCTAATCAATCCAGTTCTTTTAGGTTCCTGGGCACAATCTTGACTTAGGTTTGTGTTATGGTTGGAGCTCAATTTTTTAAAACTCAACCACCGTAATCTTTGTAAGCATTGATTGTTCTTGTTGGTGTGCTTGAAGCTTATGAGGAATTATAGAAGGAAACGATGTTGAATGCAATTGTGTTTGCGTCTACGACATGGAGAATGAAAGAATCGTTAGTGTGAAACTTGACTTGGGTGAGGAAAAAGAATATGGGAAGTGAGGAATTGGGTTTGTGCTAGGGAGGCAGAGTGAAAATTATATATGTTGTTTTGTATTGGGTTCTTTGATTGCATTGGGATTGGGATTGTGATGCCTTAAAACATCTATCCTATTATGTGTTTGCCACTTTTTTAATCTTTGTCAATGTTTGTCATTTTTTTAATCTTTATCACTTTTTTAATATTTGTTACTTTTTTTTTTTTTAAATTTTCTCACTTTTTTCTTTAATATACGCGACTTACTTAAAATTTATCACTTTTTTGAATGACAAACATCATTTTTAATAAAAGTTGTATATCACATTTTAATAAAAAGTGACATTTTTTTATAAAAAAAGTGACACAATGTCAATTTAGTGGGGTCACTTTTTTTTTTTTTTTTTTTTAATTTTGTCACTTTTTTAGTGTTTATAACTTTTTTTCAATCAATTTCTTGATTTCTATCACTTTTTTTAATGACAAACATTAATTTTTAATAAAAGTGACATTGTATGTTATTTTTTAATAAAAAAGTGACATTTAACTTTAAAAGTGATAGTAATTGACAAATTTTATTTATTTTACATAGTATTTTTTACTTCCTAAAAGCTTTTCATATGATTTTTCAAAACAACCATAATTTTATGGGTATTTTTGTAAGTACCCTAAAAAAAAAAAGAATTTAACCTACAAATTGGATTTGGGTTGGAACTGGACCGAACTACATCCCGGTCCAATCCTCCCAAAATATGTACGCCTACAAATTTGCCTCCTATTAACAATGGCCGAACTTGTGATATTGTTGATGATGCCAAAGATTCATTAAGGGTGTGTTTTGTTTGCAAGTATGAAAAAATAATTTATACAGTTAAATTGTCTAGAACTTATTTGCGTAAAAATTATTAATTAAATGTGTTTGATTGATTTAATTCTCAATTTCGAAAATATTATATTTGTCAATTTTTTATTGGTAGGAATATGAGATACATATCATTGACCAATTTTTGAAAAATATTTTTCAAAGAAAAATATCAATTAAACATTCCAAAGTAGGAACTCAATTAAAAAAAGGGGAAATTTCATAAATGTCTCCAAATTTGAAAATCCCAATTTTTTTTTTGTCATTTTCACTTTATTTAAGCAAAAATGTCACTGTTTAGTGCAAAAATGTCCAAATTACCCTTTTGATGAGCATTTAATGTTTGATTTGAATGTAATTAATATGGTGATATGATGATTTACTTTAAATATTATTAATTTTTTTAAATATATATTATAATTGAATAAATTGAGTTTTTTTTTAACCTCACCACACATTCTTCTTCCCAATTCACAAACCTTAACATCTTCTCCATCTTCTTCTTTCTTTGATCAAGAATACATTACTATTGAATTCATCATCCATTTTGAGAGGTTGGCCATTACAATGTTAATAATTTTAGCTTTATACATTATTATTATTTTTTATGTAAATACAATATGGTCAAATCCAATGAGAGAAATTTTTGAAACTATTATTCATTGATTTGTTTGGTTTTTGAAATGTTTGAGGAGAATAAAAAAACCAATATCATGTACAAAAATGAAGGATTTTCCATATTTAATGAAGTATTGAGTTATTTATTAATGATAAGATGTTTTCATGTGCTAGTTGAGAATTGATTATTACCATTATTGTTTTCAAGTTTTCCGACACTTCGTGCAGTTTCACGCATGTAATCTATCGAACCCGACATTTATGAACTGTCAGGAATGATAATTTAACTGGCGAATTCGACATATGCAAACTGTTAACACATCCTGTATTTCACCTTATGCTACTCCATGAATTTCAATATTCGAAAGTTCCGCATTCATATTATCAAATGTAGGCATATTTATTGTGCGAAATTCTTACCATTGCATTCTAATGTTTCAGGTATGACTAATCATTTGAGATTCATCGTGTTGTATGGGGGACAGTTCGTTAATGTGAACGATGAATGGAAGTGGAAAGGGAACAAAACCACTTCCATCGTGTCTATGGTGATTCATAGAGATTACAACAGACATTTCATTCGACACTGACACATGAAATCCCGACATTTCATATGTCGTTCCTGACAGATTGTCTCTGTCATTCTCGACAGTTGGAACATGGCAGTAAATGTAACACATGAAAACCCGATAGTTCAAATTACGTTTCCGACAAATTGTCTCTGTCATTCTCAACAGTTGGCATGGAGAACAAAATGTAACAAATAAAACCCGACAGTTAAAAAGGTTTCAAAGTCGTTGATGTAGTGTGTTCAATGTCCCTAATGTCGTTGTACAATGTGAACAACGTGTCATCGTTTTATATTAATCATGGTTTGCATGTCCTTCTTACTTTTTACGGTTGAAGGAAAAATTTGGAATTGTTGATCCCAACAGTGAAATTGAATTGAAGTTCAGAGTCCCCAACTTAAATGTCCTCATTTCGAATTATGCTTGTGCGTGCTGAAATCGACATGATATACATAGTTTGCAGCACACCTCGACATTTCATCTGTTGATACCGACAGTTTTTCTCTGTAGTCTCGACAGTTCGAACAAGACAATTGAAGAGGTAAACACAGTGCAAAATGGACATTGTTGTCCGTGGATTTCATTGATGATCATTAATAAATATGCGCAAAATACTTGGATGAGAGTAATATTAACGTAAATAAGGGCTCCCCGAATGTCAAACTTACAAAATTCGAGGCCTTCGTTTAAGATGTATTTGTAACACATCCTTACACAACTAATTTCGTGGTAATTATTTCAGGAGCTCCAGCGATGGGGGCCACGCGTTTTTCATAAATGTGGGGGTTTTCAAGTGTTACTTGTATGAGAAGTGGACGTGTTATTTATACTGGGCTGGGTGATGAAATACTTATGATGCTCAGGTTCCCAACCACCTAGTTCAATGTCAGACTTAAATGTGCAGGACAAAAGAACTATCCTATTTGTCCTTGAAGTGTACTGAAATTTAGCAATTACAATGTACATCATAATTGAACACCATAGTTATTTGTCAACTGTAAATAAGCTGTAGATGCGAATTTTATTATTCGTAAGTAATAAGTGATTCTTCTCGATGTCATTATTTTCATAATATATGATTGAATTGTCATTGTCGTAATTACGGGTTGCCCTATCCTTTATGACTTGCAATTCGAACAATCTATAGTTACCTAATTAGACCATAAAGTAATCATTGCAACAAAAAGGACCCATTGTATATTAATGTATAGATAATGCACCGTTTGCCATATGGGACGAAATGTTTGAAACAATTCCTAAAATTACAAAATTTTGAAATTTACTTAAACACAACATACTTGAGGATGTAATTAACCAGGTTCAACATTAAAAAACTACTATTCATTTTAGATTCGTGAAGAATGAAATGAAATGAAACGTTCACAAAACCTTGTCCGTCGAAGTCACATTACGTAGACGTTCACAATACCGGAGTTACTTGATAGTCTTCGGAACAAAAGAAATGAAACGTACAAAAATTGACTTAACTATTTCTTCCGTGTTTGCCTCCTACTCATGGTGTACGACGTCCTGGTTGATGCTGCAGGCATTCGAAGGCGAGTGGAACGCCGCCCGCGAATAGGGACCTTACCTGGGTCTTCGGTCTCACCACATATGGAACAGAAACAATAGAGAAATATTTAGTTCGAAATAAGGCAATGAAATATGTGTGTGTCCTCATGTACATAAGAAACTGTTGGATGATTAGGGTAGGCGGAAGTATAGTGTGAAGAAGTTACCTTCCACCTTAATCGCGCTTGAGGTTACTTCGCTGGGATATGCGTACACGCAACCTTGCGTCTTCTGGAACCAACAATTCGAACTCCATGGACTCTGCAATGAACAAGAAGGCGAGAAAGGGTCAGCTAATCACACGTCATACATACTTAACGAAGATGATACACACGGATGCAAACAAATAACAATCAACATATGTACGTCAACCATATAACGACATGAAACTACTACGCAATGCAACATAAACAATCTGTAAAAGGACATGCGACAATAATTTAACAATAAATGGAACATATGTGCTTCACATTATTTCGTAAGGCAGCCATCCACCGAGAATTCTGCGTCTAATTGTCGGGATTGACAGTTGACTTGTACTAAGTTTACTCAACTGTCGAGAATTCTGAGGCTAACTGTCGGGATCGACAATTGACTTGTACTAAGTTTACTCGACTGTCGAGAATTCTGAGGCTAACTGTCGGGAATGACAGTTCGCCTATCCTTATTTTACCCGTCGAACGCAGTTAACTGTCGGGAATGATAGAACACATGTTCACAAGTCACCCATATATAAATCAAAAACTTCAGAGTTTTACCAAACTATTATCCCATAAATCAAATACTAAGAAAGAAAATTAATAATAACAGTCACGTCTTAATAACCTCAAAACAAACAAGAAGAACCTAAGAAACAAATCAGTAATCAGTAGGCAGAGTATTAGCGAGAATTATATTAGATTTTTCGAAAATGGGAATTGTTGGATATCAAAATTCACAAGAAAATCAAAGTGATAGCCATCCAATTTGAAAAATAAAAAGAAAGTTTTAAGCCTTTTGGATTACTCACTTGTTTCCTTTGATTTTGAACCAAGTCTCAACACTAAGTAGGAAACATCCATCCTCTCTCTCTTATAATAGGAGAAACTAAAAGAAACACCCATCCTCTCTATAATTTTATCTGTCTTCTCTGTTAACTATTTCTTCTCTCTTCACCTCTCTACAAATGTACATTTTCTCTTCAAACTGCATCCCCTATTTATAGTGAAATGCTGCCACATACCTCATTAATCATGGCACCACAATTTCAACATAAACAGTAAAAGACTGACTGCATTTCCTGTACACATTCCTCCTAAAGGGAAAATTTTCAATATTAGCACTAAATGCAAAGTGGCTTGCTTCAACAAAAGTGGCTTTGTACCCAACAATCCACGTATTGAGTAAAGAACTGGAATATGTAAGCATCGAGTGCCGAGATAATGTAAATCCACATAAAATATCACAATTTGAATAAAATTACAGAGGCAGCAGCAGAAAATCGAACCAAGAAATAAGGATAAAAAAAAGGTAAAAGGATTTCATAGCCCATAAAAAACTAACTGGTAAATTGAATAAAAGTGAGAATCAAATTCATTATTTGTTAATGCAATATTAATTTAAATCCAAACAGTAATCACTTATGTTTACGTTATAATTAACGAGAACTTGACTAAAATCACATAATTCAGAAAACCCATCAACCAAAAGTTGCATCATCCTTCATAAGTTAACATAACCTTTCATCTTTTCCAAGTTTTAAAACATATATGTCAGATTGCGTGAGAGATAAAAACTGAGTAAAAAGAAACATAATTGATAAATTCCAATAAGAGAACGCACCACCAGGGTAGAAATGTCAAAACACAAAATTGAAGTGTTTAATTCAAGTAAAATGAGAGAAAAGGCAGTCCCAGAGCCACAGGCAAAGCTAATAACTCTCAACATTTACCCCAAATATATTTTCAAACCCACGAGATTCAAACATCCAAAACTATTCGAACCAAAAAATCCTAATGTTCCAAAAAACTCTAATTCTTCGAAACCACTAAAATCACCACTAAAAATTACATAAACACATCGATTTTCAGGAAAAACAAAATCATCAAAGAAATATATCCCACAAAATATTTGTTCAAAAAACATACCGGTTCGAGCTATATTAACCAAAGCAGAGTGGAATATGACGCGGAGTCGGGAGTCTTCAACATCTTCGCATCCTTCACTTGCGAGCCTCGCGGCGACACGGCCTAACGGAGTCGGGAGTAATAGTTTTCTCTCTCATTCTCTCTATTTTGTTGGAGTGGAGAGTACGATAGGTAATGAGGGGTTATGTTGACAAATTTAAAAAAAATTTAAATGGGCCTAAACCCAAAAAATGGTACTATATAGTACAAATTTTAAATTTAGTCAAATCTCAATTAATGCTATACATGTAAGGTATTTAAATTATGTAGAGGGGTAAAATGTTCAAATTTGACAATTTTGAAAAAAACTTAAAAAAAGTGACATTTTCGTAAATGTAAAACCAAAAATTGACATTTAGTGTAATTTCCTCTTAAAAAAATGACATTCTCTATTGGAAAACAAAGTTAATCAAACACACCCTAAAATATAAACCACATAATGCCTGCGAATTTACCTTAGTGAAGGTCCGAAATACCATGGATACAGCTTCGCATATGAGAAATGATGGGATAAAGGCGGCGAATGACAAAGCTCAAAATGTTTATGCCTTCGCTTCTGATAAAGCAGGCCAAGCAATGAACGTGGCTTCGGATATGGTCGTTGAAGCTAAGGAGAAGGCTAAAGATAATGCATACGATGCTTATACGATGGCCTCTGATAAAACAAATCAAGCCATGGACGGGGCTAACGGTAAGGCGCAGGAAGCTGGAGACGCTATGAAAGATAAAGTGTCCAATTCTTATTTGTTTGCCAATCAAACCATAAGAATGGTTCGAGACAAGGCTGATGATGTCAAAGAGATGACAGAAAATCCAATGTCACATTTAAAAGATAAAGGTTTCGGGACCTATGAGGACGCGAAATCGAAGGTTCGGGATACTCGTAGGCCGACTGTTGATACCACGACTGATCCAGCCAATGAGAAGCAGCTAAGGAGACAGTTTCCGAAGGACATCCATCTTGGATGTCAATAGGAGTTTCACCTTGTACGATTATTCCAGCCTGCTAGTTATTTGCTATGTGCATCTTGTAGGATTGATTACGTCGATATCTTAAGGCAAACAGTCAGTCAGTGCAGTAGAAAAAAAGTTGGTCCAAATACTCGGTGCAGGCCAGTATTACACTCTGGACTAAGTAGAATGTATTAATTTCTGGGTGCCATCATTCAGGGGAAGAGGAAACTGTAAACAATTGTATTATCAACATAAATTCGTATTACTGAAATTTTTTTCCTCTCAAGTGTTTTGCCATTGTCTTTTTCAGTGTTTCGACATTATCTGTTTTAATGTTACGTATACACTTTCATGGTAGTCAACGACATTTGGGAATGTTACAGCTTATGTTTCTGCTTTCCTTTTGGATTCTGGAGAATGAAAATCGACCTTCACCATTTGGTTGTCTCAGGATACAAGAAATTAGACCTTTGCTGGAATTTTTGTTTTTATTTGGATTTCTTTCTCTTCATCTTTAGCGTGCAAGTCTGCATCCTTTAGCGTTTGCTCTTCGTAGGTCCCTACTTGGAAATGAAGGGTCCGTTTGATTGCAATGATGGAAAATAGGTGGAAAGAAAATGAATTCCAGGGAAAATATTGCCTAGAACTTGTTTTCCAGGGAATTGTTAAATAAGTGTGTTTGATTGGTATAATTTTCCACCTAGAAAATTTTTAAAGTTGGTGTTCGTTTGATTTTGTTTTACATAAAAATTGTCCATTAAAGTGATAATTATTTCTACCAATAGGTCTAAAATTTGTTCCAATTGTAAAAGAAAAAATTTGAAAAAAAAAATTTGAATTTTTTTTTTACCATACCGAATATCATTCATTTGACTTTGTTTTGTATGGAAGTTGTCAATAAAAGTGAAATTTTTTTTTACCATTGTATCTAAAATTTGTTCTCATTGCCAAAAAAGAAAAAAAAAGGTGGAAAATGTTTTCCCACCAAATAGGTGGGAAAACAAAATCAAACTTTTGTGCATAAAAGGATTGTATCTAGAAAAGGGTGGAAAACGTTTTGCCAAGAAAATAAAGCATATCAAACACCAACAAAATTGGAAAATGAAAATTCCATTTTCCATGAAATTCCACCCTTATAAAACGGACCGAATAGGTACATGATAAAAGAGAAAAAATACATTAAAATATGTACATGCATTGGTTTCCAATACTGCATACCGAAAGACGAGCTTTTGGTGCAGTACATGTTATGCCAGAATTTTGTGAGCTTGTATACTGAAACCTTAAATCTTCAGAAAATGTTTTAAGGGCTAGTAATGGCAATATGGGACTGAAATTTAGGGTTTCAATGTGTCAAGTAAACTGTCTATTTATTTATGCCTTTGTCTTCTCGCACTCTAGTGCACTTAAATTTCTAACTCTAAAGCACTCTAAGAAGGAATAAGGGAAGCTTAATTTTCTCACTCAAAATCTGGACAATAGTTAAAAAAAAACAAAGTTTATATTATCGATACGAAAGTTTTAAATCAGGTTCGATGCACTAACAAAATGTTTTTGTATCAAACATTTAGAGCATGTTTGGGCTGGATTAAAATCTGATTTTAATTTAAATCTAAGTCTTTTAGTCAAGGTCAAATAATTGATATCAACCACATTTTTCATGAGTTCCACATTTTTTCAATCACATACTTCAAAAATTTCTATCACAATTCACTAAAAATCTGATTTTAATTCACATCAAACACCCTCTTAATCATGTACATGATACAATAAAGTCTCTCTTTGCAGACTGCTTCCGAGGTCATAAAATGAATGGAAAGGCACCATTCAGTACTGCAAAGTAGGTTACAGGCCATTCATTTGCTGACATGCTTATCCTTTTTAACTTTACATTGTCCTCCAAACTTATCTTTATTGAATGCTAGTAAAAACTGACCACGTATAGCACCTTTGATAGGAATGATTCGAAAGCATTAGACAAATCATGTTGATAGGGGAGAGATTCGATAGCATTAGACAGATCACGGGAGAAAAAAGATAGTAAATTCTCATTTATTATACTATCTAATCTCTTGTAATACTACGCACTAAGAGACAAATACGCATCAAGATTCAAGTAATTGTGGATCTGCATCACATAGTCATATGATCCTCTCTTAACCAAATATTTTCCTGAAGTGAATCTTAATGTGTATGAACATTAAAATGCTGAACTAACTTCTGATTGGAATTAATTCTACTATTCAATAACATTATTTGAAGCGAACAACATAATCTGAATCGGAAAATTGAATAAAACAATTTAAATTTATTTTGTTTAGTTTTAGGAAATAATCTTGCAATCATATAAAATGGGGGTGAAAAATTGAGAGGCTTGTTTATTTAGAGAAAAAGGAAAGAGAGTACGAAATTGAACTTCAAGAACTCAAGAATATAGGATTAATTACATCTATTCTATGAACTTTAGTGTATGTTTTTCTTTAAATTGGTCTATACCATGTACCAAAAAAAACCTAAGTAGATAGTACTTGAAATATGTAAATTGAATGAAATTTTCTTTCTTCATTTTTAGTGCACTTCTTTCAATATATAAAAGTTCTATTTTTACAAGTGAAGAATTGGGATTGGGACCATTACATATCAAGTAATTAATTAGATCATGACTTGCAGGAGAGGAAAATTGAAATGACCAAGGTGATTAGCATTCCATAATATTTTTTTTTAAAATCTGCATAAATGATGTTTATCTTTATCTATCTAAAAAGGTTAATGATCTATACCCTAATCTCAAAAATTCAAATGGGGTTTGTTTCTTGTCTTACATTTGTCTCTTCTTCATGGCTTGTTTATTGTTGTGCATCCACACCTTGAAAACCTGCCTCTTCACTCCCATTTCATTGCAGAACTGCTGCAGTTCTTGTTCATCTTGTTTCTGAATTTTCCATCCCAGCCTTGTAGCAAATTCATGCATCCTATCTTTCTGTCCTTGATTAAATTTCGTCCGAAATCTCTTCTTGGACCCCGAAGATGATGGCTGCACAACCTCATGTCCTCTAGCGTTGGACCGAAACATGTTGAGATCTTCACTAGCTGACTCCGCCCCAGCTCCAGCCACACCGTTGTTTCTGCCGAACGCCACCACTGTAGGCGGGGTACGGCCACTTGGAGGATTGGCTGTAAAATGCTGATTCTGCCTAGGAAGCATTGTAGGCTGCGGTTGGTTGTGAAATAACGGGTTCCGATGGATATTGTTATTGCTGGAGTTGGGATTGTATGTGTAGTAGTGAGACGTGCCAGTTTGTGGCTCTCCATCAGCCTCCCTTCGATGGAAACTCCGGTGGCAATCACAAGCAGCACATCTTAAGGCTTCTGGGGTGCCCTCTTCTCCACTAGGCATGAATTCTCCACATCCATCTAAAACATGACCTCCTACACTTGCAGCATGATTCTTTAGGCATTCTTTATATCTAATAGTATCAGTAGGCTTGGAAGACGTTGCTGGCGGATCATGTGGCTGTGGGTGTGGATCTACCCTCGAATTTGAAGCACCAACCGTTGTTCCACAGGCCTCTGTGGCTGGATCTGGATCTGGGATCGAATCTTTATGTACAAGAGACGGCTGTGGGTATGGTTGTGGCAGTGATGAATTGAGCCGATGCTGATGCTGATTTAGCGTATGTGTTGTACTAAAAATAGCACTTCCGCAGAAGGTTGAAACCATTGCATTTCCTCTTCTATCTGGCGGAGTGGAAATTATAGGGGCAAGAGGCAGCTTGACTGGTGATTCTTGGTTGAGCTGCGGTGGATTATAACTCACAGAATTTGGCATCCCTATAGCACTTCCTTGACCACTACGTTCCATAAGAAACTATATTTACTCAAAACAACCAATTCTCTTCAAAATCACTTCTGTCTAGGAACCATTATCAACAACTTCTGTTACTCCACCTAGTAATCTTAGAGTTGGTCTTCCATTTCTTTCTATTTGAACAATTTTTGGGTGCCTAATCCACCATCCCATTTCTCCGAACTCTATAAAAACTGACCTAAATGGCTTAAATTCAAGAAATCTTGAAGGTAAAGCAATAATCTTACAATCTTGAAAACTAAATTTAAACACAAGACTAGACCATTGGCTGCAAACTAGAAGAAAATAGTCTCTAAGTGTGATCAAACGAGAGAAAATTAGATTGCACGGAAGCTTCTAAGACTATGAGAAATTGTGAAAGAAATTAAGGAGAAGTTTGTGTCTCCTAACAGCCATCAGTTTAACATTCTAAGGCATAAACCAAATGGGTTGTTTTTGTTACTGTGTGCAGACGAGTGACAATGATATATAGTGCAGTGATGATAGACTTACACTACAAAACAACCGACAAGCTCATTTGGGTTTTCTTCCACAGCCTGCACAAAGGTCCACTGTCCCATTATTGCCTCACCCTTGCATTCTTACCGTCTATGATGCCACTCAAACCCTAAAACATGTGTGTGAGAGAGACAGAGAGAGAGAGTGTGTGTGATGGAATGTAACTTTGGTGGAATCCTCCTCGTGTTAACTTGAGTTTGATGTTAACTGTTAAGAACCCAGATTAAGATGCTATTACATCAGACAGCAACTGTGTATTAGAGAGAGATACAGAGTTTTTGAGGTTGTGGGGGGGATGAATTTAGGGTTGATTTGAGCCACGTTATTTTTTTGAAGAATATATTCTGAAATAATTGATTGATAGATAATGTATGATTGAAAAAGAAGGAAAAAATATTTACGTAATGAAAATATTATTTTATTAAAAAATGTAAAGTTGAAAATGAACAGAAAATGAGAATGAAAATTTTAATGTATCTCAAATTGGACTTAAAAGTGAAAATGAGATGGTCCACAGCACACAGCATTTGTTCCCCGTTTGCGTGTATGTAAGATTCTCCTCCCTCCGTCCTTTATTTGGCACTCTCCTCACTTGTCTAAATTAAAATTAAAGATATGTCTAAATTAAAATTAAATTAAAATTCAAGATTCTCCTCCCTCCATTCTTCAATAAAATAATATATTTCGTCACATCAATAATTTTTTCTTATTTCTCAATCACACATTTTCATCAATTTATTATTTCAAAATACATTCTTCCAAAATAATATAGCTCAAACACACAATAAGTACTTCAATTGTACTTTTAAATACTTAGGGAATGTTTGATAGATATTATTGAAGGAATAATATATTTTAAATATTGATATAACGAGAAATATGTGGTTGACAAGTAAGAAAAAGTTATTGATGTAATAAACAATATTATTTTTTTATTTTGAAAAATATGTGATTAAAAATGAGTTTTAAAATAATGTACTTTGAAAGAATGTGCGTCAAATAATGACTAATAAATTGTGGCTATTTAAGAATGCATGAATAATTAGTAAATAATAAATTATAAATTTTATAAAAAAGTATGCGTCGAAACACGACACAAACTCGCGTGAGAGGACAACAATGAGCGAAAGAGCAACTTTGGTCCACACGTTGATTGGAAATGCTATCTATTGTAGATAGAGGGCTAGATTTTGGTTTCAAAACGTGTTTTAGTCAGTGCGTGGCTTGAGTGTAGGTGATTGTTTTGTCAGCATCAATAGCGGCCCCCTTCCATTAATTTCTTGGCTCGTTTTGTTTAATAAGATCTTGTTTGATTTA
The DNA here is from genome assembly GCA_019097785.1 of Fraxinus excelsior. Classification (NCBI taxonomy): domain Eukaryota; kingdom Viridiplantae; phylum Streptophyta; class Magnoliopsida; order Lamiales; family Oleaceae; genus Fraxinus; species Fraxinus excelsior. The sequence goes on along the minus strand of CM032636.1, from coordinate 14,053,730 downwards.
TATATATATATATTTTTTTGAATAAATCAACTTGTTCATGCTAAAAAATAGATACAGTACAAACAGATTGACTTAACAGTGTATGTGTGGATGTTTTTATTTTTATTTTTCAAACTGTTCAATTATTTATGAACACGTGTCCGTTCTATTTTTTAGTCCGTCCTTGAGTGTTCATTTAGAACGATTGGTATTTTTTTAATTGTTTAAAAAAATATGAAAAAAAATAATAATAGGTTCACATATAAAATTATTTTATTGGTCGAATGTGTAATTCAAAATAAGTTCGAAATTTTAAAAAATTCTACCAAACATGATCTAAATGTTAATCTTTGGACTTTATAGCATAAAAAATGAATTAGGGTTTGCTAGTTGGAAATTATTCTTAATGTTGCCCTACTTTTTTGCTGATTGGGGCCAAGCCATTAATTAAATAAAGAAAATTAGTTAGAGGTAGATGATTAAACTAATAGTCATAGACAATAATTCCTTCTTCATTTGCATACCTAGTTGAATTAGTAGCCGGGAATGATACTCGTTTTCAAAGCCTGGCCATATCTCTATTAATATTCCATTCGTCCTATAAAAATAGAATTATTTCCCTTTTTATATATCCGAAAGAAAATGAGTGGAAATAAAATATTTTACAGGAAATTAATTTTTCTAGAAAATGTTTTACTGAAAATTGTAATTAATTGTGTTTGATTGATATAATTTTTCATGAAAAATATTGAAAGTTTGGTGTCCATTTGATTTCGTTTTTTATGGAATTTGTCCATTAAAGTAATAATTTTTCTACCATTGGGTCTAAAATTTGTTCCAATTATAAAAAAAGAAAAAATTTGTCATACTGAATATCATTCGTTTGACTTTGTTTTGCATGGGAGTTGTCAATAAAAGTGAATTTTTTTTTTACCATTGTATCTAGAATTTATTCCCATTGCAAAAGAAAAGAAAAAATAAAAGCAAAAAAAACAAAAGGTGGAAAAAGCAAAATCAAGATTTTGTCTTGTGCATCCAATGATTGTACCTAGAAAAATGTGGAAAATATTTTGCCAAGAAAATTTGTACTATCAAAAACTCTTAATTAACTAAAGTTAGAAAATATTTTCTTTTCCACTCATTTTCTAGGCTATCAAACGGACTTTTAATGAGTTTTATTATCAATAAATATGAATTACTCCCGTTATAAAATTATTATTTAATGTAATGTAAGTAAAATTTATATTTTTAATTATATTAATTATATTTTGTTAATTTGTATTAAAAATAAAAATAAGTTTATCTTATGGGACCCAGGAAGTATATCTTATTCTTCATATTATCATGACTCTTGGTAACAATACAAAAGCAAATATGAGTAGTGGGGGTCCTTTCATGCAAACTTTTCTAATCACATTGACTTGAAAATAGACTTTGAAATTTGATTACTATTTTGAGTTTAAGATAAATATTAAATTTCTCATCTAAACTCTTTTGAGTTCTGATACCATGATCAAGTCTCGAAATTTAAATTTGAAAGGTTAACAAACTTTTTTTGGTGTGTGAACTCAAAAAGTAGACATTCTTAAGAAAAATAGTCTAAGCATCCACTTATAGTATATGGAATTTTTACAAATGAACTACTAGGTCAATTGGGAACACCCGACTCGAGATTCTCAAATTAAGGTCCTGTTTGTCTCCCATTATTTCAAAATATTATTTGTTACAGTAAAATTCTCCACCGGATATTCATCCAATAAAATATCTACACACAAACCAATAAGGTTACTCTAAATTTCAAGACACATCATCCAAAAAATACTATTCAACACTCAATTTCTTCTATAATAATGGGAGACAAACACATACTAAGATAAGCTTGCTTTCCTTATACGTCTCTATTTAGTATTTAATGTATCTATTTAAACTGATATTAGTGTAGGAATATATCATGAAAAATTTAAGAACAATTAATTATATTTTCTTAATCTGTGTGTAAATGAAAATAAGTATATTTGTATGAGACGGATGGAGTATTTGACAACAAAATTATTTTTTATCTCCTTTCTTTTTATTTTAGATATTTTCTAAGTCAACACACGAATTATTGGATGCCAAATGCAGTCTGCCTGATAGGAAATAAAAATATTTTAATTCATGTCTCGTCTTGCCTCATCTTTCAAAAATCCTTGATAGAGTTGGGGATGTAAAGTGCTACTCTGTCCCGTCCTAACAGAAAATGACATATTTGAACTACTCCGTTATGTAATTTACTAATCCTAAAAAAACGTGAAAAAGTTTTGAACCATGAACAAGAAGAGATGCCAATCACAAATGTGGCCCTTTCGTGTTTAAAAAGAAGGGAAAAGGAAAATACAGATGAAGATTATCGAATCACATCACAAACTAAAATCATCTATTCCTAGTCAATTTTGTTTTTTTTTTTTTTTAATTGATATCAACAAGTCATTCTATGCTAATCTTTTCCGCATTGTTTTAATTTTATGTAAGAAAATTTGTTGGGACGTTAAATTCAATTAAGCGATAAAAATTCATATACTTCGACAAAAAAAGACTAATGTTATTCAATATTATTGGTGTAAAGTATCAATTTAGATGATAACTACGTGACATTAAATGATATATTCACTTAAATACAATATTACATGATTAATTAAATTTAACATATCAAATATGGTCATCTAAACTGGTGTTCTATCACAATTTATGTTAGATAACATTATTGAAAAAAGAAAAACGAGGTTTAATCGATATCCACTTTCGTTAGGTAAATGGTAATTGCCAATTGGCACCATAGGATATGCACTTGAAATACTTAATTTATACGAGGAAATTGAGTTGAGGGTGTCAAAATGGTAAGTAACTTCGGAACATTCACATGTATAAGTTTTTTTTTTTTTTTTTTGGGAATATATATAAATATTAAATACTTTATAAGTAAAACTTGCTTAAAATTGTACTTTTTTTTAAAAAAAATCAATTGAGTTGATTGGACCGATCTTCACGAAACACTAAATTGAAAAATCTAACTCTAGATATCTTGCCATATATGCTTATTAATCCACGAACTGACTCAAGCGGTTTGGGCAAGCTTCGATTTGATTTGTTATGGGTCGTTTACCCATTTTGTCACCATTCAGCTCAGATTAGAATGTATTTAGAAGTTAATTAGGATAACATGTAGATTGTAACTATAACATAAATTAATTACAAAATATTTGGCCTAAATAAATAAAGATTTATTGGTAAGATTATTTAGTAATTTATGATAGAAGTTTTTGAAAATCTGATTTTAATCCGTACTAAATAGAGCATTAATAATGACTACAAACCGTATAGAAGTACAACATGGGATATATGGTATGTAGTCCAATTCAATATTAATATTTTATTCCCGAATGATGTTCAAGCTTTATCCACATTACAAGAAAAATTATTATTTGTGATAAATGTTTTACATTCTTTTTTGTAAAAAAAATTTGTTTTAACACATTAATGTTTTCACATATACCTTTGTTGGTGTCCGATCTTGCACCCCAATTAAAAAAGATTAAAAAATATTTCTGAGTGTATGCCACCGCTCTTCGTTTAAGGTTCCTAAAAAGCTACACCACCTAATTATTAACCACTCTGTGAATAATGAGTGACATTGTGACATAAGCACCTCATTCTGGGACAATCAAAAGTCAACAATGATTATCTAGGTGACACATAATCATCTAGGTGACACATAATCATAGCCTATGTCACGGCTACGACCTAGACCTAGACCTCATGATAACTTGATCGCCCGACCTCCACAACCAATCAGGAACCTTAAACGAAGAGCGGTGGCACACACTCTGAGGTCCACAGTGTAATTGATATGTCATAGAACAACAAAGTTGTTTGATGTAAAAGCCTATAAATAGGTACAAATGGTTCCTTCCAAGGGACTGAACCCAATGTATTTTCTCTAGCTAATACACTCCAAATTTCAATCAATGTAATTATCATTTACTTTTTCTAAATTCTAGTAATCACTCCACTAAATTTCTATTATGTTAGTCTAAATTTGTCATGTCATTTTTAGTCATCAACAACCTTTAATCTTTTGGTAACCTAAACACCAAACAAAAATATATAAAAAAAGAACAAAAAAATATTACCTTTCATTCACAAACAATCGGGAATATTAGTATTCAACATTAACCATTTGACATTTCTTGCCAATTAATCACGTATGAAATTACTCCATAGGAAATCGTTTGTAACTTTCAACACAAGTTAATAACAGTCGAGAAATTTACGTCATGAACTTTGCACTTGCGGTGTGTTTGATTGTAAACATAGAATTTGCATGGAAAAAAGAAGTTCTAGAAAATCTATGTTTTGCATGGAAAAAAGAAGTTCTACAAAATGGATTTATCTAGAATTTATTTGTATGAAAATTGTCAATTAAATGTGTTTGATTGATTTAATTTTTAACCTAAAAATGCTGTACTTCTTCATAAAGTTGAGTTTTTGAAAAGTGTGAATGATCTAGAAAATAGAAACTTACCTCTTATAAAGAAAATATTTTTCTTGTGTTTGAAAAAAACATGATCACGTGACCAAACTTTTCAAAAATCTTTTCCATAGAAAAAATGTCAATCAAATACTTCAAAAGTAAGAATTTTGATTAAAAATGATATTTTTTTTATGAAAAATAAAATCAATACATATATTGTTATAAAAGTTTTTTCGTCGTAGAAACAAATCGTGGACATAATTTCGAGCTCTTACACATACCTAATTAAAGAGTAATCGTGTGGTTGTGTTTTTTTTTTTTTGCATTCATGGAATTAATTTCTTATCAGAAGTTGACATTTATATTTTGAGCTCCATTTCATTATAGAATAAATCTTAAAAGAGTTAATTTTTTCAAGAATGTATGGTTAAAAATTACGAGTAAAATATTTTAGAGGAAACTACACATAGCCCTAGTTTTTAACTTATCATTTCAAAAATCAGATTTGCCTTTATTCTTTCAAAAATCATGTATATCATATCCACCGCACCCACTCTACTCCTTAACCCTAATTCATTTTTCTATTCAAATAAAAGGTTACATACCTTCTCTAGCGCCTTCCTCATTCTCCGATCACTTCTCCTTAGCATATCCTCCTCATCTCTTCGAAGACAAAACTTTCTCCAAGTCTCTGTCCTGGGGGATCGAGGCAGAGAGGCTACAGTTGAGGACAATCTACGATGGCGATAGGGAAGCATTAGGACGATCCATACGAAAAACAAGAAATGAGAAAAAGACAGAGAGGAAAACTATGCCGCACACAAGAGCACCACACGCAGGGCAATGAACATTGCTACATAGAGCAAAGTTGTTGTGTAGCGGCGATGGGCACCAGTGCGAAGCCATGCTCCTCCTCCGATCTGCCTAGCCGCTGCATCGTTGCTTAGCCGAAGTTTTGGGGTGGGTTTTGTTGGTGATTGTTGGCGGTTTGCAAATGATGGTGACTGTTTGCAGTTTGAAAATAGTAGTTGTTGTTGGTGGTGGTAAAGGTGGTGCGGTTGGTACCCGTGTTGGTGGAGTGAGGTGAGGTGGGATAAATAACATTTGTGACCAATTATTTGGATGATTGTAACCAATAAAAGGGTTAAGTTTTGACCAATAAATAATATGTTACCGATAAAATAAGTAATTTATGACTAAAAAATAATGCGACCGAAAAAAAGTGTGATTGCGACTAGATTTGCAATTGTAACATGCAATTTGTATATTTGTGACTTAGACTTTATGCGATTTGTGAATGTGATCATACTTATGTGTTATTGTGACATTTGACTAGTATTTGTGACATTGATCTGATAAGGTGGTTACAAATGTGACCACATTTTCTTATTTTTTAAAATGTATTTTTAAGTTTTTGTAATTATGTATTTTTTAATATTTTATTATAAGAATGTGTGCTTGAAAATGAATTTAAGAAAAAAAGTATTTTTAATGAAATAGGCTCAAACAAGAGCATAATATTGATGAGGAGCCCAATGAGCTAGAAGACTAGTAGGTAAAATGGAAGGGAAAAATTCACGATTCAGACATTAAGTATGGGCAATTCAACTTTTAGGTTTTAAGTTTCAAAATTAAAAACTCAAATATTAATTAATTAATTAATTATGTTAAGGTCACAATTATACAATCATTGATCATATATGAGTACTTATAGATTACAACGTCACATATTATCAAATTAATTGGTCACTAATTATTTCATCGGTCCCAAATTAAGAAATTTATAGGTTACAATTTATTTACCGGTCACAAATTTTTAAATTATTAAATTTGTAGGTCACAATTAAATGGTCAAAGATAACCAAATAGTTTGTCACATACACAAAATAGTGGATCATATACCACCACCACCAACACTACCGCCACCACAACCACTTGCTACCATCCTCACCTCGTCACTGCTACCACCACCACAACAATACCACACAACCACCAACACCACAACACCACCACGAACAAATCCAATCCACTTCCAACAAAAACCACCATAACCACCACTATCAGATCTTCAGCCACCAACCACCACCACTATAACACTCCAACACAATCACCACTATCGTACTATCACCGCTAACAACCCAACAACCAAGCAAACCACCAACAATCAAACCAACCACAAAAAAAATCTATGACTTCTTGTCGTTGCACAATGCTGTTGTGTAGGTCGCGAGCAGTAGCGCTCATAAAGTCGCCATCTCTGGTAGTGGTCAGCGTCTCTGTGAAAGGGAAAATGTGTGCGACGGTGATCTTCAACAATGGGTGCATCATTGCTGTGAGCACTGCCATTTCCGACGGTGGGTGGGGCGCCAAAGTGAGAGAGTGAGAAGGGAAAGTGTGTGTTGTGGTGGAGATCTCCAAAAGTAGGTGTGTCACCATCGTGAATGTGACGGCAGTCTCTGATAATAGGTATGTCGTCGTTGCCGGATTAAGGGGTGTGGATAGGTGGAGGGATTGAGAAGATAGAAAATGGAGAGTGAGAATAGAATGAAATGATTTTTAAGATTTGGAATTGTATTGGGTTGATATATTTAATATTTAATTACTATATTAATACCGTTGTGAGTGTGATGACGGTCTCCGACAATGGGTATGTTGCCATTGCCGGATTAAGGGGCGTGGATAGGTGGAGAGAGAGTAAGAAGATAGAAAATGGAGAGCGAGAATAGAATGAAATGATTTTTAAGGTTTGGAATTGAATTGGGTTGAGATATTTAATATTTAATTACTATATTAATACCTAACATGTGAATAAATAAACTTCGTAGCTGATTTATTAATTTTAATCTTTAAAATGGAATTGTTGGAACGTAATTTCTACAAAATGGAATTGTTTAGACCAAATTGTTTTCAGCCTCACGGAATATGGGTCTTTAATGCCAAATGAAAACCCATTTTTCCACGTTGCTCTAAATGATTGTTGCTTAGGAATCCCATTAGAATTTGAAGGTATTAGTTTAACTGAAGCTAGATCAACATCTTTATAATCTCAATTCCAATGGTTAAATAGTGGCGCAAATTGTCCCTAACCTATGGTTGTTGAGCAAATGGTTCCCTAACCTTCAAATATTGGCACAAACATACCTAACGTTTCATTTAATGGACGAAATTGGTCATTTTGGATGATTTTTCAATATTAAGCATCAATGTCATATAGATTAAAAGTCTTTCGATACCTGTTTTTTATTTTCCATAATCTCGACGAAGTCTCTATCAACTTGCATTAGAGACTTGCTTTTTGTGAAAACCTTATATTTTGCCTATGACCGAAAAGTTAAAAAACAATACACGGTTGCATATAAGACATTCTTATGAGAGATTGATTGGCATGAAGATTTGCTTTTCTTTTTTAAATATTTTTTCTTTTTACTTTTTAATGCATTGATTTCCAATGCATTAAAAAGATCTCTCTCTAGGTGTGTTTTATTTTCTTAAAATAATAATAAAATTATTAACATATAGTTGATTATAACTTTAAAGTTTGGATTATAGCAAACAAGTTAATCTTGTTAACTAACAAATTGAATTTAAGTGATTATAGTTTTCAAAGTATTCAATGATAAATTGATCGATCGTCATCAGAAGATCATAATAAAAACTATCAATATAAATCGGACTCACAAAGAAAATCAAGATCAAAATCAAGAATCCAAAACAAATCCTTCAAGATAAGTGCTTAAAAGTTAAACGTCTAAAAAAGATCAAGACAACAGCTTACAAGTCAAATTTCAAATAAAGATCAAAGACTAGACTTTTTAATTGAAATGTAAAGGTACTAAAACTTTAATTTTTATCAATGAATGATTAAAGCTCAAAAAACATTTTATATATTAAAATCTTATTTTGATTATCACTTGCATAAAGTATTTTGATCGAAGGTAAGATTGATTTTCAAAATGATATCTAAACTTAAATCATATTTTTAAAGCATCACTTACCTTGAAAAACTATTTAAAAACTCTTTTTCAGAAGTCCAATTTTTTCAAAACATTCGAATCTAATCAAATGGGGCCAAAACGAGAAAAATGGGATTGACAACGGTCAATCGATCGGAACCGACGATCAACCGAAAAACCCGATGATCTGAAATTGGACAGTTTGGAATTCAGACTTTTTTTGTCCAACGACAATATTTTGATCATTCGAACTCCCAAAATGTTTTGTGATTTTTTCTCTAAAAATATGTTATTCTTTTGCATTCAATGTAAGGTCCTTCAAGTGCACTAAAGAGAGAAATATTTTGAGAAAATCTTTAAGCATATATTGCATTTATTTCTTCTACTTATTCATATTGAAAAACCCTGATTGATTGAATCAAATTATTTAATTATCTTATTCATTAAAGTTTCTTATATCTTTTTTAGTACTTAACATATTACTATCATTCTTAAAAGAGAAATATATTTCGAGCAAATCTTTGAATTTATATTATATCTATTTCTTATAGTTCTCTATCAAAAAATTTGATTGATTGAACTGAACTTTTACATCATCACATTCATCGAAGTTTTCTCATCTAACATTTGAGTTTTACTCATTACTATGTTGAAGTGTTAGTCTCTCTTGATATTTACTTTACTTGTATCATTTATTAAGAGGAAAATTTCATTGTAAAATCATTACTTCAAACTTGTGGGTCATATCGAAGTCCCTTGAAAGCTTAAAATTGTATAAGGATCTGTGTGTTTTTTTATAAGTCACCAAAAGCGTCGTAAGGATTTTGATTGTACCATAAGTCAATCAATATAGTGAAAAACCATTGCTCGTGACTACGAGCTTGCAAACGAAGGACGTAAATCATTGGTTTGGATTGATCATATATAATTATATCGTTTGCATCCTTTCTACACTTTTACTTATTTTTAGATGTTTACTATTATTACTTAATTGATCAACGTGTTTGTGATTTACTTAATTTTAAATTACTGTTTGAAAAAGTTTGAAAAACAAACTCACTCTCTTTTGTTTAGTCATTCTTGAGCTATCAATTGGTATCAGAGGAATGTGCTTATTTTGAAATTAAGATTTTCCAAATTTAAGCAATTGCCAACCACAATTTTAAAAATCTTGAGGAACATTCAACAAATCACCCTCCTTTCTTTAATGGTGCTCATTATAACTATTAAAAGGTTAGAATAATGATATGCATTCAATTAATAGATTATAATATTTGAGAGGCTATTGAACTTGGTCCTTATGTGCCAACAAGAATTATTAAGGTTGATGGTAAATCGGATCAAACTATTTCAAAACCTAGAGAGAAGTAGGTTGAAAGGGATAAACGAAAATATCTTTAAATGTTAGAGAAAAAAATCTACAGTATTGTGTTTTAGATAAAAATAATTTTAATCGTATTAGCACATGTGATTCTGCTTATAATATTGGCATGCTTTACAAGTTGCTCACATGGGTACTAGCAAAGTGAAAGAAACTAAAATAAATCTTTTGATTAAAGACTTTGAAATTTTCTTTGTGAAATACGATAAACCCATTGTTAATATTATTACTCATTTTACCGATATTGTTAACGATCTTAAAGGTTTTGATCGAAATTTTACTAATGGTGAACTTGTAAGTAAAATGTATAGATCATTCTTGGAGGATTGGAGTTCATTGAGGATGTTGATGGAAAACACAAAAGATTTCAACACATTCATTGGAAGATCTCTATGGAACATGATGACATATGAACTAAATTATGTCGAGATAAAGGAAAAAACAAGAAAAAGTAAATAAGAGGAAACGAATGAGCCTCCTAAACGCCAAATTGCTTTAAAATCAACAATTGATAAAAACTTATCAAACATGGGTGATGAAGAACTTGTTGATATGCTTTTTCTTGTTAAGAAATGGAGTGGCTTCCGCAACAATCATTGATTCCAAAAGAAAGAAGATAAGGATGACGAAAAGAGTAAAAATATAGTTTGCTATGATTGTCACAAACCCAATCACAAGAGAACTAAATGTCCTAACAATAAGAGATTCATAAAAAAGAAAGCACTCCAAGAAAGATGGGATGAAAGTGATGATGACAAATATGAAGAAGATGAGAGTCAACATGAAATTGCCAACATGTGCTTCATGACCATTGAAAACGAGGTAAACACAAATGACAATTTTTTATATGGTGAATTATCTACCTCATACGATAAATATCTTGAAGAATTTGAAAACTTTCTCTCAAATACTCTATTCCAAAAAAAAAATCTTTATTGGAAAATGAGGTAAAGAAACTTTTGGAAACTCAAAATGATTTTGAAAAAGAAAAAGAAAAAGTCGATTACGATTATTTAATTAAGGAGAACTCATCTTGAAAAGAAAATATTTTAGACTTGACAAAAGTTGTTCACAAATTTATTCAAGGCAAGAAAAAATTTGATCTAATGTTTGGTGAACAAAAATGCATCTTTTATAAAGGACAAGTGGATACATATCATTTTTGAAAGAAAAGTTGCTTAAAAATTTATTTGTTAGAGCATCTACTTCCCCTCTTCCAAATGCCACATTAGTTTTTGCAATAAAAATTGACATGTAGCTTTTAATTGTTCTATCAAAAAAGAGATTACACTTTGAAGGCAACTAGTGGATCAAAAGTCTACCAACACTAATTATCAAGGACATAAAGTTGTATAGGTACCAAAGATCAAAAATTGAATTATTTTTGTATGTACTAAAGCAAATAAAGAGTAAAGTGTTCTTGGATAGTTGATGCTCAAATCGCATGAACGGGGATCAAGCTTTACCAACATGCTCCAAAAAGAAGAATGGAAGTCATGCCATTTTTGTAGACAATGCTAAAGGAAAATCATTGCCATTGAAAATATTGGTAATCATTCATCTCCCTCTATTAAAGTGTTCTCTTAGTAAATAACCTTAAACACAATTGTCTTAGCATTAGTCAATTATGTGATAAATGTTATCATATCAAATTTGATTCTTCTAAGTGCTTTATTGAGAATGTTACATAACAGAGGTAATTTTTATAAGAAGATGAAGTAAGAATGCTTATGTTATAAATATTGAATATGAAAGGAAAACAAAATTTTTATCAAGTTTTAAAGATGATACTTAGTTGTCACATAGAAGATTAGGTCATGGTAGCATGGACCCATTTTCAAAAATCTTCAAAATTTGTTTTGTTAAAGGTTTGGCAAATTTGAAATTTGAGAAAGATAAAATCCGTGATGCATGTCAATTTGGAAAAGAAGTGAAGAGTTCTTTCAAATTGAAACAACATTCTTCAACTATAAAGAATTTATAACTTCTCCACTTGGAACTTTTTGAATCATCTAGACCCACAAGCTTAAGTGACAAACATTATGCTTTTGTCATTGTTGATGACTTTTCTAGATTTACTTGGGTCCTATTTTTGAACTTAAAATATGAAGCTTTACATGCATTTAAATATTTTTGTAAAAATATTCAAAATGAAAAGGGATACACTATTACTACCGTTAGGAGTGATCATAGTGGAGATTTTGACAATATTCTATTTGATAATTTTTGCAATTATAATAGCTATGAACATAATTTCTCGACTTCTATAACTTTTCAACAAAATGGTATAGTAAAATGAAAGAATAACACATTGCAAGAAATGACTCGGTCTGTGTTAAATGAAAATGATTTACAAAAATACTTTTGGATAGAAGCTGTTAACACCACTCACTATTGTGAATAGAGTCTTAGTTAGCTGAAAGAAATAAAAAACTCCTTATAAACTTTGGAAAAAATAGAGTTCCCAATATCGGTTACTTCAAAGTATTTGGTTGTAAATATTTTATCTTAAACACAAAAGAAAATTTAATTCAAAATTCGATATTGAAAATTTTCTTGGATATTCATTTACAGCAAATCTTATCGAGCATTCAACAAATGAACTTTTGTTGTTGAAGAATCCATGCATGTTAGGTTTTTAGTGTTGGCGATTATGTGGATAAAATGACTAATTTGTAACATGTTGTAAAAGTCAAGGACCTATGGTGCAATTTGTACAAGTTGGGTTATGAAGTCTAAGGTTCGAGCATGAAAAGAGGAGAATCATGGCGCCGCATTTTCACTAGCCGATCGTCTGGACACTGCTCGAGCGAGAAAAATAAAATGATTGTCGCTGATCTCTCGCTTGAGCGACAGTGTGTCGCTAGCCTGTCGTCGCTTCTCGCTCAAGCGACATATTTATACGGAAAACCTTAGGTTGCATTTTTAAACAGATTTTTCCAGCTCATTTAACCCAATTATTCTCTCACATAAATACCCAAGCCTAAGCACGCATTTTAAAGGTGGTTTTCATTATTTTCATTACCTCATCTTTTTCTCTAAAGATCCAAAAATATATTCTTTCATTGTGATTCATCTTTTCTTCTTGAGATCATAAAACATCATAGTAAAGAATCCAAAACACCTACTTCCTAAATATCCTTAGGAAGACACTTTCTCAGTTGGACTTTAAAAGTTTCTGGAGGTTGAGAGAGGTTGGACTGCAAGTACAAGAAAAGCACAAGAATTGGAGATTCTTGAGAATCAACTTGGAAGAGACAATTGAAGAAGATCAGGAAGTTCGAAAGAGACATCGGGTCTTGAAAGCTACAAGAGGTAGATCAAAAAGTCTGGAAGAAACAATAGATCTTGGAGATTACATGAATTACAACAGTAGGAACTAGTGAAATTTGCTAGGCTAGAAGCGAACTGTAATTCATATTGTCTATAGTGGATGTAACTGGCTTGGTTCCGGAGTTTTTACCCAGTTGGGTTTCTCCATCATCAATATTGGTGTTATTTATTGCTTTATTATTACAAACTGCGATAATTCAACTTATGATAATTGACTTGTTTGATTAACCTCTAGAAACAATTAAATGTAACTTATTGCTTGTTAAATGTATAATTCATCTCGTAGGGTCAAAACTAAAAACGGATAATTAATAACCATTCGGTAACTTAAAAGTCATTAATTTGGTAATCCGCAACTTTCAATTGGTATTAGAGAACAAATTCTTTCCTTGACCCATATTTTTTAGATGAGTAGTTCATTATCTTTTCCGCTTTATTTTGATGATAATAATTATGTCTACTGGAAGATTAGGATGAGAGCCTTTTTGAAATTTATGGGTGACTGTATATAGCTGAGTGTTGTTAATGGTTGGACTACCCTTAGTTCTACAGTTAATAATGAAATTATTCCCACTCCCATTGCTAATTGGACTAGGATAAACTTAGATGAATGTAAATGGATCAATAAAACCTTACATGCCTTATTTATGGCAGTATCCCCGAAAGAGTTTAGGAGAGTGTCCATGTGTGAGGTAGCCTAAAAGGTTTGGGATATACTACAAACCACACATGAGGGAACCTAGGCTGTTAAAAACCCTAAGTTGCAGATGTTGACCACTAGGTTTGAAGGGATTAGGATGAAAAAGGATGAGACATTTGATGAATTCTATGTGAGCTTAAATGACATAGAGAATTCTAATTTTAACCTAAGTGAGAAAATTCCGGAGCCTAAAATTGTTAGAAAAATCTTTAGATTCTTACCTAAGCGATTTAGGGCTAAAATCACTGCTATTGAGAAGAGTAAGAATATAGACTCTATTAAGGTGGAAGAGCTGGTTGGATCTCTCCAGACTTATGAACTTACATTAGCTATACCTATAAACGATAAGTCATTGGCCTTAAAAACTACGAGGAATAGTAAGAAAGAGTCCTCAGATTCTAATTTTCCTAATGAAGAGAAGTTAGCTTACATTGCTAAAAAAATCTGAAAAATGTTTAGGAAGAAAAATAATCCTCAAGAGAGACATAAAGTTGGTCCGAGTGAATCTAGGAGAAAATCTAAATCTGTGAGGTGTCATAATTGTCGAATTTTTGGTCACGTTAAAAGTGAGTGTCCTAGCAGTAGAAGAAATTCAAATAAGGCTATGAATGCTACTCTCACTGATGACGAGTCTAACTCGGACAATCAGTGTGACAAATCCACTCGTAAGGAAAGTGGAAAATATATTACCTTTACTGATAGGGTTAAGGAATGATCTGACCAGGGGAGTGAAAGAGAAGATGATGTGGATAGTGATGAAGATTCTAATGAAGAGTTTATGAGCGAGGAAGATATTTAAGACGTTTATGATAAGATGTATGAGGATAGTCTTAAGATTCTTACTAAAAACAAAGCTTTGAGTGCGAAAAATAAAGAACTTGAATTGGAAAATGAGAAGTTAGTAGCGCACATTAAGGAATCTACCTCAATTTTGAGTGAACTGAAATCCATGAATGAAACTTTAGAGACTCAGATTAAGAACTTCACCAGTGAGAATGAAAAGTCCTCTAGGTGAGTTAAGCGAGTTGATCACTGAGAAAGAGACCTTAGAAATTCAGGTTAAGAACATTTTGAGTGATCTAGAATACTCTAAGTCTCAATTGCTTACCTTCTATAGTGGTTCTGAAAAGTGAGATAACATTTTAGGAATGGGCAAGTCGGCTGGAAATAAGGGAGGTCTAGGCTTTTAAGAAAACATTGTTAGTAGTTCTAAAACCACATTTTCCCTACTACTAACCAGCCCAAACACGTGCCGAACCCCAACCTTAAGAATAAGGGATATATAGGACATGGGCATACTAGACAACATAGGACTTGCCAACCCAGGAATAGATATCAATGATCATATACCATTGGTCCTAGGTTTATCCCTATATGTTTTCACTGTGGCGAGTCGGGACACATAAAGACTAGGTGTCATCATTTCTTGAATAGAAATAGAAATTAGAACTTAAATAGAAATAAGAATCAGAAGTTTGTTGGTCAGATTGACTTTCTTATTAATCAAGTAAGTCAATTGACGAAGTTAATGACACGGATAAATAGGAATAGTCCTGTCACTATGCAATTTGGGTGAAGAAAAATGATTTGAATTTTTTTTTTAAATAGATCACGGTGATTTTAAAGGTAAGAGCATTTGCATAACTAATTGATTAGGTATTTTTGATACATGCTCATGCTTTATCTTCATGTGACATTGATTTATATATGCATCACATCTGTTTATTTGTTTCCTAGGTAGAAATCACATGCATATTTTTATTTGTTTGATTTTTTATGTGCTTGGTGCATTCATACTTTACAAGAAAAATAACAAAAAAAATTTAAAATTGAAAAATAAAAAATGCGGGAAATTGTTTTTACAACTTTATATATAATATGCTTGAATTTGTTTGTTGTAATCAAGTATGTGTTTAATCGATTAGCTGTAACATTGTTTCCATTGCTAGCTTATGTTATTTATAGAGTATTTAATATATGTGTCTTCATGTACCATCTGTATTGTATACACTATGATAGTTTTAGTGAGACTTTACCGCAATTAAACTTGTGGGGTTTCTCATAATCTAGTGCATATGATCAACTGACTTGGGTTAATCGGCTTAAAACTCATTACATGTGCCATTTTAGTTGCTTAATGAAGAAAAGCCTGCACTTAAGATGTGAAAAAATAATTATGAGTTTAAAATATTGAAAAATATGAAAAATAAATATGCAAAAAGTCGAAAAAATATATATAAATCTAAAATGTGCTTTTATTTAAAGCTCTTAATGTGCTTCAAATTGTTTGTCTTTCATAAGTAGAAGAATATACTTATTGACAGTAATGTTTAACATATTGTTTCTCACAAAATTAAGGTTTGTAGTCCTACTTACAAAAGATTAGCGACACTTTACACGCATGGATCACTTATACAATTTACTCCATGTTAACTTGAACTGAGTATGTGCAAAGGTTTATTGCACATTGATTATACTTATGCATGCTAACGACTGCATTTTTGAGTAATTATATGTTAATGTTAAAAGTTTTGTTTATCCCTTCATCATTTGTGAGAAAAAGGGGGGAGAAGAGCATTTGAATATATATTAATTTTCATTTTATCTTAGGGATCGTTGGATACATAGATACATTTTTCTATTGCATAAAAACATTGAGAGTTTGCAGTAAGGGGGAGAATGTACATTGCATCTCATACGCAAAATTGTTTGAGTTTTGATGTTTGGTGATGCTAATATTTTTGTTGGTGTTTGTATTAACATTAATGTTATGTCTCAATCTAGTTAGTTTTGGTATTATGTATTTAATTGTTGTATTTCCTGTATCACGTGCTTTTACATTAGGTATTTGAGTTATGGATTTCAGGAAATTGGTTTAACAAGAAAAGCAATAGACAAATGCAGTTTGATGAAGTTTGGGTAGTTTATATATTTTTTGTTCCTTGACTTATTGTGTAGTTTTGTCCCATAATACCAAGGGAGAGTTTGTTAGGTTTTTAGTGTTGACGATTCTGTGGACAAAAGGACTAATTTGTAATGTGTTGTAAAAGTCAAAGACCTAGGGTGCAATTTGTACAAGTTGAGTTACGAGGTCTAGGGTTCGAGCATGAAAAGAGGAGAATCATGGTGCCACATTTTTGCTAGCATATTGCCCGAACACTGCTTGAATGACAAAAACAGAATGCCTGTCGCCCGCCTGTCGTTGAGCTCTTGCTCGAGCGACAGTATGTCGCTCGTCTATCACCAACTTCTCGCTCGAGCGACAGGTTTATACTGAGAACCCTTAGTTGTGTTTTTAAACAGATTTTTCTAACCTATTCAACCTAATTACTTTTTCATATAAATACCCAAGCCTAGGCACGAATTTCGAAAGTGGTTTTCATTATGTACATTGCCTCATATTTTTCTCTAACGATCCAAGAACATATTCCTTCATTGTGATTCATATTTTCTTATTGAGATCATAACAACCTGTTTGGGACAACATCATATTAAAGAATTCAAAACACCTACTTCCTAAATATCCTTAGGAAGACACTTTCTCAATTGGATTTCAGAAGTTTCTAAAGGTTGAGAGGTTGGACTACAACCACAAGAAAAATACAAAAATCGGAGATTCTTGGAAATCCACTTAGAAGAGACAATTGAAGAAGATCAGGAACCTAGAAGGAGACGGCGTGTCTTGGAAGCTATATGAAGTAGACCAAGAAGTCTAGCAAGTTGGCAAGATAGTATATACGATAGAAGATTGTGAGTCTGAAATAAACAACAGATCTTGGAGATTATAGGAATTACAACAGCAGGAACTAGTGGAATTTGTTAGGTTGAAAAATGACTGTAATCCATATTGTCTATAGTGGAGGTAATTGGCTTGGTCCCAAATCTTTTACCCAATTGGGTTTTTCCGTCATTAATATTGGTGTTATTTATTGCTTTAGTATTACAAATTGTGGGAATCCAACTTAGGATAATTGACTTGTTTGATTAACCATCTAGAAACAATTAAAAGTGACTTGTTGATTGTTAAATGTATAATTCCGTACGTAGGGTCAAAATTAAAAAACGGATAATTAATAACCATTTGATAACTTAGAAGCCATTAATTTGGTAATCCGCAACTTTCACATGTAATATTTGATAATATGTAGGTTTGAAGATTCATTTTGAGCAAATGAACATCTAAAATCAAAACAAGGAAGATCCTAAAAGTTTGAAGATCGACATGATGAAGACGCAACTGTACAGCAAGATGAAGTAGAATCTACGAAGTACAAAGTGATTCATCTCAACCTAAGGAATGGAGGTTTGTCCTTTCTCATCCAAAGTAGCTTATCATTGGTGATCCATCCAAAGTCAAACTAACTGCATCATCGACATGCTCGAAAAGCTTGAAATGAAGGAGTTGAAGCCAATGAATACTCCAATGATTTCTTCAATCCAATTGGACAAAGACGATCAAAGTACTTCTGTAAACAAAATAAAATATCGAGGTATGATCACATCCTTTCTTTACTTAACCGCTAGTAGATTGGATATTATGTTTAGTGTGTGTTTATGTGTGAGATTTCAATCTAAACCTAAAGACTCACACCTTTGAACTGTTAAACGAGTTCTTAGATATCTTAGTGATGCTAGAACATTAGGTCTTTGCTATATTAAGGGCACTCATATTGATTTAATTAGCTATACGGATGGCGATTGGGCCAGTTGTACAATTAATCGTAAGAGAACTAACGAAATTTGTCACTTTTTAAGCTCTGCACTTGTATCATGATTTAGAAGGAACAAAATTTCATTGCATTGTCTACCTTTGAAGTTAAATATATTTTGACTGCTAGTTGTTGTGCACAAATTTTATGGATGAAATAAATTCTAAGTGATTATAATTTATCTTTCGATCATCTACCTATCACGTGTGATAACACTAGTCCAACTTATCAAAAATCTCGTCTTGCACAATCAAACCAAGCATATTGAGATTAGACATCATTTTCTAAGAGATCTTGTGCAAAAAGGGATATTGCACTAGAATTTGTTAATACTAAAATACAATTGGTCGACATTTTCACTAAGCCTCTTGAACATGATAGATTTTCATATATTAGAAGAAACTCGGACATTATCTATAAAATTGACATATGTGGTTAAATTGTGTTCATACTAAGTGCTTTTACAATTGATTCTATGTGCATCATTGACTGAAATTTACTTTAACACATTGAAATTCATAACTTCCATCTTTCTAGTCAATCGAAAAGTAGAACTTGCATTGCAAGTTCTATCACTCGACCCTAACTACAAGCCGATCGACCAAAAAATCACTTTCTTTTATCCATCTCATCACTCATGTTTTGATCAGTATTTTGTTATAAAGTGATGATTATCCTCTTGTTTAAACTTCCATATATTTGAGGGGAAATATTATTCATTCATATGGTTGATTTAAAGTTTTGATCATATATATCGCACTCTTGCTCTCATATGTGCTATCTTTTTGCTTATGTTAAAGGGAGAAAAATGAGTGAAGCGATATGCTTTAAATGATAATATGCTTTGAATGACCAAATGTTATACTTTCAATCCTTATTAATTGATATGCTTTGACTAAATGATGATTCGTAAATGATAATGGGAATATATATTAAAATTGAGATCTTTATTCCTTATTGATATTACTTGTCACATCATCTTGTTTGTTATAGTCAAAAAAGGTAATATCATTAACATATGGTTGATTATAACCTTAAAGTTTTTATTATAACAAACAAGTTAATCTTGTTTACTAACAAATTGAATTTTAAGTGATCATTAGTGGTGGCAATGGACTTGGACCACGAGCCTTTCTTTTAAAACCTCATATTTTTATTCGAACTTGGGACTGACTACTTATATTTTAGTAGGTGGTGTTAAAATTCTATACGAACAACTTGTTACGTGTACATTTTTTCTCAATGAAGCCTCCAAAAATGAGAATCCATTTCCACAAGTTACAAGTATCGTCATGAAGACTCTGAAAACGAGAATCCATTTCCATAAGTTACAATTATCATCATTGACAATACCTAGAACTTGACGAAATGGATTCTTCATTTTCAGAGACTTTGGTTTTTAAAAAAGATAAGCAATCTTTGTTTTCATTAAAGAAGTAGAGACAATTCTGATTGAGTAAATAATTTTAGTTCCGCAAGTCTTTTTCAACGAGGTATGGGTTCACCTGCTTTCTTCTCTATACAAATTTGATTGCATGGAAAATGAAACAAGTGAAACCATACTTCTTTAGAAAAAGACTCGTAGAACACAAACTCTTGACTCAATCATGATATTTGAGATTTGAAATTTTGAAATTAGATTTGAATTTTGTTTAAAAAATCTTTTTTTTTTTGGAAACCCTCATCATTTTATTCGGATTTGGGACAAACTTTTAATTTTCAAGCAGAAGGAGTCAAAATTGTACACGAACAAGTTGTTATATGTAAATTTTTTGAAAAATCAAAATATTATTAAGAAATTAAAAAACTTTGATTATACGATGAAATTAAATACCATTTACCCAATTACTCGCAATTTCCTTATACAAATGTTGCATTCGAAAATGTGCATCTTGCCAATCCTTTACTAACATCAATTCTTCAAGAATATCTTCTTTGAGTCGGTTCATTACCTCGGACAGAGTCCTCTTACCTACACTAAAAGTGGCATCTAAAGCTATAATGCTAACTGGAAGTGTTAGTAGATCTTTTGCAATGATAGGGTATTTTTCGCTCATTCTTTCACAAAAAATCAAGTAAATAAAATTGTATGGTATCAATGGGTTCTACATTTCTAAGTGTTTGAAGATTAAAATATTTAACTAATTCAACGAGCATTCCAGCAAGACCTACGTCTGAAGTCGAATTACATACAAGAGACATATTAGAAGAATCTCGTTCTTCATAACTTTCATCCCTAATGCCTTCAAATAAGAATAAAAGTTTTGTTTCATCGTCTTGAAGAGTAGTAGAAGGGGTGGATATGGTGGGTGTTCGACTAATATTTGCACCTAAGCCCTGTGCGCACATCTCATACATTGAAGTTAACGTGTTTTCTAAATTCTAATAAGTGGTAGGTGCATCAAAACTTAAACAATTTTTTATTTTATTAATAATATATTTAGAGTCTCAATTGTACATGGGGCCATTACACTCGCCAAAGGAAATAACATTGGCAATTCTTCCCAATATTTTAAGAACTTTAATTCCACAAAAAATACTATATCAGGAAAATCTCGATCATTTTTATATATTTGAAAACATTTTACAATTATGTAAAGACATTTAAGAACTCTTGAATTAGTGGGATAGTATACCACATATACGATATTTGTGACTTGTCAATTTTTTATTTTTTATTTTAACTTTAAAGGCTAATTCCTAGTCAAAATCATCAGCATTTCTTACATGCCTAGAGTTATAAAATTCAATGACTAAATGTTCATAACCTTTGCATGATTTTAATAATAAGTAAGTGGAGTTCCATCTATGCCTCAAGTCAGTTATAATTTTTTTTTTGAATCTTAGCCAACTTGTGAACAACGTTCGTCAAATGCTTGTTTCCTACTTGGTGATATGGTTATATAAATAGTGCATCTCTAAGTCTATCAATTTGATTCTTAATATTTTGCATACCATCTTGCATAATTAAACTAAAAATATGACAAATATAATGAACATGAAACAAAAAATCACCAAAATCAAGATTAAATATTATACAAAGTTTATCTATAATAGACTTGTTAACACTAGCATTATCAAATGTAAAATAATGAATTTTACTTTCATATTTATATTCCCTAATAATTTGCAAGATAGAATAAAAATATTATTAGCATTATGTTGATAGTCAATTATCTTAAAAGCACTATTTTTTTATGCATAACCTAAAGTAGGCCCATATAGTGTACAGTTGCTGCTAGATAATATTTTTTTATTAATAACTTCCCACAAATCTAAAGTCGACGATATAACACAACCATATTTATTTAAATCACTAATCAATCGATTTTTTGTTCTAAAAAATAATCAATGGTATCACTACAACGATTGTTTCTACATACCCATTTGTACCTTGATTGAAGATATTCATTCATGACTATTGTGAAATGCTCATTGTCCGCTGTGCTCAGTGACAACTCCGCACAAGCAATGAACTTCACCATTTCATTATGAGTTCTTTCCTTCGAGTACATTCATGTACTTAGTGTTGAGAATCATTACTGGAAGAAATAGTACCAAAGGCTAGTTATGTTTGAGATTGACCAACAAGCCCTTGTTTGGTCGTACACTATTTATCATAGTGACAGTTGAGGTGGGTAGTTCCAATACCCTTTTGTCATGCTAATCGTGTTTGACACTATTTACACACTGACTTACAATCTACGATTCCGTCAATGGTATGAGCGGTATAAATCCATTTAAAGTGTTCCCAACACTTTGTAACTGTTTTCCTTTTGCTTCCCTCTTGTATCAAAAATTTGTAGTTCAGATTCGCCGACATCTTCATCTATGTCATCCAAATTAATTGGATTACTAGCTCCATGCGTATCGTCAATGCTCATTCCTAAAAAATCATCGGGGATGGGGACGTCATTGAGAGCAACATATTCATTAGAAAATTGAGATTGGGCATCATAGGTGATTTGCCACCGAACAAACCCTCAACGGAATCACGATGATACATTATTATGTAATAGAAATATAGAATATTGTAATGTAGATAATAAAGATGAAATGTATAAATTGGATAATGGATAGTATAGAGAATGAATTAAGAGAAGATAATGAAGGCATGTGTATGTAATGTAATTGTATAGAGTAGTAGAATTGTGAAAGAATTATTGTAGAACGTAGAGAGATTAGAGAGATTGATGAACTTCTTGTGCAAAAATGGTGAAGTTTTGAGATATTTATAGAGAAAAAACTAAAAAATTCGAAGACCGTTGGGGGCCAACGGTCCTTTTTAAAAAGTTTGTGATTGTTTTTTCAAATGGTTACTAACTTTAAAAATGACCAAATGGTTACTGTTAAAGGAGAGCCAGGAGCTTTGGCTCTGGCTCGTCGAGCCTACCCACAAGCCTGGCTTGTGGGCTCTTCCACAAGCCATTTGGTGAGCCGAGCTTGGCCTTCCACAAGTCGAGCCGTTGAGCTATTCAGCTCAATTGTCACCACTAATGATCACAGTTGTCAAAACATTTAATGATAAATTGATCGATCGTCGTCAAAAGATCATAATCAATACTATCATTACAAATCGAACTCACAAAAAAGATCAAGATTGAAGTTAAACATTCAATACAAACCCTTCTAGACAAGTGCTTAAAGTCAAACGTCTAAGAAATATCAAGACAAGAGCCCATGAGCCAAACTTCAAAGAAAGATAAAAAACTAGACTTTTTAATTCAAATGTAAAAATATTAATACTTTTATTTTTAGCAATAAATGATTAAAGTTCAATGACTATTTTATGCACTAAAAGCTATTTTGATTATTATTTGCATAAAATGTTTTGATTAAAGGTATGATTGATTTTCAAGATGATATTTGAACTTAGATCATATATTTAAAACATCACTTACCTTGAAAACCTAGTAAAAAATTATATCCTAAAGTTCGCATTTCTCAAAATATTCGAATTGTATCAAACAGGACTAAAATGATAAAAACTAACTGACGGCGGTCGACCGATTGAAACCGGTGGCGGTTGATCAGAAAACCAAACGGTTCAAAATTTAATTGACTTCTGAATTTTTCTCCAACAATTATATTTTGGTCATCCAGGCTTGTGGCTATCTACCGACCCTCATCCAAACTCTCAAAACGTTTTGCAATTTTTTCTCTATAAATAGGTTCTTTTTTTGCATCTAATGTGAAGTCCTTCTGCATTAAGGAGAGAAATATTTTAAGAAATAACTCTTAAGCATACATTGTATTTATTTCTTCTACTTATTCATGCTGAAAAAATTTGATTGATCGAATCAAACTCTTATCATCATATTCATCAAAGTTTCTTATCTCTCTCTTGGTACTTAACTTATTATTATTATTTATAAAAGAGAGATATATTTTGAGCAAATCTTTGAACTTATATTGCATTTATTTCTTCTACTTCTTTATATAAAAAACTTTGATTGATTGAATTGAACTTTTAATTCATCACATTTATCAAAGTTTTCTTATCTAACACTTTGACTATTATTCATTGATATTTATTTAAGTGCTAGTCTCTCTTGGCACTTAATTTATTTGTATCATTTATTAAGAAATAAATATCATTGCTTTATACTTATGGGTTATGTTGAGATCTTTTGAAAGTTCAATATTGTATAAGGATCAGTGTTTCTATTATAAGTCATCGTGTGAGCTATATTAAAGTCCTTTGAAAGATCAATATTGTATAAAAATCGATGTTCATTGTTTACAAGTCACTGAAATTATTGTAAGGGTTTAAATTGTACCATAAGTCCATTAATACAGTAAAATGCCTTCTTCATGGTGGGGAGCTTGATAATAGAAGATGTTGATCATTGGTTTTGATCAAACCTCCACCATTATATCGTTTGAATTATCTATGCCCTTTTATTTATTTGCTTACGATTATTACTTAATTAATCAACGTTTTTGTGATTTACTTAATTTGAAATTATTGTTTGAAAAAAAATTCAAAAATCAATTCACCCCCCTTTTTGTTAATAAGCTATCAAGAATTACATTTAGATCTAAACATAAAATTGAAATTTTGTTGAGTAACCATGCTTAATGGAGCTTTTGAACCGAGACATTCACTATATAATATCTATTTTATCTGTCAAATCATCTCGATGAAGTCCTTATCAATTTGTATTAGAAACGAATTGTATTAAACACATTATATTTTACTTATATGACACAATTTTTTAATTAATTCACAAATACTATTGGAGATTTGGTCGTGTACTTAAATGAGTAAATTAAAAGCCATGAAGCTTGGTCTTATTGAAGATATTTCCACAATAAATAACAAATATATATATATATATATATAGTTAAAAAATTATTCAAGTGTTATAAACTAGAAAAAAAAAGAGAGAGAAAAAAAATACATAGAAGTGAATATATTTGTGTGTATATTATTGAAAATAAATGCCCATATTTATAGATTATAATTAGAGCTATAAGGTTATAATCGTCATTTACTAATACTATTTATATAAAATAAATGACTATTTACAAAATTACTGTCTCGTTAAACACTGTTTGAAAAAAAAAATTTATGGAACAAAACACCAAACAAGGGAGGATAAAAGAATAAAAATAATTTAAAGTAATAAAATATTGTTTTGTTAAATCTTGTCAAGCAATTCAATGGGACAAAAATTTGAGCGAAGAAAATAGAGTTTAGTTACTCTTCCTGATTTCAATTAATGAAAATTCTTGTATCATGTCATCCATATCTTTTACGGCAATGACTTCAATATCACAATTCTGGTGAATTAGTTCATGTTATCTTATTATAGCCTTCAAGCAATATCTTCTTCACACAAGATATTTATCTTTTAGTCATCATGATATTCGTTGAAAAATATATTTTGTTGTTGCTTTTTTCAAGAGTCTCACATACAATTTGTAAAATATAAAGAGTATTATTTTGAGGGTAAATATCTTGTAGATTATGGGCATTCAATACATAAAAAACATGCCTCGTTTACACCCTATTGAAGTACATTGTTAATTTGAATATGATACAAAATTGTTTCATTAAAAACTTTACCACGAAAATTCAATAGGACAAAACTTTGATCAAGAAAAAAAAAGTACAATGCATATTTACTTGATAATATGACTTGAATTATATGCTTTATGCATATTACATCCTTCAAGAATAGTATTCATAGTCATGTCAGATGAGTTGACTATAATGACATTTATAATAAATTTATACACTAATATTAGGATAACAAGATATAGACTTTTAGTTACATCTTTCACGATATACTTAATTTATTTACATAAGTTTTTATGAAATTTATTGTGTTAAGAGTTGTGCAGTACATATTACGACTTTGTTTTTCTCATTTTCATTCCACATAAGTATACATCTTTAGGTGTTTGGACTGCAAGTCCAAAATTTTTGGATTTCTCTAGCAAGTTCAGTTTTGTTAAGATTGCGTTCATTTATTTGGGCAAACAATTCTATTCAATCACATGTTTTGATGAATTTATTTCAATATTCTCACTATTCATTATATGAAACGGTACATCATGTGTAAAAGTATTGTTGACAATTTTTCTATTTTTTTGATTTTTTTCTCATAACATAATAGCTATTGAGATATCTTGACTTCCAACAAGTATTTGAACCTCTTCTAGGATTTTATGATCTACATATATATGTTTTGCCTCCTAAATGTGATCATCTTCCTTATTTGCTCCAGTTTTTTCCCCAAAAAAAATAAAATAAAATAAAAAAATAAATAAAAAATAAAAATTATCTTTAGAATCAAATGTCATGACACTTCAGGCGTGTCATTTATATAGTACAATATTTTGTCCTTCTAAGATATCAATACAAGATGAAACATCTATAGTTAATATATGGCCAGTAAGTGTATATTACAATTGATTTATTTTTCATATTTTTAGTATGAGAATATAAATAATACAATATGATGCATAATATATTGCTTTCAGCTATTAATTTCTACCACTAATACTGAGAAAATAAATCAATCAAATTGACGTCAATAAATGTGTTATAAACTGAACACATTTTCTCTGCATTCTTAATATACATCTCAGTGTATTGAAGTGTAGCAATTAAACATATATTGCACTAAAAAATATATTATGCTGTAATAATAAGCCAATTATAACGAGAAGAACTTTGATATTAACATGATGTGTGTAAGTGTTGCTGCATATAAAATAGTATTCACTAAACAAAAAATGTAAAGTACGTTGTTCTCAATAGTAATGGTTAAGAAACTAATTGGAGCTACTTAACAGTCAATTGTGTTAAATTATTTATCGTCATCCCAACTATAATTTATCAAAAGTTTGGGGTGTAGATTCACTAGCTTGACATAATGCACGTCGTAATGGTATAATATGAATTTTTTTCTCATAATTTAAAATTGAGCAAATAATATCACAAATTTTAGGTTATGAATACCATGCACTCTAGTAAATATATTCACTAGATATAAATTATATATAAATGGTCAACATGAAGGATGATGGTTCATAGGCAAGATTAATTATCAAGATTTTAGGGATATAGTCGTAATTTTAGCTAGTGATGGTTGATAGTCAAATTTCAATGAAGAGAACATGCATCATATAAGAATTTATTAGATTGAAGAATCTTATAATTTTTCTTTAGTTAA
Source organism: Fraxinus excelsior (assembly GCA_019097785.1). Lineage (NCBI taxonomy): Eukaryota > Viridiplantae > Streptophyta > Magnoliopsida > Lamiales > Oleaceae > Fraxinus > Fraxinus excelsior. The sequence goes on along the minus strand of CM032636.1, from coordinate 14,026,478 downwards.
GGGGTCATTTGATTGTCAATATTTCCAATGGAAAATGTCTCTTTCCATTCAAATTCCTATTTTTGTACTGTTGATTGATATTTTTTCATAGAAAATATTTTCATACTTTTAGCTATGTGACCATATTTTCCTTGAAATCAAGAAAAATATTTTCTTTAGGGAGAATAAAATTGTATTTTCTAGGAAATTCTCCCACACACTCTTTCATCTATCATCTCTCTCATCTACCTATGAATAAAAGATAGACAAGTATAACATTTTCTAGTTAGAAAATTAAACCAATCAAATATAATTAATAATTTTTATGCAAATAAGTTATATACATTTCAATTACCTAAAATTTATTTTCTTAATAATTTTTATGCAAATAAGTTATATACATTGCAATTGCCTAAAATTTATTTTCTTTCTATCAAAATTTCATGCTTGCAATCAAACACACCCTAATAGTTATTTAAATTCATGTTTCACATCATAATTGATCAAGTGGGTCTAACTTATCATGTCAAACAATAATACATTTAGAGTTATGGAAACTTTGATTTAATACAGTGTTTACTTAAATTGTAGCAATATTAGCTTCGAGCTTTTTCTCTTCTCCTTCGTGAATACATGACAATTTCAACGAAATATTTGGACAAACAAAAGGTATTCACAATAAGTGACTACCAAATAATATAAAATAAGTGAACAATTTCACATCGAAAGTATTTCGTGCATAGTTAATATGATTATCATTTGTTCGATTTTACAATAATATATGATCTTAGTAATTATGTAAGTTCTTATTAGCATTTATAAAATCTTTCCCTTAATAATATAAAAGAATTCTCATATATGAAAATAATAAGATTTAGCAAAATCAAGATTATATATTAGTATTTCAAGAAGATCACAAATATTATTTTTTTCATTTGTTTTTGATGATATTCTTTCGAGACAATGTGAGCACAAAAAATGTTATTATTTATTTTTAAATAATGACATTTAGACTATTGCTTCTTCGGAAGCCATAGTTCAATATTCTTCTTGAATATTAAAATTATATTGTCATAGTTTTCAAGAGTAAATAATATTCTTCTGAAATATTTTGTTACTTTAGAAACAACAATAAATTATTGTTTATAAATATTAAATTATGTAATAATTTACTCACCAGGAGCAAAATTATATTATATTTTATAAAATATTAGTCTCATAAAATTATGCTCTTCGGGAGCAAGTAATATTCTATTGGAATATTAACATAATATAAAACTTGTGTGTAATTCAATAAAAAACTTATAATATAATATTCTTTTAGAATATTAATATACGAAGAATTATACTTCTTTATGAATAATAACAAGAGAGTAATGCTTTTAGCCTCATTGGGGTTACAACCCCAGTTTAGGTGGCATTAATGTGTAACTAAATGATAAGTGAAATTAAATAAGTCATTTAATTTCACCTTTCATTTAACCTATCATTTAGAGTCATCTAAACTGAGGTTATAATCTCAATGGGGTTATATAACATTACTCTTTAACAAAAATATTCTTCTATAATATTTATGTTGTAATATGGTATGTAGTATTTTATTCTTCTCTAGGAGCAGTGATACGATATTATTCTGGAATAATGATATGTAAAAAGTAATGCTTCTTTTAGAAAATAATATTCTTCAAAAATATTATATAATAAGGTCAAGAATATCAACACAATATCACTACCAAACAATATCGCTCTATGAGTTACGGAATGTATTATATGACACTTTTGATCATTAATCACATTAACAAAACTGAAACACTATTTATTTGTCGCAAAAAGTACGAAATATCAACAAGATATTTGTTGTCATAATGTTGTTGCAACGCATATATGTTGCGAAAAATTAAAAGGGTGAAGTTTGTCGCAACCATTATCCCAATAAAGTTTTCGCGAGAAAAATATTTGTTGTGAATACTATTTCAAAGCTATAACTTTTGTTACCTATCCTATTTTGCAACAACATATGTTCATAGTAATATATCTTTATAACAAGTCATGTTTGTCACAAAATATGATTTACAATGTGTTTGATATGTTGCATATATTTTAAGACATTTGTAGTACAATTTAATATGTAACAAGTTCTATCTGTAATTAACTTTATTTCGCAATATAGAGAGTTTGTCGCGTAATCATTTGTGTAATGATGTATAGTTGTTGTCTAATTTATTTCTTGATTATTTATATACGTCGCATATTTTATTTTACAACATATAAAATTATTACTTAAATTATTTTGTGGCAATGTATATTTATTTATGGGACAAGTTGTGCTAATAGTTAAATTTATTTCACGACACAGAGATTTTTTTGCGAGATATAATTGTTGCCCAATTTATTTTATCTTTATTTATTTATTTCGTAAATTCTATTTTAAACATATGATTCTTAGTTCACAATAAAATTGTAACTAAGGTACACATTAACTTGACAATATAACTCGCTTCATTAAAATAACTCGTTACTTTATAAAAGAATGATTCATTGTACAATTATTAAAATATACATGATTTCAACATAGATAAAACAAATTCATGTTATTGTCAACAAATAGATATAGACCAAGATATTATTCACAAACTTGGTTACCTGCAAAACCAAAACAAATACAAATAAAATATATTTTAGTAATTTCATTGTTGAACTACTTAGGATGGTTCATCAAATCTAAAAAGAAGAAAATAAAACTAGAAAGGTGGAAGAAATAACAAATAATTCACTGGATAATCAAATAACCTTTTTGACTCTAAGATATACTTTTAGCTCACTCTCAATCTATTATTTGGTCGAATGAGGATTTCTGTAAGGAAAAGTTCTAAAACTTTAGTCAAAGACGAACATATAAAAAGTAGTGAAATATTAGCTACAAGAAAAATATGTCAAATATCTCGTATTAATAAAGTAGGCGATGTAAAACTACTAGGTAATTCATTTCCTATAAGTTGTTTGTGATTACAAATTTAAGGCAACGTTCAAATGCAGCAAAATTAATAGAGTAATTTAAATTTGAAAATGGATAAATTGTATCTTACTCTCTACAAGCACAAACTACAATGCATATTCTAAAAACTATTTTTGTAAACTCAAATAAATAATGAACTAAGTCAATGGATTGTCCAGCGTCATATTGCTTCCAATACTTTGTTGTACTACCTAAAATAAGATACTACATTCAATACTCTTCATTACTACCTATAACAAGACAATGTAGTAGTTGCTTTTAAGAAGTCAAGTCCAATAACTGCATCATTATGTAACCTCAATGAGCCAGTCAATGTACTGGCTACATGGGATAAAAGGGGAGACCATTTGAATGACTAGCATGAACATAATAACTGCTATTTCGACTAGAATAGCCACCCTTGCAATTCGAGGTACATATTTAGCACGTTGACATACTATACAACCAACAACAGAAACCTACAAGAGAACAAAGAGAGGAATAAACATTAATCCTTTATATAGTTGGAGTATTTAGTCTACATAAGGAGTGTCAACGAGTCGAGCCGAAACTCGAAATTCGGGCTCAACTCGAGCGAAAATGGTTGCTCGGCAAAATAATTGAGGTTCAGCTGGATGGTTCCAAGCCACGAGCCGTCTCGGCTCGGCTCGGCTTGGGCTTTTCCAGTGCCGAGCCCGAGCCGACAAGCCACTTTGACATGCCTAGTCTACATGGTACAAGAATGAATTTCAATGTACTTCTGTAGTAAAAAAAAAAAAAAAACCACAGTGGAGAGCAAAAGCATACAATTGGATTAGGGATCACATTTTAATGAGCATATTCTCGATCAATCTATTAACCAAATTATATTGTCTAAATACCTAAACTACTAGAGAATACATTGTAATTTCTGTGTGAAGTCAGAATACAAAAATTGAGAAAAGTCAAAAGTGTAGAATGGTATGTAATAAGAACATGTCTGCGTACCATCTTAAAATTTTCAACTGAAAGTAGGCGTGATAGATAATAAAGAATTTATTCATTCCCTTTTGAGGAGTTTTTTGAGGCACTGCATCAAGAATTAAATAATTGTAATTGATTAATTGTTCACATAATACATAAATGATAAATTTAAAGTCAAAGGTTGCTGGCCAGATTTCCGATTCAGAAAACTACCATGAGTTTTATATGACCCATAAAAATATAAAAAAGATAAATATCTTCCTTCAACATTAGTTTTAGTTTTACATGAATAAAATTACATTAATGTAGCATTCTGATAGGTAGACAAAAATTGTAAAAATCCCCATAAGTTGTTTTATCTGCATGGCATACTCACTCAAATCTACACTACTGAATAACGAATTTAAAATTGAAACAGTATGATGATAATAATTTTCTGCACTGAGAGAATCCATACTTCCCTAGCCTGTCTTGTCTGGTTAATGATTTTTTTGTATTTTTCCATGAAATCTATGCCTGTAATCCCATGTGTGGTTCTGCAACCAGCTTGGACTTGTTACAATGAGCACAAAAAACTATTTGTAAAAATGGAGAGAAATAATACCACCTTAAATCTTGCGCCAGCAAGCAAATGGATTCAGATTTTTTTTTTCCTTTTTAAATACAGAGACAAGCATCATGAAATTATTTAGTTCATTATGTTGGACTTGAGTTGACTTCATTACTGATCTATATTCTTTCTTTACTTCATAAACTTTTGCGTTCTTTTCATATCTGAAGTTTTTTTTTTTTTTTTCATCATTCTGCGTCATTTTGCAAAGCATAGTATAAGCCTCAGATATCAAGTTTCTCATTCCTCAGAAGTTAACAAGAAGTGGTTCCGTTGAATCCTAAAGGTGTATTTTTCTTTCCCTAATGCATATTGAATTGGGAGGGTAATTAATTTCTTAGAGACCTTGGAGCCAAGTTTGTATTTCCAAGATTCGGCAGAGTTTGTTTCACAATCATTTGGAATGAACATTATCATGTCTTACACACTAGTGGTTCTACTTCAATCAATTACCACACCAGTAAGTACAAGGTCAAGACACCAAATGAAAAATCTCAATCCTTATCCTACAATGAGTAGATTCTAATCAGTTACATTTATTTGTTCTCTAAGGATAGGCTTATCTAGATCCACATTTCTGCACCATCTCTTCTTCAATAAGTGAATACTTACAAAGATAACTTCTACTTCCCAGCTCCAGTGTCTTGTCCACAATTAAATGATCCTAATATGCTAAAAAAAAATCTATTTGCCAATATCTTTTCCATAGTCATACTACTATAGCGTGTTTACAATATTTCCTTGCTATTCTAATTCTTCTAGTAACAAAAGTAGAGTCCAATGCAGGATCTGCTTGGAAGGTCGAGAGATATGTAAAACCAAAGGGACGTATGACTCCAGAGAAGATACAGTCCATAGTTTTGGATCTCATCTTTTTCCAGTCATTCTATTATATGTAAGTCGTGAAACTCAATAGCTCATCTTAAACAAAAACAACAAGAAGTACTTCCCTAATAACCATGACAAATGAACCTTACAAATGTATTCATAATCGATGGATTATGTCGCTGTTGTTCGAATAAAAACCGTGCCAAAGAAATTGTGTTAAGTCATGATATGTTACTTCTACAATTCTTAAATGGTCCGATGTGGTGACAATCTAGTTTGTGGCAAGAGATCCCGTGCCAAAAAAACAAAAAATAAAAATAAAAATCATTTTGTGGAAAACTAGCTGCCAAAATAATGAAATCCAAATTTGACAAACAAAAAGAAGATGGCAGCGACCAATTTGTCATGCAATATCAACATATTCACTGGAAAAATATCTAATGAAATAATAACTCGCAAAATCAGTAAGTAATAGATCATAGAGAAATTGTAACATATTTTTCCATCACTATAGAACAATAAACTGAATTCAGATTCTGATCTAGACTAAATGAATGTATGATGTAATTGTGAGCTTCTATAATCCTATTGAATGTTAGCACAAGATCAACCACCATCACAATAAATGCGTGATAGGAAAATGTCAATAAATTATCGTTCCTTAAAAAACCTTAAATAGCATGCAAACCATCTGAAATCTCTTATCAACTTTCCGTAGATGCATCATCTGTACTACAATCTACACAGGAAAGGAAACAAATGTAGATAGTCATTAAAATAAATAAATAAACAAATACATATAAAACATGTTTTAATTACCAATGTCACTATCATCATTATCATCTTTACTATTTAGGGATTTCTTATATTCAGACTTAGAAAATATGAGGAAGAAATGTGTCTTGTATATCAAAAATATGTGTACATGGTTCTATTTTATAAAGAGAAATTACAATAGAAAAGGAAACTAATTAAAGCTAATATTAGATAGCTCCCACTTTCCTGATTTTTTTTACAGCTTTTACTACCTATATTTACATATAAACAAATCCCAAAATCTCTTGGATTGTGACTAAGAGGGTGTTTTGACACCCATTTTTTGGAGAATAGAATTTTCGGAATAATGATTGATGAGAGAATGTACGGTGGAAAAGTTATGAAAAGTCTTAGATTTGTGTGTAATATTATTTTATTGGGAGAATGTGTGGTTGAAATAAAGAAAGAGAAGAAAATGAGAATGAGAATGAAATAAGAATGAGTAGCAAACATGAGCTAAATCAAGGCTAAATTTCCAATACTCCCCCTCAAGCTAGTCTGAAGATATCTTCCATAGCCAGCTTATCAATTTGCTTCTTGTGCAGTCCCTTCGTTAGTACATTAGCTAATTGTTCATTTGAAGGAAGATATGTCATATATATTATTCCAGCATTCAGCTTCTCCTTGACAAAATGTTTATCCGCTTTTATATGTTTTGTGCGATCATGAAGAACTGGATTATGAGCTATAGAAATAGCACCTTTGTTGTCACATTAGACCTATATAGGAGTCAAGTAGGAAAACTTCAATTCTTCAAGAATCCTTTTGATCCACATTATCTCGCAGATTCCATGGGCAACAACTTTGAATTCTGCTTCAACACTACTTAATTCTAACTATCACATTCTGTTTTTTTTACTCCGTCATGTAACTAGGTTCCCACCAACAAAGGAACGGTAGCTAGATGTTGATCTCCAATTTGTAACGCTTCCTGCCCGGTCCGCATCTGTGTAGACTTCAACTTGAAGATGTCCATGTTTCTTGAACAGTGGGCCTCTCCCAGGAGTCCCTTTTAGATATCTTAAGATCCTATAGACTGCCTCGAAATGCTCTGCCCTAGGTGAGTGCATAGATTGACTTACCATGCTAACTGCAAAGGCAATATCAGGCCATGTATGAGACAAGTAAATCAATTTCCCTACAAGTCTCTGATATTGTTCCCTCTCCTTTACTTCTTCAGCCTTAGCAGCTTGTAACTTCAAGTTAGGCTTAATCGGAGTCTCAACTGCCTTGCAACCAAGCAAACCTGTTTCTCCAAGGAGATAACATATTTTCTCTTATTAACGAATATACCTTCCTTGGATCTTGCAAATTCCATTCCGAAAAAATACTTGAGGACTCCCATATCCTTAATTTGAAACTCTTTTGCGAGTCTTTTCTTTAGAGCTGCTAATTCCATTTCATCATTACCAGTTAAAATGATGTCATCAACGTAAACAATCAAAATTGCAACTTTATCGTCTTTTGAATGTTTATAGAATATTGTGTGATCTGCTTGACTTTGCAAGAAGCTATAACTGATAATTAAATTTGCAAAGCGTTCAAACCACACTCTCGGTGACTGTTTGAATCCATATAATGACTTATTCAATTTGCATACTTTGTCGGTACCAAGTCTCTTCTCAAATCTTGGTGACAGGCTCATGTACACCTCTTCTTCAAGATCACCATTGAGAAACGCATTTTTAACGTCAAGCTAATGTAGAGGCCAATCTGAATTCACTGCAAGAGATAACAAAACTCTGATAGAATTTATTTTAGCAACAAGAGCAAACATCTCATGATAGTCGATTCGATAAGTTTGAGCAAAACCTTTAGCTACCAGTCTCGCCTTGTATCTCTCAATGCTTCCATCAGCTTTACATTTTATGGTAAATACCCATTTACACCCCAACTATTTTCTTGTCTCTGAGTAGATCAACTATCACCCAGGTACCACTTCTCCTTAGAGAATTTATCTCCTCCATGACTGCTAATTTCCAATTTGGGTCATCCAATGCTTCCTGTATATTCCTTGGAACAAACAAATGTGAAGTCCTAGATGTGAAAGCCTTATGGTTTTTTGATAGTCTTTGATAGGAAAGATAGTTTTCAATGGGATTTTAGTGCAATTTTGGACGCCTTTCCTAATTGCTATAGGATCATCAAGATCAAAAATAATAGGTGAGTTGTTGGATATAGTAGATGGAATTAAAGCTGGAGTTGGGATAGAATTACCTGAAATTTCAGTACCAAAACTCGAATTTTCAGATTATTTTTGTGCAAGGTTGACATTCAAGTCTTTACTTCTCAGATGAAATCTCTTCCTAGTATAAACTTGAAGCTCGGAATTTAGATCACGTTGATAATTTTGTAGTACTTCTCCCCTTGAATGAGAATCACCTTTATTAGGCACCAAAGATATTGGTTCTGCTAAGCAATCATTATCATAAACACTTGGATTTGGTTTTCCTAAGTGACCACTTTCAGAAATGTGTAGTTCGTATATAAGACAAATGACATTGGGAAGCGGGACAAAAATGCCCCAAAAATTATCTTCTACTTCATTTGTCTCCCCTTGAAGAGAAATTTTGATGAAATATGGTTTTGTTTCTAAAAAAGACACGTCCATACTCACATGGAACTTTTTTTGTTTTAGGATCAAAACACTTATACCCTCTTTTGTTGGATGAATAGCCCAAAAAAACACATTTTATAGCACGCGGGTCAAGTTTTGAATGAAATTGACTTGAAACATGAACGTAGACAGTACATCCAAAAACTTTGACAGGTAAGTTAGAAAACAACCATGTTTCCTGGAAAAGAAGTTTTAGGCAATCAAGGGGTTTTTTATATTTTAACACCTTAGTAGGCATTTTGTTTATCAAATAAGAGGCTATTAAAACCGCTTCACCCCATAAATACTTGGGAACATGCATGTAAAACATTATGGCACGTGCTACTTCAAGTAAATGTTTATTTTTTCGTTCTGCAATGCCATTTTTTCGTTCTGCAATGCCAGAAAGAGTAGTGACTTTAGAAGGACTCCAAACATTACTATAAATCAAATAAAAAGGTTTGGAGGCTTGGTAATGTTTTGGCAAATAAGTAGAACAATGATGTTTTGCAACAATGCAGCTTTCACAATGAAAAGAAGAACAATCAATTCCTTTAAATAATCCTGTAAATAAACGTTTCAGATAAAGAAAACTAGGATGTCCTAGTCTATGGTGCCATAACATTATTTTTTCTCGAACAGAACTTGAACTGGTACTATTAAAGCTCTGAGCTTTTTTATTACTGATAGGTACTTCATCAAAGTAGTAAAGACCTTCAATCATCCTAGCATGTCCAATCATCATCCCCGAGTTCTAGTCCTGAGATTTACAATGTGATTCAAAAAAGGTTATTACAATTAGAGTCTTTAGATAGTTTACTAACAGAAAAAAGATTGAGGCTAATTTAGGGACATGAAGAACCGAATTGAGGGTAATTTTCTTAGTCGGTTTAATAAATCCTTTTCCCACAATAGGTGAAAAACTACCATCGGCAATTCTTATTTTCTTATTTCCAGAACAGGGGAAATAGATATAGAATAAATGTCAAAAACTAGTCATGTGATCAGAGGCTCCGGAATCTATGATCTATGGAGAGGGGTTTAAAAGAGAAAGGGCTTTAGGATTTCTACCTGTTTGTGCCAAAGAAATACTAGGAATACCAGATGAGGGGTTGGATTTTGTCAGCTTCAAGAGTTGATCAATCTGCTCTTTGTTGAAGGGACTTGAGTTGGCTTCATTAGCAGTAGAAACTCCACAATTCTTCTCTCCTTGCTTGCTGTTTTTCCAATTGGCAGGTTTTCCATGAATTTTCCAACATGTCTCGTGTGTATGGTGAGGCTTGTTGCAAAAATCGCAGCAACCCAGTGGCTTATCATCATGCCTGCGCTGGTAATTTGCAGCCTTGTATCCAACAACATTGCTAATTAGGGTAGAATTTTAAATTGACTCATCGGTACTCTTTTTTCCAAGCACTATGCTCCTTCGGCTTTCTTCCCTTCTGACTTCGGCAAATACTTTGCCAATGGATGGAAGAGGTCTACCAATAATCCTTCTTCGTACTTCTTCAAACTCAACGTTAAGTCCGGTAAGAGATTTGTAAATATGGCTGTCTTCCACGATTTTCTTGTGGTGCTTGTAGTCGTCGGCGGATTTCCATTTGTATGTGTTGAAGAGATCAAATCCTACAAAAACCTTTTCAGCGAATTTAAATATTTGGTGACGGAATCATCTCCTTGACGAATCTCTCCCAGCTTCGAAGTCAATTCAAAAACCTGAGATTGATTGCCCAGGTCAGAATACATTTGACTAATATTATCCCACAACTCTTTTACAGTAGGATAGCACATGTAATTAGAGCTTATATCATCCTCCATGGAATTGACCAGCCATGTCATAACCATGGAGTTTTCAGCATCCCAAGTGGCGGTCACCAACAGCAGGAGCCTTTTTGTCACATGTGATATAGCTGATTTTTCCTTGCCCACGGATATACATCTGGACGGATTGCGATCACCGAAGGAAGTTGTCACCATTTAGACGGATGGTGGTGATTTGGACAGAGAGTGAGAGTTGGGGTGGTTTTTCAGTTTCGCGGACGTCTTTACCAAATGGAATCGACGGGGGTTGACATGGCTACAATGGTTTTAGGACTGCTGTGATTTATACAGACACGTTTTTACTGTCTCTGATACCAACTTAGAAAATATGAAGAAGAAATATGTGTCTTGTATATCAAAAATATGTGTACATGGTTCTCTTTTATAAAGAGAATTACTACAGAAAAGTAAACTAATTAAAGCTAATATTAGACAGCTCCTACTTTCCTGATTTTTTACAGCTTTTACTACCCATATTTACATAGAGACAAATCCCAAAATCTCTCGGATTGTGACTAAATCAAGGCAGAATTTCCAACATTCAGTGTAATTTTCATTCAATGTATCATCTTCCTCAAGTATCTTATATAACTTTATTCATATTTTTATTTTTTGATTCCACCAATATTTGTAGTGCTGCATTTTTAAAAATATCTGGACTAACATCTCCAATATGGCATACTTGAGTGTCAATATCTTCATGTTGTATTGGCACGACAATATCTGATTATTTATTTTCGTGAAATACTACTTGCTCACTACCACCACCATCTTTTTCAAGAATGTCCTATGTGACTCTATGTAGCACCTTTTGCGCTACCTTTTATTGTGAACCCAACACTAGATCATACATATAAAACATTTGTTGTGCTTAGATGCCAGTATATAGGAATCATCCATGTACCATTTTAACAAAGTACAATAAACATTGAAAACGATCATTTTTGTTTTTCCTTGACACATAATGGCTTCTCGAACAACAGTTGGCAAGAAAGAGTTTTTATTGTTGGAAAATATATTATTTGGCAAATGGATTTTCACTTGTGTATGTGAAATTAATCTCACATTGATTGAAAGTTGGGATTTGAAGAGGAGCCTTAAAAGGGATTACAATCCCACATTGGTTGGAAATGAAAAAGTGGGAATATATGGAGACTATAAATAGTACCATACCACATTGGAAAAAGAAAAAGAAAGTGGCAAATGGGAAAACTTAAATAGCTATCCCACATAAGATAAGAATAAGTTTGTGGACCAATTTATATATGGTTAACAATTTGTTACGTGTAACCATTTGTTGCATATAGACTCATCCATGGCCTACGCGCCCGCAGGGGGTGCATATATTGGACCGACTTGGCATTCGAGCCTTGAACTTGTGTGCAGACGCGACCTGCGTACACGAATGTCAGACGAATGAGTCAAAAATTGGCCACGAAGTGCAAGCCACATTTTGGAAATTTTCTTTTACGTTTTTCCATTTAAAACATAACATGAAAACTGTTTTCATTTATTTTGTAACTCCAAGACGTGAGAATTAAAATGGCAGAGTTATGGCTGAAGTTATGGTTGCATTAAGAGGCAAAGGCTCCTCCTTGCCTATATATACTGAACAATCTCTTCAGTTCAGACACACCACAACAAGCACGAAATCTCTATGCTTCCTGTTCGAATTCTTGTCTTCTTCCAGTCACTTGGTGATTCCATTCCGGCACACTCGTTCAGTTCGACTGCACAAACTACAGTTCATGCCGCTGTATCTTGGGAAGCAAGCGCTCGCATTACTTCGGTGAGGGGACAAATATTGCTTTAAAGACACTGTGTTGGACACAGGCCCCGGGTCTAAAGACACCAATTTTATTTTCTGTCCACTACAATATTTTATTTTCTGTCCACTGCAATTTGTTTGTTACTTCTTCTAATTTAGATAACTGTTCAAAGTTTACATACAATCTTAAAGCAATATTTTCGTACTGATATTCTGATTGTGTTTCAGAAAATGGAAAATACACCTACTAATAACGTTGTGGGATCTGCAAACGAAACCGTGCCTCCTGCGGCTCAAGCTGTGGTTATGCCAGGTTCTGATGTGGCTCAAGTGGTGGCTCCAGTAACACAGACTGTGGCTAATATGCCAAGTCTAGCTGCTGGTCCAAGTGGGACTAAGACTGTGGCTCCCATGCCAAGTCTGGCTACTGGTCCAACTGTGACAGTCCCGGCTAATCACAGGGAAAAGTCGGAGAAGTTCAATGGTTCGAATTTCAAGAGGTGGCAACAAAAAATGTTGTTTTACCTCACGACCTTGAATCTTGCGAGATTCTTGACTGAAAATGCTCCAGTGCTTCAAGAGGGTCGAGGAGACATTCAAGCAATCAGTGTAGTGGATGCTTGGAAGCATTCTGATTTCCTGTGCCAGAATTATGTGATGAACAATTTAGCTTATCCATTGTACAATGTATACTGCACAATAAAAATGGCCAAGGAATTATTGGAGTCTTTGGACAAAAAGTACAAAATCGGGGATGTCGGAGCCAAGAAGTTTCTTGTTGGCCGCTTTTTGGAATACAAAATGGTGGACTCCAAATCTATAATCAGTCAAGTACAAGAATTACAAGTGATCTTGCATGAAATTCGTTCCGAGGGAATGGTTGTGACTGAATCCTTCCAAGTGGCTTGCATAATTGAAAAACTACCTCCTGCATGGAAAGATTTCAAAAACTACTTAAAATACAAGCGAAAGGAAATGAACGTCGAGGAACTAATTGTTAGACTTCGAATTGAAGAAGACAACAAAAGTTCTGAAAGAGGGTTCAATCCGGTTGTGGCTAAAGCTAATGTTGTCGAGCATGGCCAAAGCCCCAAGACCAATAAGAACAAGTTTGGGTCATCTGGTGGCAAAGGGCCCAAGTTGGGGCCAAAAGGTGGAATTTCCAAGAAGAAGTTTCAAGAGAAATGCTTCAATTGTGACAAGATTAGTCACAAGTCTACGGAGTGCTGTTTGCCGAAGAAGAAAAAAGAAACAAATATGGTTGAAGATGTATCGACATCAACCTTGCTGCTATCATTTCTGAAGTGAACCTGGTGGGTTCAAATCTGAGAGAATGGTGGATAGACACCGGCGCCACCCGACACATTTGCTCCGATAAGGAGATGTTTAATGGGTTTGAAGCAGCGGATGGGGAGAAGCTGTATATGGGAAATTCAGCGACCTCTAAAATCAAGGGTCATGGAAAGGTGGTACTAAAGATGACTTCTGGAAAAGAGCTGACTCTAAACAGCGTGCTTTATGTGCCGGAAATTCGCAAGAATTTGGTTTCTGGCTCGCTGTTGAACAAGCATGGCTTCCATATGGTGTTTGAGTCAGACAAAATTATTTTGTCTAAGTCTTGAATGTTTGTAGGAAAGGGTTATGTAAGTGATGGGCTTTTTAAGCTCAATGTAATGGCTATTAAGCCAAAAATTAATAAAATGAATAACTCTTCCGTTTACTTGCTAGAGTCTTCCAATTTGTGGCATGGTTGACTAGGACATGTTAATTACGATACTTTGCGTAGACTAATTAACTTAAATTGCATATCTACATTCCAAATTGATAATAAACATAAGTGTGAAACTTGTGTTGAAGCAAAATTGACAAAGTCATCATTTTAACCCGTTGAAAGAAAAATTGAACCTCTTGATTTAATTCACACCGATGTATGTGATTTAAAATATGTACAAACAAGGGGATGCAACAAATATTTTATTACTTTTATTGACGACAGCACAAAATATTGTTTTGTGTATTTGCTTAAAAGTAAAGACGAAGCTATAGAGAAATTTGTTCTCTATAAAAATAAAATTGAAAATCAACTCAACAAAAAGATCAAAGTGTTGAGAAGTGATAGAGGTGGTGAATATGAATCACCATTTGCTGAATTCTGTGCACAACATGGAATTAAACATGAAACAACAGCACCTTATTCACCCAACAAAATGGTGTTGCTGAACGGAAAAATAGAACATTGAAAGAAATGATGAATGCAATGTTATTAAGTTCCGGATTACCTCAGAACATATGGAGGGAAGCTATGTTATCAGCTAATTACCTTTTAAATAAGGTACCCCGAAAGAAAGGATAAAAGAGCCCTTACGAGTTATTGAAAAGAATGAAGCCTTCCTACAAATACTTACGAGTGTGGGGATGTCTTGCCAAAGTAGCTGTACCTACACCAAAGAAGGTGAAAATAGGACCAAAAACTGTTGATTGCATATTTATCGGATATGCACATAACAGTAGTGCTTATCGGTTTCTTGTGTTTGATTCTAAAATTTTCGATATACACAAAAACACGATAATGGAATCGAGAAATGTTTCATTCTTTGAATATGTGTTTCCATGTAAGTCCAAAGAAAAAGCAAGCTCTTCTAAACGGACATATGAGACTATGATTGAGAATAGTCAAGACAAAGAAGTAGAAGAGGAAGTTGAGGTTGAACCTAGACGTAGCAAACGAGAAAGGACGGAAAAATCTTATGGTCCCGATTTTTTGACTTATATGCTAGAAACTGAACCTCAAAACTACAAAGAAGCTGTAAACTCTTCAGAAGGTCCTCAATGGAAAGAAGTCATTAAAAGTGAAATAGATTCTATTCTGCAAAACCATACATGGGAGCTGGTTGATCTTCCCCCGGGAAGCAAACCACTAGGCTACAAATGGATTTTCAAAAGGAAAATGAAAACAGATAGAACTATTGATAAGTACAAGGCCAGACTTGTAATTAAAGGTTATAGGCAACAAAAAGACATTGACTACTTTGACACTTATTCTCTTGTAACAAGAATAACTTCCATTCGAATGATATTAGCGATTGCATCTTTGTACAATCTCGAAGTACATCAAATGGATGTCAAAACTGTTTTTCTAAATGGAGATTTAGAAGAAGAAATTTACATGGAACAACCTGAGGTGAGGGGTTTTCTGCACCAGGACAAGAAAATAAGGTATGTAAATTGGTAAAGTCATTATATGGCTTAAAACAAGCACCAAAACAGTGGCATGAAAAATTTGACAATGCCATGATGGAAAGTGAATTTAAAATCAATGAATGTAACAAATGCATTTACATCAAAGACACAGAAAATGTTATGTTATTTTATGTCTTTATGTTGACGACATGTTCATCGTTGGTAGCAACGATAAGATGATTAAATCTACTAAAAATATGTTGAATTCAAAATTCGACATGAAGGATATGTGTTTAGCTGATGTGATTCTTGGAGTTAAAATTTCAAGAACATCAGATGGACTCATTCTAAGTCAGTCACATTATGTGGACAAAATTTTGAAAAAATTCAATAATGATGATACGGCGTGGCTAGAACACCGATGGATACAAGTCAATATCTATCGAAAAATAGAGACGATGGTATTTCTCAAGTAGAGTACTCTAGAATAATCGGAAGTCTTATGTACCAAATGAGTTGTACAACACCGGATATCGCTTACGCAGTTAGTAAGCTGAGTAGTTATACTAGTAATCCAGGGTTTGACCACTGGAAAGAAATAGTAAAAATACTAAGATACTTGAGATATACTCGTAATTATGGACTGCACTATACCGGATATCCTGCAGTTATTGAAGGATATACTGATACAATTGGATATCTGATATTAAAGACTCAAAGTCTACTAGTGGATTTGTGTTCACTTTGGGAGGTGCAGCCATATCATGGAAATCCTCTAAACAAACAGTTATTGCGAGGTCTACCATGGAATATGAGTTTATAGCTCTAGATAAATGTGGTGAAGAAGCTGAATGGCTACGCAATTTCTTAGAGGATATTCCAAGATGGTCAAAACTTGTGCCAGCAATTTGCATACATTGTGATAGTCAATCTGCGATTGGAAGGGCATAAAGCAACATGTACAATGGTAAGTCTAGACACATACGTTGTAGACATAATACCATAAGACAGTTACTCTCAACTGGAGTTATCTCTATTGACTATGTAAAGTCTAAAGATAACATTGCAGATCCGATAACCAAATGGTTAAATAGAGAGTTAGTTACAAAGTCATCAAGAGGGATGAGACTTAAGCCTCTAAAAGAATAAGTTATTATAGTGGAAACTCAACCTAACTGACTGGAGATCCCAAGATCTAGGTTCAATGAGAAAACTTAATTGTAAATACTTAACTATATCACTGTGGGGGTTATCTCCGGTCCATTCCTGTAATAATAGTGATGCCCGTGGGAAGAGGATAAATAATAAGGCTTTTAATGATTCTTATGCGTTAGAAATCCGAGCGGAGTAATGCGGGTTACTCTTAATTAAGAAATCACCTATGTAAGAGAGAAGTGGGGCCGCTTCGAAGGGAATTATGAGGCTCAATTCTTAATAACTCTCACTGAACCAGGCATATGTTCATGGCCACAAACAAACATAACCATGATAACTGAATTGTGTTAGGAAGAATTCTGTGTGAGGTACATCATCGTTTACACAAAATGCATACCAGTTCAAAGACATCACGTTTACTGATCAGCTAGTAAAGTAAATGTATTTTCATAAGGGGAGTTCAAAGGGTAACACCTACCTATCCTATGCAGGTTTCAACTGTGGAACTTTGTCACCAAGTATTCCGTGTCTCTATTAATTTTCATTCATGTGGGGGATTGTTGGAAAATATATTATTTGGCAAATGGATTTTCACTTGTGTATGTGAAATTAATCCCACATTGATTGAAAGTTGGGATTTGAAGAGGAGCCTTAAAAGGGATTACAATCCCACATTGGTTGGAAATGGAAAAGTGAGAATATATGGGGACTATAAATAGTACCATACCACATTGGAAAAAGAAAAAGAAAGTGGCAAGTGGGAAAACTTAAATAGCTATCCCACATAGGATAAGAATAAGTTTGTGGACCAATTTATATATGGTTAACAATTTGTTATGTGTAACAATTTGTTGCATAGAGACTCCTCCATGGCCTACGCGCCTGCAGGGGGGTGCAAATCTTGGACCGACTTGGCCTTCGAGCCTTGAACTTGTGTGCGGGCGCGACCTACGTACACGAATGTCGGACGAATGAGTCAAAATTGGCCACGAAGTGCAAGCTACATTTTGGAAATTTTATTTTACGTTTTTCCATTTAAAACATAACCTGAAAACTGTTTTCATTTATTTTGTAACTCCAAAACGTGAGAATTAAAATAGCAGAGTTATGGTTGAAGTTATGGCTGCATTAAGAGGCAAAGGCTCCTCCTTGCCTATATATGCTGAACAATCTCTTCAGTTCAGACACACCACAACAAGCACGGAATCTCTCTGCTTTCTATTCGAATTCCTGTTTCTTCTAGTCACTTGGTGATTCCGTTCCGGCACACTCGTTCAGTTCGACTGCACAAACTGCAGTTCACACCGCTGTATCCTGGGAAGCAAGCACTCGTATTACTTCGGTGATGGGGTGAATATTGCTTTAAGGACACTGTGTTGGACACAGACCCCGGCTCCAAAGATGCCAATTTTATTTTCTGCCCACTGTAATATTTTATTTTATGTCCACTGCAATTTGTTTGTTACTTCTTCTAATTTGGATAACTGTTCAAAGTTTACATACATTTACTACATCTCACGAGCTGCCTTCAGAAATTCCCTCATCAAATGCATCATGCAAGAGTCCATTATCCCCGACAACTCCTCAAGCTAATATCTCGGTCTCATTGTTGCAGATTGCTAATTTTCAAGTTCCTACTCCATTACCTCAGTCTCTTTAGGTCCCTGCCCCATTAACTCAACCTTAGGCTCCATCCTAACTTAATTCATCACATGTAACAACATTGACACATGAGACCATTCTCAATTCCATCTGTAATAATTTGTCTTTATATTTATGAAATAAAAGCATCCTAATGTATACATTTAACTGATAGAATCTCATTTTTTTGTTTATAGATTCGTATCCTTAAAAAGTACTTTATTTTATAGATTCTCATTCTTTGAAGGTGAAGGGACGTTGTCTTACAAGAGGCAAGGGCGGTGATGATATCGTCATTGCAGTCAGAAAAATATATTAGTGATTTCTAAAAAATTAGAAAGAGCAATTGAAAATTAGCAAACACATTTTGCTAGTGAGTACGGCTACATCGTTCGGTTATTTGCTCCACTCCGTTACAAAAGGTGGATAGACATACCTAAAGAAGAAAACAAATTCACTTTTTACAAAATTTGGTGAATAGTTATTAGTTTCCCATGGTTTTATAAATAATTTATTTATATATGCACTCTTTTTTATTTTTTGTAGGCAAAATTCAACCTTGATTTGATAGTTCAACATGTCCTTAAATATGTGAACGATACTTTAGTGAGATGATATCATGATTATGGATTTAGACTCAAGAGAAATATTTCAATGAAAAAATATTAGATAATACAATAAAGAACAACCCAACTCATATAATGCAAGTAGAATGATTAGCTATGTCGATATTGGTTTACCCCTGAATTTTAGGTAACTTTTACTAAAGATATTTTTATTTATAAATATTAAGGCCCTGTTTGATAACCAAGATTTTCTTTGGAAGTTGGAATTTTTTTTCCATTTTCCACCTTTTGCGTTGTTTGATAGCAAAAATTTTACTCGGAAAATGTTTCCCTCCATCTCTCCTCATGTGCCGTTTTTCTTGGATTTGGTGAAAAATATTTTCTTCTGATTTTGGTGGTAGTTGATTTTCCATTTTTTTTTATTAGCAATTGAAAAAATTCTAGACATAATGGTAAAACAAATTCACTTTTATTGACAATTTTCATACAAAACAAAGTCAAACGAATGATATTCGGTATGATAATTTTTTTCATTTTTTTTTTTTTTTTTTTGCAATTGAAACAAATTCTAGACCCAATGGTAGAAAAAAATTATCACTTTAATGGATAATTTTCATAAAAAAGGGAACCAAATGAACACCAAACTTTCAACATTTTTCAGGTGTAAAATTATATCAATCAAACACAATTAACTACAATTCCCAGTAAAGCAATTTCTAGGCAATTCAGTTCCCTGTAAAACATTTTCTTTCCACCAATTTTCCACATTTGCAATCAAACGGACCCTAAAGATAAGACAATTTTAGATCTTATTTTAAAATAATGATAATAATATGATAAGAGTTAATTATATTGATATATGAATTAATTGTAGACACTATCCACACATAATTTGACAAGCCACAACTACATTAAAGGTAATTGTCGTGGCGGATCAAAATCATTTGTTGCACATCTTGAAAAAAATAGATATTTTTTTCTTTTTAGTTTATAAAGAAAAAGATATTTATAAAACATGATATATTATTTATAAAACATGATATATTATTTCAAACAGAGATAGTGATGTCAAAAAAATCCGTCCCGTCTCGGGTCACGGGACGGGACGGGACGGTGGTGCCCTGCCCCGAACTCGTCTCGTGAAGAATAAAAAAAATTAATTATCTACAAATCAAAAAAAAAAAATTAGTTAACTGTTATTGCTCAAAAGCATTCCGTTGGTCCAATTTTCGCCGTTTCATTGGTCCGCTATCTAACAAATTTTCAGCATCCTTTTCATCTTCATCCTCGTCTTCACCAAGCTTCAAAGAGGGTGCAACAAGTTTTGACTTTTGTTTCAAGCTGAAGGCAAGTTTTCCACTGGAAGGAGCATGGGTTGTTTTAAGAGAACCATTGGCCTTAAATTCCCAAGTTTTTTCTACTAATGACAGTCTTGGGAGTGGAAATTACGGACGTATTGGAGCCTGACTTAGACTTCTCAGATATATTACTCTTCTTTTCCTTTCCCTTCTCCTCTTGAAGTTGTTTGAACCTCTCCAAGAATGACCCATCATTAACAAATATGCTAGAATCAGCAATATGCTCATGCTTTCGTTCAACAAAGTACCAAGTCTTAAAATCATCATAACAGTAGTGTCCCTAGATGGTTTCAGAAGAATATATTTGACTTTACCAGGGTATTAAAAGTTTTTTCGCCAGGTAATGCATGTTAGGTCAACCAGTAAAGACTTGCATAAATTTTATTTTCTATTCTCTTCCTTTTTATGCTTGTTTTTTCTTGTTTTAGGAAGAGGGCCAAAATAAAGAAATCAATAGTACATAAAACCCGGATCCAACCTTTGATGCTCAGCGACCAATATGTGACAATATCTTGGCGCTTATTTGTATAAATAATCAAAAAAACTGAAACTAGACAAGAGGGCAACTGAACTGGAAATTAAAAAAAAAAAAAAAAGACACCGAGCAGGGCCCCGCCCCGAACCCGCCCCACTGGCATCTCTAAACAGAGGGCAATTACTAAAGACAATGTACAAAGAGAAATACACCTTTATTACAAGAAGCATACATGAGAACAAAGGGTGGGTAAATAAAGAAGCACGAACAAAATATGTAAATGACTTACTCAGCTATTCTTCGTCATTGACATTTTTTATATTTTTTGTTTTTAATACAGTTTCTTCATTTTATCTTCACTTGTACATAGAATAGGATGCTTGATATTAAAGAGCAACCTAATCCAGAACGATCTCAGGCCCTCACTAAATTCGAGATTATGCAAGAGGTTTTAGGAAAATCTAGATGTTACATTAGAGGACATGGGCATGGTCCAAAACCTAACTCAAGCCACTTCATTCATTTGACATCTACTATACTGAGTCACATTAAAATAAAATTTCCTCTCGGTAAAAAATAATTAAAACTAAAAAAATTCACATTACATATTAAAATGTCACATTTAGCTAGATGAAAAAACAAACACTTTGTTGCAAGAAATAAAAATTTGTTGCAAAAATTAGATCCTATTGCATCGCAAATACTTTATTTCAAGAAATAAAAGTTTGTCACCATAGTTTTCCACCAGAAAAAATTTTAGTACCTTAGTTCGATCAGACTTTTGGTGACAATCTTTATTATTTATTGCGCATTTTGAAATATTATGATAACTTTTTATGTCGTCTTTTATTTCTTAGGTATTTAGTGTTTTCATCACAATGTTTTACAAAAAACCTAAACATAACAATCACTGACCGTTGCAAAAAGAAGTTAAAGATAACAAGCACATAACATTGCAAAATATAATAAAAACAATGGATGAAGAACGTCGCAAAAACTTAACAATGTACATTTGATGCCTTTTACAAAAACACAGTTTTTCTTGTAGCGATTTTTCCTTTCATCTATAGATTTTTTAACAACAAATATTCATTATCGCAAAAAGTTGACTCTATTGCATCACAAACACTTTTTTGTAAGAAATGAAAGTGTGTCATCATAAGTTTCCCACAAAAAAAAATATGGGGCATTGCTTCTCTCATATTGTTGGTAATGATCTTTATTATCTATCACGCCTTCTCACATTTAATGACAACTTTTTATGTCTCCTTATATTTTTTGATACTTATTTAAAAAAATTTAAAAACATAAATATCATTAAATATTATTATAAATAATCTTACATGATTTCATATATAGCCTGTGTCTGCTGCTGTTTATCATATTTTGAGTAAATTTATCATATTTTGATACAATTTCATTTTATGTTTTCAACATTTTATTGAAAAAGTACATACATTTTTTCCAATTTGTAAATAAAGTTTGGATAATGCTGCTCTTACAGCTTCCCTTCGCAGTCCTTCTTACAGTAATTCAAAAAATCTGATGTGGCAATTCAACCCGGCCCAAACTTAAAAAAAAAAAACCGGCCCATCAAGTACAAATCCATAAACAATTCAGAGACTAACCTAATTTTACGTTCCCCCCAATTCTCCCCCAGCTCGAGCAAAATCGAACCCAGGGCAGCCTCGCGAATAAACCCCTCGAAGAAGCTCTACCCATTCCCCAGCTAAGAAAGAGGGAGAAAGGTAAGAAATTTTCCCAACCCATTATACGAACCTGGAAGTTCGACTGCCTCTTCTTATTTTTTTTTGAAATTGCATCGATTTTTTTTTTGCAGTGAATAGGGGCAGTCGAAGTTTTTGTGCTTTTGGAAGTCCAAAATTTGGTATTTATTTTGTTTCTAAACATTAATTTTGTTGGCAAATGATAGTGTCGGTAATGTGTATTTGGGTTTTTGGCAGTGTAGGTGTCTCCTACAATGGGTTTTTGGCCGAAAATGGTAGAGTTGTACTATAGGTTTCTCCATTCGGGTTTTTTGAAAAGTTTTTTTTTCTACTTGTTTGGATGCATTTCGGTTTTGTGGGCTTTTCATTTCCTTTCAGTTTCTGTTAGTTTTTGTGCGAGTGTTATTAATAAATAGGGTAATTGGCGCAAAACGTCCCTACCTATGACGGGTTTTGTGGAAAACGTCCCTACGTTTGATTTTTTGGTGCAGAACGTCCTTACCTTTGCATTTTCTTGCTCAAAACATCCTTTTCACCCATTTTTAACCTAAAATGACTATTATACCCTCCTATATAAATAAATAAAAGAGAAAAGAAAAGAAAAATAAGAAATAAATTGCAATCTTACTCCTAATCTTTTTAAAAAATGTAAATGAGTCCAAAATTTATAAAAATATTAAAAAAAGAAAAAAAAACTTTATTCTCTTCCAACTCTCTTCTCCTGATTAGCTGTAGAACAGGGACGGGTTTAAAAAAAAAATTCAGGGCCTTTAACGTCTGCCCAACTGTCTAGTTTGAGCTCGGGAGTAAAGGAATCAAGCGTGCCTCTATTTTTTCTTCTTCGGGGTTGAGAATCGTCGGCAGTCATGGAGGCAAAGCAGCTGGTCAACTGGTCTAGGGCTCGAATCGAACAGCTGCTATCATGCGGAACTTCACGGACTCAGGGACGGAGGTGGCGAAGCAGCTGCGGCTTGCGAGACCTGAGTCGGAGGAGGCGGAGGGAGGTGGAGAAGGCTGAATTGAAATGGCAGCTGAAGGCTAGAGCTGCGAGAATGAAGGTTTCAATCAAGACCGACCTAACGATCCTTGGTGCCTTCCATTTACAAACCCCAATCGCCTTTTCTGTGATTGAGATTAAATTGACTTTCTGTGATTGAAATTAAATTGATTTTCTGTTATTGAGAATTCAAAGATGGTGGAGATAATGAGTTAGAGTTGGAAGGGGTGAACTTTCTGGAGGCTTGATGCCGAAGGTGGAGGTCAATTTTGGGGTGGTTTAGCAGTTGGAGGTGGAGGGGAATTTTCAGGTGGCATGGACATTGGTGGCGGTGGAGGATGTGGAGGAGAGAGGTTTTTTTTTCTTTTTTTAATATTTTTATAAATTTTGGACTCATTTGCATTTTTAAAAAAGATTAGGAGTAAGATTGCAATTTATTCCTTATTTTTCTTTTCTTTTTTATTTATTTATATAGGAGGGTATAATAGTCATTTTAGGTTAAAATGGGTAAAAAGGATGTTTTGCGCAAGAAAATGTAAAGGTAAGGACGTTCTGCACCAAAAAATCAAACGTAGGGACGTTTTCCACAAAACCCGTCATAGGTAGGGACGTTTTGCGCCAATTACCCTAATAAATATTTGGGTTTTTTTTTTTATAAAGTTGAAATGGAATGTTTAGAGTTATAATTTGAAATGGTCAGTTTGGAATTCTAGTTACTTGCTTATATTGGTAAATTTCGAAATGAGCATTATGTGTGTTAGTAACAATGAATATGTGTTTATTTGATGTAGGAAAATAGACAATGGAAGTATTGGATTACGAAGTATGTGTAGTATCCAACAATGAGAAGTTGACGGATAATGTAGTCAACTTGGAAGACGATAATGATAATTTAGCAAGAGATGTTAGGGTAGTGCCTGAGGTGGGTATGCAGTTCAACGATAAAAAAGAGTTGTTCGATTTTTACAAAAAAATATGCATACGAAATAGGTTTTCCAGTTAGGAAAAAGAATTCCAAAAGGTAATGATAGATTAGTGAGATATGTTACACTGACATGAAGTCGTGAGGGAAGACCTAGGATTAATAGCGCTTCTTTGAAGCCGTAACCAACAGTTCAGATAGGTTGCAAAGCAAGGGTAACTGCTTCCTTAGATCCACGTGGAATATGGAAAATTTGCATGGTTGACCTCGAACATAATCATAAAACAAGCCCGTCGAAGTCCAGGTTGTATCAATGCAATCGAGAATTGAGTGCACATGTAAAATGGAAGTTAGAAGTGAATGATATGGCTGGAATTCATTTGCACAAAAGTTACAACTCTGCAGTAGTTGAAGTCTGTGGGTATAAGAGTATGTCTTGCATTGAAAAGGATTGTCGAAATTATGTTGAAAATGAGAGGCGGTTAAGACTAGGTGAAGGAGATGTCGCGGCAATACAATCCTACTTTTCAGAAATGCAAGCACGTTGCTCTGGGTTTTACTTTTCTATGGATTTGGATGATGAGTCACGACTTAAGAGTCTTTTCTGGGCAGATAATAGGTGTAGGCAAGCATATAAGGAATTCGGAGACGTAGTGACGTTTGATACCACTTACCTCACCAATAAATACGATATGCCTTTTGTCCCATTTGTTGGTATAAATCATCACGGACAATCAACATTGCTTGGATGTGGGTTGCTATCAAATAAGGATACACATACCCTTGTTTGATTGTTCAAAACATAGTTGTTGTATATGCATGGTCAAGCTTCTCATGGAATTATTACCGATCAAGATAGGGCTATGCAAAATGCAATTGAAATAGTGTTTCCAAATACGAGGCATAGATCGTCTTTGTGGCACATTTTAAAGAAGTTACCTGAAAAGTTTTGATAGCATGTGGATAAGAATTCAATTTTTTCTTGTATACATAGATTAGTCTATGACTTTAAGAAGGAGTTCCAAGTCGATTTTAAGTCTTATTCGCAGATGGTACCGTGTGCAGAGAAATTTGAAATGGAAAAGCAATTTCAAGTAGTGTATACCATATCCAAGTTTCGAGAATTTCAGGATGAGATTACTGGGAAGGTCTATTGCGATGTCATATCTACATCGGATGGCTGTTCAGAGAAAACATACCAGGTCGAGGAAGATGTCATTTATGAAGAAAAAGTGAGGAATAAAAAATTTTGGGTAGTGTTTCGTGCAGATGAGTGCAATATTATTTGTAGTTGTTATCTCTTTGAGTTTCGGGGTATTTTGTGCAAACATGCCATATCAGTGTTGATGCGTAACGACATCACATTACTACCGGATAGGTACATATTGAGAAGATGGATGAGAGATGTTTGTAGAGCCCACACAAGGGTTGCAGTGAACTATGATGGTTTGGTTAGCTCTCCTGGACAGTTGACGTATGACATAATGTGTGTAGAGTTTGCTACGTTGGCGGAAATTGCCGCAGAAGATGAGGATCGATGCCGTGCGATAGTGGACTGGATTCGGTTACAATCTAAAGAACTAATGTCTACAAAGTTGATTTGTGATAGTAATAGCATTTCCACGCCGAGTTTACATTTAGGAAGTCAATCTAGAGTATTGCATGAAACATGTAAAGGTAGTGTATAAGATCCTCAATGTTCGAAAAGAAAGGGCGTACCAAAGAAATGTCGTAACAAAAGCACATTGGAGTTACATGCTAAGAAATCGAAGGTATTATGTTGTTATTTTTGTTGCATTCATTTATCTAAACGATTTAACAATATAAATGATTCTAATATTGTGCAGACTACATCAAGTTCGAGTAAAGTACCTAGACCAAGACCGAGAAAAAAAATGTTGGACAAGATACACACGTCGTTCAAACAACACAGCAAGCAGTATATTCCATACCCACACCTTTGCCATATTCACAACTTATATTGGTAAGTAATATCTTAAGTATATACTCGAATGTAACAAACAGTGTATGTACTACCTACTAGTACAAACTTCATGTCCAAAGAGTTTAAGTGCTACAAACTACTACAAATTTACATTGACAACCAAATATAAACCATTCAAGCACAATTCTATTACATCGAATTTTAGACAACATCATCCGAAACTCTTTTCCCCTTACACATATTTATGTTGAGGGAAATCTCCAAGTCTTTCTCATCCGTTAGCTTGGCAAAAGTTTTCAACATACGCGACAAATCATCAACCGGCTCACCTCCGTTCATAATGCCACTAGATTCACCATCATCATGAAATGGACATTTTTGGTCGAGATCATTTTTGCACCATTTAAAGTACTTGCAGTCGCGGGTACAACAATGAAACAATAGCCCTTTATGTTCATTGTTATTTTCCACCTCCAGCCATTTAACGTAGCCCACACCACTATTTGGGCATCTTCTTTTTTTTGGGCATTCCAACAACATATGTCCAACCTGTCTGTAACAATGACAAATTCCCCTATTCTTTCCTGCCATCAAAGTAATCTAGTTCAAGATATACACATTATTAGCCATCTTCATTCCCATATTAGCAATCTCTCAAAACCCAAATTTAACAAGCATGATTGTTAAATATAGTACCAACTAATGCAAAACCTTGAAACGATCAAACTATTCTTTTCTATTAAATAAAAATGTTCCTTCAACATCAACTATAAATACTCAAACAAGTGACTTTTACAAATCGTTTTCCACCAAAATGAAAAACCTCCTCACAGAAATCAAGCCCACAAAAATGGGCATTTCCCTCCCTTTTTCTTCCTTTACACTCCCATTATATATTAAATAACAAATCAAAATGAAAAAAACTTCACAACAGGGCAGAAAGAACAATTTCAACTTCATAACAAAAAACCCAAATATTTATTAATAACACTCTCACAGAAACTGAAAGGAAATGAAAAGCTCACAAAACCGAATTGCATCCATACCTCTCTAGTCAATTTTTCCTGGGAAATTCAAGAAAATTGACTGAAAACATTGGAACCAAAACAGTCACCACTATTCAAAATTCCCAAACAGCTAAAATATTCTTATGATCGATTCAATGTTGCTATAAACACACAAATTACTTATTAACAACAACTTACACAGAAATTTTTGTATTGTTTCACAACCCCAAACAAGTAGAAAAAAAAAAGAACTTTTCAAAAAACCCAAATGGAGAAACCTACAGTACAACTCTACCATTTTTGGCCAAAAACCCAAATATACATTACCGACACTACCATTTTCCAAAAAAAATAATGTTTAGAAACAAAATAAATACCAATTTTTAGACTTCCAAAAGCACAGAAACTTTGACTGCCCCTAATCAATGCAAAAAAAAATTCGATGCAATTTCAGAAAAAACGAGAAGAGTCAGTCGGACTTCCAGGTTCGTACAATGGGTTGGAAAAATTTCTTACCTTTCTCCTTCTTTCTTAGCTGGGGAATGGGTAGAGCTTCTTCGGGGGTTGATTTGCGAGGCTGCCCTGGGTCCGATTTCTCTCGAGCTAGGGGAGAATTGGGGGAAACGTGAGATTAGGCTAGTCTCTGAATTGTTTATGAATTTTTACTTGATGGGCCCTTTTTTTTTTAGTTTGGGCCGGGTTGAATTGCCACATCAGATTTTTTGAATTGATGTAAGAAGGACTGTGAAGGGAAGCTATAAGAGCAACATTATCCATAAAGTTTTTACATTCTACAATATCATTTTGGAAAAAAACGCCAGTACTTTTTTCAATAAAATATTGGAAAGATACTATTGTATGCATGATTAGATGTTTTATATAAATATCAAAAATCCCTTGGTTATTTATATGTAACTTTAAATATGGTACATAAGTGTTATGTAAATGAGAATAATATTTAAAGTGAAATAATCTAAATTTGTCCCCGATTAAAATTAAATTAGGGATCTTTATTTATGATCACTAGTGTAGTTCATTATATTTTGAATGAAATAATTTTATCCGGATTGTTAATAATGTGATTATTGGAATAAAATCACTTTATATATGATTTGATTATATAGGACAGGAACACACTTAATAATCTCTAGTAAAATCTATTTTCACATAGAGTATTCAATTTTGATCAATAATGATTATATATGGATTGAGCTTAATTCTGAGTAATTAATAGATTCATATTTATTAAGTTGTGTTTTTTTATGTGCCGGGTTGTAGGGAAAATAATGAGCAAATTGACCGGGCCCAAGCCCACACCACCAAGCCCAACTAAGGTTCCAACCCAAAACCAATTGGCAATGGGTGGAGTAGCTCACTTGGATTATATAGTGGATTTATTTTCTTCTCCCAACCGATGTGGGACTTCTTGTTTGCTCCCAACAATTCTCCCCTCAAACGAAGGACCACATCATTGTGTCCTCCCCTCAAAAGATAATTCATCCGTCAATCATCTTGTACCGCCGTTATTATCGTCGCCCTCGACCAAACGGGACCCACTGCCTGACCACCATATTTTTTATGTCAGGAAGACTTTCGACACAAGGCACCTCAAATGCGGATATTTTTTAATCAGATCGTGAGGCTAATTAGAGGACCTCCACCACGCTTTCCATTGCATTCCTCCAGCTAAGTTTTGGGCATTGGCTTTGATACTACTTGTAAGGGATTTGAGCCTCAAGAACACGCGGAAGAAATCAATATATTCACCAAGAATACGAACTCAAATTTACACAAAGCAATCGAATCAATTTACAATGGGCTCAGAAATTCATTGTACCAGTCTGTACAATATAGTAGCGGCCTCAACATACCCAAACTCTAAGACAATAAACCAAGAAGCTACTTCAATGGACCCAATCGAACACATCGATCTCCAAACTCAAAACCCCCTTTTATAACCAAGATAATATCACAAAGATAAATTCACTAATAACAACGATTGAAACCAAGTGTTTTAATCCATCACAAAGACGTGAGCAGAAACACGAAGCAAGAAATTTCCCAGAACTATTCATGCACACAGCAAGAAAAATGGAAACTCTCTGTTGTACGCACTAAAGCCAGAGAAAAGGAATGGGAATTAATTCTGCCTAATGGGAAGTCAAGTGGGTATATATATAAAAGTCCAACTAGAAAAGAAACCAACCAATTAGCCTATTAATCAACTAAGCAGCCAACTAAGCAGCCCATATGTCAACCGGGCCAGAGCAACAAACTTGGAATATTACTTGGGCTTGGGTTTTGGGCCTGAAACTAATATTGTCTTATTAGGCAATGACAATGTATCTGTTCCAACAATATTAGGCCAAGCCCATTTCATCATTGCCCAAATAAGTTGAATATAATTGACAAAATTGGCATCAATATTCAACAAATCTCCCCATTGATGCCAATGCCATAAACCACCAAATACATTAGTGATTCATAACACCAACACCAAGAAGGTTAGTACCTACAAAACAAAAAGTTAACCGGTATCAATACTCAGAATTTGCAAACATGATTTAAACTTGGAAAGAGGTAGTACCTTTGTTCCCATATCCGCGGGATTGAATTGTATAGGGAATTTCTCAAGCAAAATAGATTCTTTATGAACTATATCTCTAATGAAATGCAATCTAATATCTATATGCTTAGTCATATCATAAAAACAGGATTTTTACATAAATGTATAGCACTTTGACTATCACAATATACCACAATAGGTTCATGCAATTCATTTAGTTCACATAACAAGCATTTAAGCCACAAAGACTCTTTTATAGTTTCAGTAGCAACTACATACTCAGTTTCAGTAGTAGATAAGACAACAATAGACTACAATTGAGACTTACAACTAATGCAAGTACCACACAAAGTAAACACATATGCAGTTGTAGATTTCCTCTTGTCCTTATTACTAGCATAATCAGAATCCACATATCATTTTAACACAATACCCTCTTTACAATGTTTAAAATGCAATCCTAAGTCAATAGAACCTTTCAAATATCTTAAAAGTCATTTTAAAGCAGTCCAATGATCAGGACCAGGGTTTGCCATAAATCTACTCAAAATGCTAATAGCATGCGCAACATCAGGACGAGTACACACCATAGTATACATAACAGATCCAACAGCATTAGCATAATGCACTTTTTGCATGTATTTAATATCAGATTCATCTTGTGGACATTGTTCTTTACTCAACTTAAAATGACAAGCGAGAGGCAAAGTAACAGGTTTAGAATCATGCATAGCAAATTTAGATATCACATTTTTCACATAGTCAGATTAGGTTAAAAGAAGAGATTGTTGTGATCTATTTCTTTTAATATCCATGCATAAAATCCTTCTAGCATGTCCTTCTTTCATTTCAAATTCAGCACTCAAGGCCTTTTTAATGTCATTAATATCACTTATTTTATATCCAACCAACAGCATATCATCAACATACAAAAGTAAGTAAACAATCACATCATTATTATCATTTTTTTAAAATACAGACAATGATCAAAGGCACTTCGCACAAAGCCAATAGAAGACACATAATTGTCAAATCTAATATACCACTGCCTAGGTGATTGTTTCAAACTATACAAAGATCAATTAAGCAAACAAACATGATTGGGCCTTTTAGAGTCAATAAAACCATGAGGTTGTTTCATATAAATCGTTCCATCCAAGTTACCATGCAAGAAGGCAGTTTTAACATTCATTTGTTCAAGCTCCAAATCATATTGAGCAACGAAAGCAAGCATGACTCTTATAGTAGTATATTTCACAACAGGAGAAAATATTTCATTATAATCAATACCAGGTTTCTGTGTAAACCCCTTTGCAACAAGTCTGGCCTTAAACCTAAGAGGCTCTTTAGAAGAACTACCCTCCTTAATACTACCACTCACAGTCCACCAAAGACTTATCCTTGGGTTTAGGAACCAAAGTCCAAGTATTATTACTCACAAGGGATTTCATCTCTTCTTCCATAGCACCTAACCACTCTTTAGATTGTCGACAACTCACAGCCTCCTCATAAGTTTTAGGTTCCTTAAACACTAAGTCTTGATAAGACAAAACAGCAAAGGATTGATAATCACCTATCCTCACAGGTTCCCTAATCTTCCTCCTAGCTCTATCACGAGCAAGTTGATAATCACTCAGAAGACCAACTACATCACCTACTAAGTCATGATCACCACCTTCAACAGGTTCATGAGAACAAGTGACACCATCATTCTCCCCCTCAACCTCATTCTCAACTTGTTCCTCCTCAACAAGTTTAGGAGAATGATCCAAACTCACTTGCATTCTAGTCCCATTATCCTCATCCCTCTCGGGAACATCACTAGAGTCTTTCTTACTCAAACAGGGCACATCAGCTTCATTAAAGGTCACATTCCTACTAGTTATCATTTTAAAACCCTTCTCATCTCTCACCCAAAGTCTGTACCCTTTCACTCCCTCAGGATACCCCATGAAAACACATTTCTGAGATCTAGGCTCCAACTTGCCTATACTTTGGTGAGAGTATGCAGCACATCCAAAAGTCCTCAAAGCAG
The DNA here is from genome assembly GCA_019097785.1 of Fraxinus excelsior. NCBI lineage: Eukaryota > Viridiplantae > Streptophyta > Magnoliopsida > Lamiales > Oleaceae > Fraxinus > Fraxinus excelsior. The sequence goes on along the minus strand of CM032636.1, from coordinate 13,994,531 downwards.
TACAATCAGATAATCTCCCTTCAGGTGTCTTACCATCCAAGACACTAGAAGGAGTTCTATTCACAATATAAACCACTGTCATAACAGCCTTACCCTAAAGAACTTTAGGAACACCAGAACTAATCATCATGCATCTAACTTTATCCAATAAAGTCATATTCATTCTTTCAGCAACTCCATTTTGTTGAGGAGTATAAGGAACAATTTTATGCATGAGGATCCCATCATCTCTACACAAGTGATCAAATTCAGAATTACAAAATTCCAGACCATTGTCCGTTCTTAAAACTTTGATCTTTTTATCCATTTGATTTTCAATTAAAGTTTTCCAATTTTTAAACTTTTCAAAGGTGTCTGATTTTTGTTTTAAAAGGAAAATCCAAAGTTTTCTTGAAAAATCATCAATTAACGATAAAAAATATTTGTTACCACCTTGAGTGGTAGTAGATGATGGACCCCACAGGTCAGAATGAATATACTCAAGGATAGAGGCAGTCTTATGCTGACCAGTATTAAAATGAACTCAATATTGTTTTCCTAACGTGCAGAACTCACAGAATGGAACCTTAGAAATCGCATCCTTACCAAATGCCCCTCTCTTATTCAAAATATGCAAGCCTTTTTTACTCACATGAGCTAACCTATTATGCCACTTCAGAGTAGCATCAATCTCAGCACTAGAGGATTCAGCAATGTGACTTTGAACTACACTGGCTCTAGTGACATATATATCATTCATCTTGGTATCTTTAAAGATAACCAAGGAACCTTTAATTATTTTCAAAAAACTATCACCAATCTGGCCTTGAAGGCCAATGTCATCTAGATTACCCATTGAAATCAAATTTCTATTCAAATCAGTGATATACCTTACTCTTTCTAAGGTAAAGGTATATCCATTGTCAAACTTCAAAGTCACACTGTCAATTCCTTTAATGCTACAAGCTGCATTGTTACCCATAACCACCTCTCCTCCATCAAAATCCTTAAAGTTCTCTAACAAAGGTCTTCTAGAGGTCATATAGAATGTACACCCCGAATCCAAAATCCATTCACTATCCTGATCACGTCATCCACATAATGGCAGTATTCAGATCAGAAGTAGGATCTATCACCACATACACATCAACAGTGGTCTCATCTAGGGGTTCAACAACATTCCCCTCATCCACTTTCGTCTCTCTCTCTGTTCATTTTTCTTCTTGTAACAGTCCTTTATTTAATAACTTGTCTTACTACAACCATAACACTTCCTATTTCTATTTCCACTTCCACTTCTAGACTTAGATCTAGATCTCCCCTTCACCTTCTTCTTGAAATTGTTATAATTGTTACCTTGGTGATTCTGACCATTGACTTGCCTAGTCATAGGTCTACCTCTCACAGACAAACTCTCAAAATCCTTTCCAATTCTATTAATCTTGAGTTCTAATTCTTACTTCTCCAAGAATTGATCACTATGTCAGGTGTTAAGGTATCTCTGCCATACTTAATAGCATACTTAACATCCTTATAGACATCAGGTATAGCATTCAACATGATAACAGCTTTGTACTCCTCAGCAACTTTATCCCCAGCATTAGTGATATCTTGAACTAACTTATTGAAAGTATCAATATTATCATCTAAGTCCTTAGACATATCTATCTTAAAGCTAAAGAACCTCTCTAAAAGGAAGAGCTTATTAGGCAGACTCTTAGACATGTATTGTTCTTCTAGTTTATCCCACAAATCCTTAGCACTATCTTGTTTTCCTATATTTCTCAACACTTGATCAGATAAATGGAGGATAATAGAAGTATATGAAAGTTCATCAGATTTACTCTTTTGATCATCAGTCATAGTAGCAGGATATTCACCAGTAATAGCCTTAGCAACTTTCTGTTGAACTAAGACCCCTCTCATTTTTTGTTGCCAAATGGGAAAATCCCATTTTCCATTAAAAACTCCAAGTTCAAATGTTGCCATTGTCATTTGAAATTTTTAATCAACACAAAGAATTTTTGAGGTCACAATTCCACAGAAAGACAAACAGGAAACAATTATTCCAGTCACCAATTTAATATCACACAAATCATCAAATCATGAATGAATAATATCAAATTGAGAATAGGCAATTAACACAGTGAAAAATAACTATCAATGTTGTTTAGCAGTTTTAATAGACTTAAAGAATCAACATCAGATTTAACAATGAGATTAAAACATACTAACAAATATAAGAATTCACAAAGAATAAAAAAAAACTACTATATATCATCCTTATTGAAGTTTAATGATCACAGTGACACAATATAATCAGCAGAGATATTAAACTAGCCAACACTCACAGAATTCACAAAGAATTATGCATCTGAAATTCAGCAGACTAATAATCAAAAAAATCCTCACAATTTCATGTAGGGAACACAACTCAATCACAGGAGAAATCAGGGAGAATTACAATATTCAAGATATATCAAGTAACACAATCAAGAAACAATGGAAATAAAAGAGTTAGAATGGTTTCACCAAACTGGTTGAAGAACCAGCACCATGAAGAAGAAATTGGAGAATCTGCAGAGCACATAGCAGGCAGTCCAATCCTCCAATTCGTTCACCAAGAACAAATTCCTCACAAGAATCACAAATAGAGAACCAATTAGTAGCCAATTCAAAAATAAAGAAGAATTAGGGTTTATCTCAAATTTAAAAAAAAAAAACCGAGAAAACGATTGTGAAAAAACAGGACCTAAATTTTCCGGTCACCAAATCTCGATCGAAGGCTCCTTATGCCCTTAACAACGCTCTGATACCACTTGTTAGGAAAATAATGAGCAAATTGATCGGGCCCAAGCCCATACCACCAAACCCAAGTGAGGTTCCAATCCAAAACCAATTGGCAATGGGTGGAGTAGCCTACTTGGACTATATGGTGTATTTCTTTTCTTCTCCCAACCGATGTGAGACTTCTTGTTTGCTCTCAACACGGGTAATGAAACAAATTAATAATGTCAAATGTTTTGTATGTAGAAAATATAATGAGATAAATAGTCAGGAATATTAATATACATGAGAAATCCATTCATTTGTAGAAAAGTAGATAAACAGTTCACATAAGTGTTGACTCAGGACTTGAATAATAAGAGAGCTCAATTTTATGATTAGATCATAAAATATATTATTCATTAGAGGGTCAATGGGACTTATGGAGAAATACATAATTAAAGAGGTTTACAAATAAATACCTAACTTTAATTATGAACCGTTTATGAAGGATCGGTCTTTATGTAATGACTATATCAGTGGACGATTCAAATATCTTGAATACAATTTGTTTTATAATTTTAAGAATCCATATTTTTAGTGGAGTCATTTGGGATTAATAATTTTGACATATTAATTAAAGTGTTAATTAATTGTCATTATTATTGGAGCTTAAAATTATAATGTACATAAAATTATATGAACATTATTTAGTAGGGCTAGATTAATTAATTTAGAGTTATGAATTCTAAATTGATTTTCACACATTAATTAATTGGATTAATTTTATTATATATAATATGATTATTTAAATTAACTTGAAATTATACAATGCGATAATGATCACGTTATTATCTGCAACGTGGAGTGTCCATTTAAATTCAATCACACGTGGATAATGATAAATAACTAGAAATTAATTATATAGTGTGATAATGATCATGTTATTACCATGAAGTATCCATTTAAATTCGACCACATGTGGATAATGATAAATAATTAAAAGTTAATTATTTAATTAATTTTAAATTGTTATCTGATAAGAGGATATGAGAAAGAAATTCTCTATCTAGTAAAGTGGTGCCACCTCATGATAGTGATAAGTGTGGTTTTAAGTTTTTAAGTAAAAAAAATTGAATGTTGTTAAACTCTAGTTCTATAGCAATGTTTAGTGTCAGTTGCCGAGCCTTTTAAACATTCATTGATTGTTGCGAAAATATATTCAAGAACTTTTCGCAACGTCTTTTGAATGTTCGCAACATTTTTTGCTGTTTCGAAAATACATTCTTTAGCAATTTCGCAACAATTTTTTGCTGTTGCGAAAACACATTCTTTAGCAACGTTCTTTGTCCCTAGCAATTAATTTACACCAAATTTCAAATAAAACTCAACTCAAAATGGCCATATTAATTTAAAGAAATCTCAAAACATAAAAGCCCTAAATCGTGAAGTTTCATTAATGTTCTTCGATTCGTCTTCTGCTTCCTTCGTTCATCTGTTGTTTCGATCCATCTGTGTCTTCCTTTGCATTTGAAGAGTTTCATCTGCTTCTACGTGCGCATCTTGCATTTGAACCTAGTCTTCTCCCACCAGGTGAGTGAGTGGGGAAAAGAATGTAAATTCTTCTTTTAAATTTTCTTAGAGCGGGAGATGTACAATTGTCTTATGAAAAGAATGTATCTAATTAGGCATTAGTGGATGCCCTAATTTAAACCTTGATTTTCTCCTGCTGTGATTAGGTATTAGTGGTGAAAAGATTTTCGATCGATTCGTGGAATTAGGGCCAGTTTCATCTGAAATTTGTTCGATTGTGGTTTTATTTGGTTAAATTTTCTATGGGTCAGTTTGTGAAGTATGTTCTGTCTTTTCATCTACCTATGTGTTCTTTGATTTGGTTTGTGGTTGTTTGAAACTGAACACATTTCGAATACTGCAATGTGGTTGTTTGATAGATTAGGAGAATCTGCAAACGGATTGAGTGCTTCAACTGAGGAATATAAGCTTCCATCTCGGTTAGTTCAGAGATACGTTAAAGGTGTAAGGTAGATGAAATTTGTACTATTGATCTACAGCTTAATCAATTGTTTGTTCATTTCATATACTAATAAACCTCTCTCTACAGTACCGTGTGGATCTTGGCTTGTTGTGCTCCTTCCATATTAAAGCATCTATTTGAGAGAGAAGCTTCCCAGAAGGTGTGGCCACTTTCACTCTGTTGTGGACAATTAAATCACAGATGAATCAAGCATTTGTTGGAAATGGTGCCAAATGGATTAACTTTGACCACAATTCTAAGTGGGACCCAATGTTCGAATTGTCGAAATAAATGTTCAATTAAATTCTACGTTTCGAGTAGATAAGTGTAGAATATTTAATTGTGAAAAACCATTTCAATATGAATGAGAAATTATGGTTGAAAGTTGGACAATAAATAAGAAGAATAAATGAGAAATAATTGGAAAATTGTTCCAATCTCACATAGGTTGCAAACACAACCTTGAACCACTTAATAAACATCAAGTTTGGAAATGGAGTTGGGCCCCAAGGGATACCAATAGGGTCTTAGACAATGTCTAGACTAACCGAAGGCCACACGCGCGCGCCACCGCCGCCGTCCGTTTGACCAGCAGGCACGAGCTCGGGTCGTGGGCTTGGGTTTGGGCCAATATTAATTTTTTGACCGTCAAACTCCCTCCTCTATTTAAAGGGTTCTTAGGCTTTCATTTTCAACACACCAACAAACACTCGAATTCATACTGCATACATAGTCTTCGTCGCACCTTTCTTTTCTGCATTTGTTTGAGAGAGTACTCCATTTCTGGTTCGCTGTCTTGCAGTCGAAGTGCTGCTTCTGCAAGTGTTTGATCGTTTTATCTTGGGTGACGATTTACCACATACCATACCGTAAGCACTGTGTGACGGGGTAAAAACATCTTAAGGACAGAGAGCCTAGTCCTCGCCTCGATCATCCTCATACCGAATTCTGCAATTGTTTTAAGCTTTCTGTTTTATTCGTTTAATGCTTTCTATTCTGTTGTTACTCGTTTAATGCTTCATATTTTTACTCGTTTAAATTAATATATCATGTTCTTACTGTTAAGCAAGTCGATTCTGGAAATATCATTTACTGCAACAATTTTATATCCAACATTATTAAGACGTTTTTTTATTAAATACTTTTCCAGATTGTACTTGCTTACTTCTGCAGAGACTATTGTGCTATATTACTATTCTGCAGAATTTTAATTGGAAAAATTCTGACTTGTTGATCTTCTGTTTGAAAACAGAAATGGCTAACACTTCTGGGACGAATGCAATTCCTACTACTGTGGCTGTGACCCCTACTGTGACGCCAACTATGGCTACAGTTACGTCAACTATGACTGGTCCGTCTGCTTCAACTCATATTCCTCATGGAGAGAAGCCGGAAAAATTTAATAGGTCGATTTTAAGAGATGGCAGCAGAAGATGTTGTTCTATCTCACCACTCTGAACCTGGCTAGGTTTCTTACTAAGGATCTTCCTTTTGTTCAACAAGGAGAAAATAATCGAGTTTCGATTATTGCTTTGGACGCATGGAAATACTCTAATTTCCTATGCAAAAACTATGTACTGAATGGACTGAATGATTCGCTATATGGTGTATATAGCATAATGAAAACTGCAAAAGAACTATGGGAATCTTTAGAGAAAAAATATAAAACTGAAAATGCTGGATCTAAAAAAATTTCTTGTCGGTAAATTTTTAGATTATAAAATGATTGACTCTAAATCTGTTATTTTCCAAGTTCAAGATTTTCAGGTACTTCTCCATGATTTACATGCTGAAAAAATGACTGTAAGTGAGTCATTTCAAGTAGCAGCAGTAATTGAAAAACTCCCGCCCTCGTGGAGAGATTTCAAAAATTACCTCAAACACAAACGCAGGGAAATGAACATGGAGGAGTTGATTGTGCGTTTGAGGAACGAAGAGGATACTAAGAAATCTGAAAGAAGGAACGGGGGACCAAGTATGGAAGCTAAGGCGAACATGGTTGAATCAAGTTCAAAGAAGAACATAAAACGGAAGCACTCAAGCTTTTCCCTGAAGAAAAATGAAAACAACCAGAAGAACAAGAAGTTCAAAGGGGACTGTTTCAACTGTGGCAAACCCGGACATCATGCAAGTGACTGTCGCAAGCCTAAAAAGCAAATTGACCGTGCACATATTGTTGAAACTAAAAATTTGACTGAAGGTGTTCAAGAAATGCACTTATCTGCTGTAATATCTGAATGTAATAGTGTTGAAAATCCCAGGAAATGGTGGGTGGATACTGGTGCCACTCGCCACATTTGTGCTGAAAAGAGCATGTTTTCTGATTACAAACCTATCGATGGAGAACAACTGTTCATGAGAAATTCCTCAAGCTCAAAGGTTGAAGGACAAGGAAAGGTGACCTTGAAGATGACATCTGGTAAGGAACTCGTCCTCAACAATGTGCTGCATGTGCCAGACATTCGGAAAAATGTTGTTTCTGGTTCCCTTCTTAGCAAGAATGGGTTTAAGTTAGTATTTGTATCTGACAAATTTGTACTAACTAAAAATGGAATGTACGTTGGGAAGGGTTACATGATTGATGGGATGTTCAAGATGAACGTCCTTACTATTGTACCTAAATTGAACAAGATGAATGAAGCTTTTACTTCTGCGTATATTGTTGATTCTTCTTGTTTATGGCGTAAAAGATTAGGACATGCAAACTTTAAAACTGTGCGCAAATTAATGAACTTAAATTTGCTACCTTCTTTAAGTTTCGATCCTAATCACAAATGTGAAACTTGTGTTGAGGTTAAATTAGCCAAAAGACCATTTCCTTCAGTTGATAGAAATACTTTACCTTTGGAATTAATTCACAGCGATATATGTGACTTGAAATTCGTACAAACTAAAGGTGGGAAAAAGTATTTCATTACTTTCATTGACGATTGCACTCGGTTCTGTTATGTTTATTTGTTAAAAACCAAAGATGAGGCTTTGGAAATGTTTAAACATTATAAGAATGAAGTGGAAAATCAACTTAGGAAAACAATAAAAATTGTTCGAAGTGATAGAGGTGAAGAATATGGAGCGCCGTTTGAAGAATTTTGTTCTCAACAAGGCATCATTCACCAAACAACGGCTCCTTACTCACCTCAATCTAATGGTATTGCGGAACGAAAGAACCGTACGCTTAAAGAAATGATGAATGCTATGTTGATTATTTCTGGTCTACCACAGAATTTGTGGGAGGAGGCTATCCTCTCGGTAAATCACATTCTTCATAAAATACCACACAAATTAAAGGATGAAACACCTTACGAGTTATGGAAATGTCATAAACCTTCATATAAATACTTAAAAGTGTGGGAGTGTTTGGCAAAGGTAGAAATACCAAAACCTAAACAAATAAAAATAGGACCAAAAACTATAGATTGTATATTTATTGGATATACTCATAACAGTAGTGCATATCGTTTCCTTGTGCATAAATTCGAGATTCCGGATATACATGAAGATACAATAATTGAATCAAGGAATGCAAGTTTTTTCAAAGATGTCTTTCCTCGTAAAGACAAAAGTGATGTAAGTTCAACAAGACGAACTTACGATACTGCAAATGATGATGAAAATGAAGAAGAACTCAGACGTAGTAAAAGGACTAGAAAGTCTACGTCCTTTGGTTCAGAATTTCTAACGTACATGATTGAAGATGAACTAAAGACATTCAGTGAAGCAATGTCAACACCAGAGGCTCTTTTTTGGAAAGAAGCTATCAATAGTGAAATTGAATCGATAATGCAAAATCATACTTGTGAGTTGGTTGATCTCCCACCTGGAAATAAACCTTTAGGTTGTAAGTGGATTTTCAAGAAAAAATTAAAATTGGATGGATCTATTGATAAATACAAGGCTCGTTTGGTAGCAAAATGATATAGACAAAAGGAAGGTCTTGATTTTTTCGATACTTACTCACCAATAACGAGGATTACTTCGATAAGAATTCTTATTGCAATTGCTGCGATACATAATCTCGAAATTCATCAAATGGATGTTAAAACAGCCTTTCTAAATGGGGAGTTGGAAGAAGAAATATACATGGAGCAACCTGAAGGATTTGTTACTCATGGACAAGAGAAAAAGGTTTGCCGACTCATTAAATCTTTATATGGATTAAAACAGGCGCCAAAGCAGTGGCACCAAAAATTTGACAAAACAATGTTGTCAAATGGTTTTAAAATTAACGAGTGTGATAAGTGTGTGTATAATAAGAGTACACCGACAGCATATGTCTTAGTATGTTTATATGTGGATGATATGCTAATTCTGGTAGCAATCATGTTATCATTGTGTATACTAAGAAAATGTTAACAAAACATTTTGACATGAAGGACATGGGTGTAGCAGATGTAATTCTTGGAATTAAAATTTCTAAAACACCAGATGGCCTCGTTCTTTCACAATCTCATTACGTTGAGTCTGTGTTAAAGAGATTTGGAGTTTTTGATGAAAGTCCAGTCAAAACTCCAGTAGACACGAGTCTACACTTAGCAAAAAATAGAGGTGAACCTGTACATCAATTAAGATATTCTCATGTCATTGGGAGTTCGATGTATTTAATGAACTGCACACGTCCTGATATTGCGTTCGCAGTTAATAAATTGAGTAGGTTCATATGTAATCCAAACAATGATCACTGGAAGGCATTGAATAGTGTACTTCGATATTTAAAATATACTTTAAAATTTGTATTACATTATATGAGATATCCAGTAGTATTAGAAGGATACTGTGATGCAAATTGGATATCTGATATGAAAGATTCTAAATCCACAAGTGGTTATGTATTTACACTTGGTGGTGCGGTTGTGTCTTAGAAATCCTCAAAGCAAACTTGCATAGCTCGATCAACAATGGAATCAGAGTTTATAGCTTTAGATAAAGCTGGAGAAGAAGCAGAATGGCTTCGTAACTTCTTAGAGGATATTCCGTGTTGGCCTAAGCCGGTGCCTGTAATTAGTATTCACTGTGACAATCAATCAGTTATTGCAAGGGCACAAAATTGCATGTATAATGGTAAGTCTAGACATATACGTCATAGACACAATACCATAAAGCAGTTGATCTCAAATGATATTATCTCCATTGATTATGTGAAATCAAAGGAGAATCTCGCGGATCTGCTTACAAAAGGTCTACCAAGAGATCAAGTATATTATCTATCAAAGGGAATGAGATTAAAGCCGAACATGCATGAATCTTAATGATGGTAACCCAACCTTATTGACTGGAGATCCCAAGATCTTAGTTCAATGGGACAACTAAGTTATTAAGACTCTTGACCATTCCTTTATTAAAAAGTGCTGTCTGTAGAATGTAAAATGTTAAGTTGTAACTTTTAATGATTCCTATAGCTTGGATAATCCGAGTGGAGTACAGCAGAATACTTTTAATATGAGATGACCTATATAAGTGTGAAGTGGGGCCGCTTCTATGAGAATTTGGGGCTTAAAATTCTCTAAAGCACTTATGAATCCCAAGAATTGTTCAGGGCCAAAATGAACACAACAATGAGAACCTAATAATTGAATAGAAAGATTATTGTGTGGATACTGTTGCTTTGGTTTACACCAACGGCTGAACAATTCAAGACATCAGTTCACTGATTAGCCAAGTAAACTCGATAGTATTCCACTAAGGCAGGTTCAAAGCCAAAAGCTACCTCTCCTGATGCAATAAGTCTTTCGCATGTACTCTCTGTTCGTGTTTGCATTGCATAGTCATGATAATTTCCATTCATGTGGGGGATTGTTGGAAATGGTGTCAAATGGGTCAACTTTGACCACAATTCTAAGTGGGACCCAATGTTCGAATTGTCGAAATAAATGTTCAATTAAATTCTACGTTTCGAGTAGATGAGTGTAGAATATTTAATTGTGAAAAACTATTTCAATATGAATGAGAAATTATGGTTGAAAGTTGAACAATAAATAAGAGGAATAAATGGGAAATAATTAGAAAACTGTTCCAATCCCACATAGGTTGCAAACACAACCTTGAACCACTTAATAAACATCAAGTTTGGAAATGGGTTTGGGCCCCAAGGGGTACCAATAGTTTTTGAAAGGGGGGAGTCTTAGACAATGTCTAGACTAACAGAAGGCCATACGCGCGCGCACCGCCGCCGTCCGTCCGACCGGCCGGCTCGGCTCAGTATGGCACGAGTACGAGCTCGGGTCGGGTCGTGGTCGTGGGCCGAGGCCTGAGCCTGGGCTTGAGCTGGATCAATATTAATTTTTTGGATAAAATCTTTCAAATTTTTATCTGAATTCAATTAATTAATTCCCTCCCTTTCACGATTTTTCTTGAGTGGATGTCTTAACTGCTCAACCGTGAGTTAAGTGGGCGTGAGTGGTGAAACTGCTCAAAGTGGGGAGTTGTACGAGGCTCAACCATCAAACTCTCTCCTCTATTTAAAGGGTCTTTAGGCTTTCATTTTCGACACACCAACAAACACTCGAATTCGTACTACATACATAGTCTTCGTCGCACCTTTCTTTTCTGCATTTGTCTGAGAGAGTACTCCATTTCTGGTTCGTTGTCTTGCAGTCGAAGTGCTGCTTCTGCAAGTGTTTGATCATTTTATCTTGGGTGACGATTTACCACATACCATATCGTAAGCACCGTGTGACGGGGTAAAAACGTCTTAAGGACAGAGAGCCTAGTTCTCGCCTCGATCATCCTCATACCGAATTCTGCAATTGTTTTAAGCTTTCTATTTTATTCGTTTAATGCTTTCTATTCTGTTGTTACTCGTTTAATGCTTCATGTTTTTACTCGTTTAAATTAATATATCCTATTCTTACTGTTAAGCAAGTCGATTTTGGAAATATCATTTACTGCAACAATTTTATATCCAACAGCATTATGCTGAAATTGATGCAAAACTGCTTGATACATTATGCTGAAATCAGAAGAAAATAAAGGCAGATCCTTTTTCCCACCACCCATCATAAAGCAGGTTTGAATATTAGAGGAAAATCAGATTCAAGAACATGATATAATGCAGTTTTAAAACCATGTAGAAAGATCGAAATAACAAAATTGAAAACCCGTGTGAGATTTCTTCATAGAAACAGTTCTATGCATACATAATCATACCTCAAAAAGTCACTTCAGTTCTTATATTGCTTTCTCCTTAATAAATAATTTAACGTGACAATAGGACTCCTAAAATTTACACATGTGGCGACAAGAAGGAGATCTCATGTTGAATCAATTACCATAAATCTTCCAATGTTGCTAACAGAAATGGATGGGCAGGAATTCTTTCCAGGCAGTGATGGTTTGGAGATTCAATTTTGCTAGAGAGATGATGAATTTCGATGATGATGAAGAATGGAATAAGATGATAGAAAATCACAATCTTGTTGAGAGATTTTAGGGGTTAATATAAGGTAATTAGGGGCGTTGGAAGTAAGTTTATGAATTCTATAGTGTTTTAATAGATAAATTTTGAGTGTTCGATGTTAAAATTCAAGTCAATGGCTTTTAATCCTTTATGTAGGCAAATCCCTTGAGTCGAGATGCCTAAACCAATGTTAAATAGAAGTTGTGCATGTAAAAATGAAATGTTCCAAAAAAAAAAAAATGGAGTTAAGAATGGATCAGATCATATGTAGAAAAAAGTTAGAAGGTACATACCGTTAAAACTTAAAACGAATCGACAGGTTCAACTCAAAATCAGTAGAGTAACTTCAAATTGTATATTTTTAAAAGGAAACTAACTTCTTTTATCATCGATGGCACTTAACCTAATGTGACGGCATGGGGTTGATTTTAACATTCATGCTTTATACCCTAAGCCTTTATTTGAGTCCTACTTTTTTTTTATTTTTTTATTTTTTTAGAGAATAGATTTGTTAAAAAGTGATTTTTTTTGAAGAATGTGATTGAAAAGTACGAAAAAAAAATTGTAAAATTATGTGCAAAATTATTTTTGAAAAAAAATATATGATTCAAAATGATTTTGAAATAAAAATGTGTTTTGAAGAAAGACTCAAACAACAATTAAATCAAGCTCATATTTGGCATTTATTATCTAAAAAAAAAAAAAAAAATCTTAAGCTAATTAATCACCCATAGATGCACTTTTTTTTGGAGCATTTAATGCTCATGATGCCATGGTGCAATGTTTTGAGTCGTGCGTTAGAAATTATTGGATATGTATAATACTAGTAATATGATTTGTTAAAAAAAAAATTAAAAAATTCATATGAATGTATAAGTCGATTTCTGTACACAAAAAATCACAACTTCCATTTTAAGAGGTTAGCATTTACAAATTATTTGTATTTTTATTTTATAACTTACTTTTTGAATTGTTAAATACAACATGGCCATATGTATTTGAAATTTTCAAAATTATTATTTATTAATTTGGTTTGGTTCTTGAAATCTTTTTGAATGAAGATACCAACACTTAATGATATGAAAAATGTCTTCCAATCACACCCATTAAATGCTTCCTATCAGTTCCGACAGTTGAGCGTCGAAACAAGCTATTGAATTCGACATTTTTGAAATGTCGAGATACACATTTCAATTGTCACTTTCACCTATTTGCTATTGTTTAGATTTAAATATTTGGAGGTGCCACTTTTATGCTATTAAATGCTGACATATTAATTGCACAAAATACTTGTCATTCTAATCTCAACTTCTCATGTATGAGTAATAATACGAGTTCAACCTATGCATCAGGAGATGCAATTGGTGTGGGAGAGTATGCCATAATATGGCCACATGTTCGAATCATGTTCAAACATAAAGCACGTAAATGAGAATGATGTTCAAGGGTTGAAGTACTTTGCATCATACAATGATGATGTTAAACATTTTATATTATATTATCAGTTTCGTGTCATTATCGTTTTCGAGAATTAGTCTTGTGGAAATAACATTATAGGCCAAGTAGTTAACTAGACAAAATATTCCATTAGCTATCATTCAACCGTCGGTCTTAACATATTGTTTCAGTAATTCTCGACAGTTCATTGCAAAGTAGTGAATTAGACTAAAAATTCGGACAAAAATGATAATCAAATGCACAACATTACATACATACATTAACACGTGAATCCTTGGCAGAAACTAGAAAACATAAATATAGCCGATAACATAAGTATTGAGGTACCACTTCAATTGTCGTTGACATTTGAATTAAGCAAGGAAGATGACTAGTACAGTACCAAGACATCAACATAGAACAACCCCATCTAACCAACAAAAATGTCAAGAAATTAATCAAAATGAAAGACAGATGACTTGTAAATGTTTAGAGTTCCAATCGTTTAATGTTTTTCTTACTCTTTCTGCTCTCACTTGTGAATGGAGTCTTAGTCGATGGTGTTAACAGTCAAATGCGTGTCGATCGTCGCCTCTTTATCCAACTTGTTGTCTGTTGGCATACAACCGCACTCGAGACTCGTTACCATGACATACTCTTGCAGTCCAAATCGTGATAGTTGGGTGTTTATGTTAAACCACAAGTCGTTACTCTTTGAAGTTGTTATCAATATGAAGACGAGTTGTTGAACGAATTGTATAGAGAAACTGAACATTCAACAAATTGGCCACGTAACCTAGATATGAATTTTCAAAATCATTTCTTTGAGCGGCATCGAACTTCTAAAGTATTTTATGTACTTCACATTACTACACTGTGAAAGCAAGCAAACAATCATTTTTGACATGAGAAATTGAAAATTCATCTATAAAAAATAGAAACATCAAGAAATAACAAAGGCCAAATGATTATATGTCGTACATTTCATTCTTAAAACGTGTACAAGAGCAGTTGAAATTTTTTTGGCTTATGAGACCAACTATCGAGACAAGTGACTCAATTGTCAAGAGTTCCAATGACCAACTGTCGAGAACATGGGCGGAGGGAGGGGGGACCCGGACCCTCCAAATTTTTTGACAACTTTTTTTTTTTTAATTTTAAAATTTCATTTTTAGTATTTACCATTTTGTCCTCAAATGAATAAAAAACTTAAACCATACAATTCCAAATCCATGTATTTCCGTCTCGACTCTCGTTTCCTCTTCTGAATTATGTCAAGAATCGATTGCGCAATCAAATGAATGATAAATGGTTAAATGATAGTTTGCTTGTGTATATTGAGAATGATGTATTCGATATGATTGATGATGATATAGTTATACAACGTTATCAAAGTATGAGAACTCGAAAGGAATGCTTATAATAAGGTATGATTTTGCTAAATTAAATATTAGTACTTTCTTTTACATGTTTCTAGAATTTTTTTGTTAATAATGTACATTAATTTATGTTACTTTGTTTCCTTTTTCTATTACAAAGTACCAACTTCTCTCATTTTAACAAATAATGTTTCAAAAAAATAATTTCGAGGGCTTTGCCCCCACCCCTTCAACTCTAGGACCCCCTATTTCGACGGGCTGGCTCCGCCCCTAGTCGAGAATGACTATTTATCTTTACGGATGGTTCCATAATTGGAATTGACATTTACATTTCACATTCATATTGGTTTTCCAAGCCATGAAGGCTCGGGTTTTGACAAACTTCATTATTGTGAAATTCATATTAAAGTCTAATAACAACTTGAGTATACTAACCAATCAATTAAAACTTGATTAAGTATTCTATACCTTCATATAAATAAGAATCATATGCACGGATATGTGGAAAATTATATATAAAACTACTAGCGATGTTTGCTACTTAACACAATCTTCTCAATTGAATAGAAATGCCCAATTGATGCAAAAATATGTACATTAACAGAATTCCAAATCCAATTCCAACAAATATGTATATTTCAAATTAAATATTAAAGGCGACGACAATATACACCCAAAATTCCATTTTTTGGGGGTAAAAAATTAGCATAAAGCTAGCATACCCTAGAAAGCATTGATATGCTATTCTCTTTATGTGTACATGTGCCCTAAAGTGTGATTCTTTTCTTGTTGATAAAAAAGTGGTCATATTATCAAAAATTCTACATTTCAAAAAATTGAGATGTGTCCAATACATAATAATACAAACCCACCACATCCTACCCACTTATGAGCGTCAAAAAGATCGATTTTTACCTTATAGATAAGGGAAAATTATAATGAACAGTAGAATTATAAGAACCGATAGAAGCAGAAAACTAGTTTGGAGTGAGAGTGAGCGTCTGAGTGCGACTTGTGTGTGTGTGTTAGAGAGAGAAAGATATGAACGCATAGGGGTTTCTTTCAATTTTTTGTATCGCCGTTTATATTTTTGGTGTGAGATTTTGGGAGAGAGAGACAAACGAAAAGGCTTAGAGAGAGACGAATGAGAGGGTTTGTTCTTCTTCAAATAGGGAATTGTTCTTCTTCGAATTTTTTCAAATTAATTGGAATTTTGTTTTTGAGTTAATTTTAGAGAGAGGGGGTGGCAGGATGTGGGCTGGGTTAGATGGGTTCAATGGGATGTTTGAATTAATTGAATATGACATTTTTCTCCTATTTTTTGCACAACTTTTTCATGTAATTAAATCTCATTTAATTAAAGACGGGGTATATAAATTTTCTTGAGGGGCAAAAATGTTTTAAAGTGACATTTTTGCAAAGATTTTTAAAAAAAATGATATTTTTAAAAATGCAAATCCAAATGAGATGTAAATTCCTCTTTTAATTACACATCTCATGGAATTCACAATTTTGATTAATTTTATACTTATATATTTTTGGTGTGTTTGATGATATTATTGAGAAAAGAATATATTTTAAATGGTGATATGATGATAAATATGTGGTTAAAAAAAGAAAAAATTATTGATGTGATGGAAACTATTATTTTATAAAAAAAATGTGTGATTGAAAATAAGTTTTAAATGAATGAATTTTAAAAGAATGTGTATCAAACGGAGCTTTTATTATTTTTTTTATCAAATATATTAGAAACTAAGCCCCGTTTAGCTCCATTATTTCAAATTTTAATGGAAGATATAGTAATTTTTTTGTAGAATGTGTGGTTAACAAAGAATGAAAAAATTTGAGTTTACGTGTAATATTATTTTATTTAAAAATGTGTGATTGATGAGAAGATAAAGAAAAATGAATTATAATTTAATAAGAAATAAAGGGTAGGAAATGAGCTAATTTTTACCTGAATTAAACGGTGATCCAATTTAAAACTTTGTTTCCTATAGTAAAATTCTTTAACACACATTCATCAAAATATTCTACACACAAATTAATTAACTTATTTTAAATTTTAATAGTACATCCTCCAGAAAATACTATTCAAAACTCTATTCTTTTCCTCATCCACAAACAATCTCTTAAAGCTAGGGTTTCTGCTACCAATCCAACTGTGCCTTATCCTGCTCTCTCCCTTTTCCTGCAGCTATCGTTTTCTTTTAGTTCTCTTTCTTATTTCGTTTTATTTACGGTCGAGAATCGAATTCCATTTCTACACAATAATAATTCATCGTTATCATTATTTTTCTCTCCGATCTGCTGCTTCGTGTCTTAAAAATTGCTATCGGTGAAATCTTATTTTCTTGGCAAATTTGTTACGGTTTTGCTCAAAAGTATGTTTTCTGCTGTAATTAATGAAGGGTTTGGCTTCAGATCTGAATGAATTGATGGATAAGTTGACACTGAAGCTCTGTGGCGCAAATTATTGGAAATTGATGATGAGGTACGGAAGCTTGTCCTCGAATTTTGCACTAATTTCTGCAAGCGGTGTTTTTGTGATTAATAGTGGGATGAAATCCTATTTGGAGGAGTTTGATTACCTATTTGAAGGTATCGGGGAGCAGATTATTGCGCTCAGTTTGGTGGAAAGGCTTGATAGGATAGGTGAAAGATTGCAAATGATTTTGAATTTGGATGAAAGGATGGTCGAATCATTGGGGATTCAATCAAATAAAATTATGTTCAAGCATCGGTGATTCCAACATTTGGTATGGGAGGAATAGGAAAAAATGCTGTTTCTAATTTAATGGTTTTAAGTTGACAAATGTTCTAGTAATTTTAGACGATGTGTGGAAAGAAAAATCATGAGATTTGAATATACTATAAACTTTGTCATATCCGTTAGTCCTAAAGAATGGGAAGATGTGTGGAAGGGATGCAGAATAGTAGTATTCTTCTAGTCTTAAAATTCAGCTACCTATATCTTCTTCCTCAAGTGCAAGAAATGTATATTTTGCTGATTTATGTTTCCCAAGGACTATGAGTTTGATAGATCTCATCTAGTATATCGTTGGTGGTTGAAAACCTGCTTTAAGAAGGAATTCAGTGTAAAGATGTGACTTGTATGGGATGATTATGATGGCTGCATATACTTAGAAATTGAGGTTTTATGCAACTCTTACAAGATGAAAGATTAAGGGAAGAATTAGAAGGTGATTATTTTTGGATAAACTATTGGCAAGATCATTCATCCAATGATCAAGTGGCAAAGATTCATTTTTGTGATGCATGACATTCCTAATAATTAGAGATATATTGAAAATATTTCTATAATGGTCCATCACTTGTCATTCATTTTTCATAAACATAACTCCTATGACAGATTTATATGTGTGATTAGTGTTCTAATCTTACGACCTTTTCGCCACTACCCATTTTGAAGAAGTACGTTATTCAACCATTCTTCTTAAGGGGATGCTACCATTAATTGGTTATGATTCAATATATGATCTTCCAAGTTTTGTTGGTGGTTATGAGACATTTGGAGCACAAGTTTAATGATTCGTAAAATTTTCTGATGCACTGCCCGTGGAAACTTGCAAGTCCTGAAATTGAGTTTTAGGGGGACCAAAATTATCAAGTTATATTGGGGATTTATCATTTTCCAAGTTAACAAACACAAGTTTTGATGGTTGTAATAAAGTGTAAGAGTTTCCCGCATTAGGGAAACTACCTTTGTCCAAATACTTGATCATTTGACACATGGATCATGTAAAAAGTGATTGGAGCTGAATTTTATGGAAATGCATGCTGAGGAGAATTAAGTAGCTGTCAGAAGGTGTCCTCAGCTTCAAGAGATTTGCGTTCTTCGTGCTATTAGTTTTCTTCATATAGAGTATTGTGCAGCTCTTATGTATTTTGTAACGACTCGAGCCTCGTACCTCGTCGTTATATCATTACATATTATCCATTTTGGGAGGGCATCTGCCCTCTCAATTCCTTACGAATTTCTGTCGTGTCCCCAAGATTCGAACCGAGACATCTACCTTATAAGAGATTTAAGCCTTTGTTTGGTAGAGATTAAAATCAGATTTTTAATAGATTTTGATAAAAGTTGTGGATCCCATAAAATGTAGTTAAAATTAATTATTGACTTTGATTTGAGATTTTAATCCAAACCAAACAGGGGTCTGAGTTAAATCTTGGTACCAATTAGGCAAGACTTGGGTTTTTTTTTTTTTTGGGAAATTGGATGTAATTACTAATTCATGATCTGTCATGTACATGATGAAAACTTCATTTTTGATTCTAAGAGAGTTTTTATGAAAGCCTTTCATTTGTTGTCTAATTGGTACGAGGGTGTAAGTTGAATTTTGGGGTTGTGACAAAAATCCGTAAGGGATTAAGAGGGTAGATGCCCTTCTCAAAGTGAACGGTACATATAATATAACAGCCGGACACAAGGAGCTTATTTCATTTCCATAACTTCTGGTAAGCAATTCATTGCGCTACCTACAAATTTTGATTTTCATTTCAACCACAATCGTTTTATGGTTTCATGTCTCAACATGAATTAATATCATTGCATTTCGTAGCCTGGGATGAGTTAGACATTTGAATTAGAAATCCTTTCATTTTAATTTGAATTGAATTTTGACAAATTTAAATTCAATGTTGTCAAATCTAGTATTAATAATATTCATGCACGATGCTTTGTATCTGATAATTGTGTGCTTCTATTCCATACAGCATAAGTGAACATCAAAGATTAATGGCTGTGGCTGGTGAAACAACAAATACAATTTGACCATCAACTCCAGTTGTCATTGCATTCTCTCTTTCCTTCATATTTTTTTTCATCGTCTGTATCAAAAGGTTTTGTTTTAGTTTCTTGTTGCTATCAATGCATCAGTTCATTTTAGTTGTATAATACATAGACAGTGCTATCTAATTTAATACAGAAAGCGGTATCTATTTTCATTTGCTTGAAATCTAATATTAAATCTTTGGCTGATCCTTGATTTTTCAGCATAAGCTTTTGCTGTAGATTAAAATTCAATTCACAAGAAAATTTTCAATGACCTTGTAACCATCTTATTAACTCTTCCAACGATTTTCTTATTTTTATTTTTTCAATTTTTTGAACTAGAGTTTGCAATAGGTGGGCTCACCTAACTAGAAACTAGATCCTTGTTAAAGATGTGAACTCTCGTATGGCTTAAGAAAGAGAAACAAAAGGAGCCCTTTTAAATTTTACGTAAAAAGAAGACAGGACAATTTCACTCTGCTGATGGTGTGCTTACATTAGTTTATATGCTAATATTCATGACTGATTATAAATTTTCTCTGTTCAGTTGCATATTGACGGGAGTGACTCTTGTTCAGGAAATCTAATCAAGCTCACTTCTGAGAATCCAGAGGCCTTTGATTGTGATCGATTGGAAGATCAACTTCTAGCTGCTGTTCCCAGAACAGAAATATGGTTGTGTCCCTGCACCCGTCACCCTCAAAAAAGTCTTCGTTTAGCCAAGCAAAAGAGATCATGAGATCTTGGCTTTGTGTGGATTCAGAACATGCTGGGTTGCAACTTAAGAAAAAGTGAAAGTTACTTTTTTGAAAGTCTTGGCTAGTGTGGATTCAGTACATGCTTGGTTAAACTTAAGAAAAAGTAACGTTACTTTTAAGCAACTTTTTACAGAAAAGGAAATATATTTATTTATAAGTTTGTAAGCTTATTAGCCAAGCAAGCTCTCAATCCAAGAACACAGAAAGAGGAGCTTAAGTTCGAGTCAATTCAGTTGAAGATACAGTTGAGTAATACCTTTCTGACTCAAAACTCGAATTTGCCTATGCCCTCAGAACTCCTTTGATGAGGTTGGTAAGCAAGTTTTCTTTTCACGAACAAATAATCTAGCTATGCAAGTTCTACTCACTTTGTCGAAATAATGCTTTGATATGTAGAAGGTTCCAAAATTGTCAATGTCGTTTTCCTGGTTACAACTTCTGTCGGATCCTCACAATAGCATTCTCCTTATTTGGCACTGCTTGTATAACCTTCGTAGTTACCCTGTGGGACAACTGCGCCCCCAGCCCCTGATTGGGGATTGGGTCAAAGCTCTGTGATTAAGGTCAATAGGAAGATGGTAACCTGGTACTGTTGTAGCCAGAAACATTTTTGAGTTTATTACTAATTAAAATGTTATTGAAACAATTTTCCAAGTAGATAGAAGGGTTGATTTGAAATGTTTTTTTTTTTTTTTTCCCCTTCAAAAAATACATCTAAGATGTGTATTTTATTCTTGCTGACTTGAACTCTTTGGCATAATGAAAAATGTCAACAGTTAAGATTCATTAGAAAGTATGTATATCGAGGATTTTGTTACTTGTACATAAAAAATGGTACATAAGTGGTTATCGAAAATGATGTGGATGGAAAATATTAGATGAAAAAGGTGAGTATATTTTAAATTGACAAATAGTACAGTGTCATTTGGTACTATGAAGTTTCTTCCATAAATCTTGATGTGCAATAACAAATTTCTATTTTTTCAGAAAAATAAGGTGACCATTTAACTAGATGTTGGTTTATTGAATTCAGGATTGTACTGATCAATTAAAGAAATTAATATTTTCAGATCGAATCACTCGACCGATAGTCTCTGTTAACTAACTTCGCCACGTGTACTAGCTTTTTTCCCAGAAGAGAGATGGAGCTAAGCATGCAATCTCGAAAAGGGAGATGGAACTAAGCATGTAATCGCTCTAAAGTCTTTCTTTCATCTTTGTATTGTGTTTGCCCAATTGGTCACGGCCCGTTGTGGTTAACAAAGTGACCTAGCTCACTTTATTGTTCAATTGTGAAACTAAAAGAGGAATTTGTACATCATGTTACTTTTTGGCTTTGCATTTTAAAAAATGTCATTTTTAAAAATCTTTGTAAAAATATCACTTTTAAACATTTTTGTCTTTCAATAAAATTTAAATACTCTACACATCCTTAAGTAAATGAATTTGACTACATGAAAAAATTGTATAAAAAAGAGAAAAAATGTCTCATCCAATTAATTTAAACATTACATGAAACCCACCCGATCCAACCCGCATTTCACCACCCGCTCTTTATAAAACTAACCCAAAAATAAAAAATAAAAAATCAAAGTGATTTGAAAAAAAACTGGAAGAAGAACATTTCCTTGTGTGAAGAACAAATCCTCTCATCCGTCTCTCTCAACATTCTCATTTGTCTCTCTCAAAATCTCACACCGAAAGTGGAAACGGCGATACCTTTGTCGATCAATCCCATCGATCGCCGTCTTTATTTGCTATTTCCGTCAAAAATTCAAAAAAATTGAAAGAAAACCCTACACGTTTCTCTCTCTCTCAAGTCGCACTCAGACGCGCACTTTCACTCCATACTAGTTTCCTACTTCTGCTGGTTCTTCTGCTTCTGCCGTTCATTAGAATTTTTCCTCTATCTATAAGGTAAAAATCGATCTTTTTGACGTGTATATGTGGGTAGGATGTAGTGGATTTGTTGTATGACTAATATTGTGGTAATTTGAAATTTTAGGTTTATATTGGTTTTTGCATTTTCAATTTTAAGAAATAAGTATTTTCTAATATACATGTTTTGTTAGTGTGTATGTATTGGGCACATCTTATTTTCTGAAATGTAGAATTTCTGAAAACATGAACACTTTATATCAACAAGAAAAGAATAACTCTTTAGGGCACATGTACACATAAGAGCATAGCATATCAATGCTTTCTAGAGTATGCTAAATTTATGCTAATTTTTTCCCCCAAAAAAATGGAATCTTGGATGTATATTGTCGTTGCCTTTAGTATTTAATTTGAAATATGCATATTTGTTGGAATTGGAATTCTGTTAATATATATATTTGTTGCGTGCATTTGAAGGTATAGAATGCCTAAACAAGTTCTAAATTCTAATTGATTGGTTAGTATACTTGAATTGTTATTAGATTTTAATGTGAATTTCACATTAATGAAATTTGTAAAAATATGACCCCCATGTCTTGGAAAACCAATATGAATGTGAAATGTAAATATCAATGCCAACAATTATGGAACCATCTATAAAGATAAAATGTCGTTCTTGACAGTTGGTCACTGAAATTCTCGACAGTTGAGTTCCATAAGTCAAAATTTGTTTAACTACTCTTGTACGTGTAATAAGAATGAAATGTATGACATACCATCATCTGACCTTCGTTATATTTCTTTGTTACTTTTTTGTAGATGAATTTTCAACTTCTCTTGTCAGAAAATGATCGTTTGCATACTCACATCTCGCAATGCAGTAATCTAAAGTACATAAAACTATACTTTAGAATTTCGATGCCGCTCAGAGAAATGATTTTGAAAATTCATGTATATGCCACCTGGGCAATATGCTCGATGTTCAATTTCTCGGCACATCTCGTTCAATAGCTATCTTTAGATTGATAACAACTCCGAAGAGTAACGACTTGTGGTTTAACATAAACGGGCACCTATCACAATTTGGACTACAACAGTATGCCATGGTAATGGGTCTTAAGTACAATCGTATGCCGACGGGCAACGAGTTCGATAAAGAGGTGAGGATCAACCCCCTTTCAATTGTCGACAACATTGATTAGGACTCCATTCACGAGAAGAGTAACATAAACGGGCACCTATCACAATTTGAACTACAACAGTATGCCATGGTAACGGGTCTTAAGTACAATCGTATACCGACGGGCAACAAGTTCGATAAAGAGGTGAAGATCGACACCCTTTCAACTGTCGACAACATCGACTAGGACTCCATTCACGAGAAGAGCAGGATGAGAGTAAAAAAATATTAAACAATTGGAACCCTAAACATTTACAAGACGTCTATCTTTTGTTTTGATTAATTTGTTGATATTTACATTGCATAGGTGGTTGGTCTATGTTGATGTCTTAGTACTGCACTAGTCCCCTTCCTTGCTTAATTCAAATGTCGACGAAGATTGACGTGGGATCTAAATGCTTAGGTTATCAACTATATTAATGTTTTCTAGTTTCTGATGGGGATTCACATTTTAACTATGTACATAATGTTGTCCATCTGATTATCCGTTATACCAAAAAATTTTAGTCTAATTCACTACTTTGCAATGAACTATCGAGAATTACTGAGACAATCGTCGGGATCGACAACTAACTGTCGGCATGTAATAAAATATTTTGTCTAGTTAACCAATTTGCCTATAATGTTATTTCTACAAGACTAATACCTGCAAACGATAATGACACGAAACTGATAATATAATATAAAATGTTTAACGTCATCATTGTGTGATGAAAATACAACTTCAACCCTTGAACATATTCCTATTTACATGTTTTGTGTTCGAAAGGGGTTCTAACATGTGGCCCGATTATGGTCAACTCTCCCACACTGATTGCATTTCCAAATGCATAGGCTAAACTCGTATTATTACTCATACCTCAAAGGTTGAAATTGCAATGATCAGCATTCTGTACAATCAATATATGGGCATCTAATAGTATGAGTGAAACATTCGAATATTTAAATCCAAAGAATAGCAAACATGTGAAATCAACTGTTCAAATGTTTGTTTCGCCAGTTTAACTATCAGAACTAACGGGAAACATTTAATGGGTGTGATTGGAAGACATTCTTCGTAACATTAAGTGTTAATATCTTCATTTAAAAGGATTTCATGAACCAAACCGAATCAATGAATAATAATTTGGAAAATTTCAAATACATATGACCATGTTGTATTTAACAATTCAAAAATAGTAAATTATAAGATAAAAACATAAATAATTTGTAAATTCTATCCTCTCAAAATGGAAGTTGGGATTTGTTAGGTTTTTGATGTAATTAGCAAGTCGGTGAACAAAAGGGAATGAATTTAATATGTTGTAAAAGTCAAGGTAAGTTGCAATTTTTATAAATTAAGTTGTATCAGGTCTAGGGTTCGAGAATGAAAAAGACGGAAAAACGGTGCCGAAATCTCACTAGATTGTCGCCATGACTTGGTTGAGCGGCAAAAACAGAAATATTATCGCTAGTTGTCGCCGGACTTCGCTCGAGCAACATTCCGTCGCTCGCTTGTCGCCCAGCTTTCGCTCGAGTAACATGGTCATCCGAAGAATTTTAATTCACGGTTTTAATGTTTTTTATTCGGTCCATTCATTCTTTAACTTACAATATAAATACCAGTACGCCTCTAAATGATTTTTTCAAGGTTGAACATTGAGAAAACACATACTCTTCATATCCTCTTCATCAAATAAGTTTTCAACCTTCATGCTATGATTTGTTCTTGGCGGTGGAAACATCAAGTCCATAATCCAAATACCAAACTGCTACTTCCTATACATCTGTCAGAGTGCTGAAGATCAAGGGAAGGTAACTTGAGTTCCAGTTGTTGAAGAACGTGGAGTTTTTCGTTGATCCCATGAGATACACTAATTCATAAAGTCGGGAGTTGGTGCACGAGCGCACAATCAGGAGAGCTATGAGAACTACAATCAGGAGGTCAGAAAATACTAGTGGTAGTTGTGTCTGGCGGACTGTAAGTTCAAAATTCGTTTATAGTGGATTTCTAACTCGCAAAGCGCCCGAAGTTTTTACCCAATTGGAGTTTCTCCATGATCAATATGCTTGTTATTTATTTTTTTCCATATAACTGCGGCAATTCAACTTAGGATAATTGAACTGATCGATTAATCATCTAGAAATAATTAATAGTGACTTATTACTAATTAATTATTAAGTTTTAAATCCGCATAAACACGTATTCATCCCCATCTAGGTGTAATTTAGGTCAAATCCCGTAATTTCAATTGGTATCAGAGCCACATTTCGATTTCCGACCCTTAAATTAATCTAGATGATTTAGTCTCTATCCGTGTCTCCTTTTTAATAAAATCAAATATACTTATTGTAAAGTTCGAATGAGAGTATTAATTAAATCGTTGGATCAGCGTATTTGGATCGATGTACAAAATGGTTGGACTGCACCTTCATTCACTTTTGCTGGTGTTATTACACCCATTGATATTTCTCTTTGGACCAAAGATCAAGTTGCTGATTGCAACTACAATAGTAAAGGGATTCATGTTTTATTTATGGATGTGTCTGCAGAGGAGATTAGGAGAGTGTCGATGTGTAAAACTATTAAAGAGGTTTGTGATATCTTAGAAACCACACACAAGGGTACCAAAGATTGTTAAGAACTCCAAACTGCAAATGTTAATCTCTAGGTTTGAAGACATTAGAATGAAGGATGATGAATCGTTCGATGAATTCTATGCGAAGCTAAATGATATTGTAAACTTGAGTTTCAACCTAGGTTAGAAGATCCCCAAGTCTAGGATAGTTTGAGAAGTCCTTAGATCATTACCTGAAAGGTTTAGACCTAAGATCACTACTATTGAAGAAAGTAAGAACTTAGATGAAGTTAAGATAGAGGAACTCGTAAAATCTCTCCAAACCTATGAACTCACAATTTCTCAACCAAAGAAGCTTAAATCCATAGACAAGAACACCATTAGAGAAGAATATAGTGAGTCTATTGACGTTGAGACCTTTAGAGACAATGAAATAGTTTATTTCGTGAAAAATTTCAGAAGGTGATGAGGAATAGGAGAAACCTCATGATAGGAAAAATGATGTTCCTAGTAAATTATCGAAAGATAAATGTGAGAAAAATAACCCTAGGACTTCTGTTAAGAAAACATAGTCAGTGAGATGCCATGAGTGTTATGATTTTGGTCACTATAAGCATGAATGTCCTAATTTGAAAAAAGAATTTGAGTAAAGGAAAAGGTAATACATTAGCAGTGACTTTGAGTGTGATGAATCAAATTCGAGTGTTGAGAGTAATAACTCTGGCAATGAAGATGAACAAAATTTTATGACTTTCACATCTATAGCTAAGATCGAATCTGATAAGGAGAATGAAACGGTGGAGAATGATGAACACAGTGAGAATTCTGAGGATGACTCTGAGTATAGAAACGATATTCATGATTCTTATCGATAGTTATTTGAGGAAAATCTTAAAATCAAGAAGGACAATAAAGCTGTACTAAAAAAGGTTAATGAACTTGAGAGAGAGAGATAAAAAAAAACTCTTAGGTGACGTTCAGGATTCAGCCAAAAATTCTGGTGAGTTGAAGCTTGTTAATGAGAATTTAGAAGCTAAAGTCAAATCCTTAACAAGTGATCTAGAAAAATCTAATACTCAACTTCATTCCTTCATGAGTGGTACTCAGAAACCCAATAATCTATTAGGGATGAACAAGCCTATTGGAATTAGGCATGACCTAGGATACGTTCAAAATGGTAATACTAGTGCTAGTACTTTCAAGACCACGTTCGTCCCAGCCTACAATAAGATTAGGAATATTGCTAAATCCGAACCCAATGGCAAGAATGTTTTAGGATCGAGGCCTATTAGACAATGTAGGATCAATAGTCCTATAAATCGGCAACAACCTCCAGGTAGGTTTGAACCTAAGTTTATTCCCACATGTCACCATTGTAGCGGACTGGGACACACAAGACCTAGGTGTCACAAGCTCGCGACTAGAAGTAAAAGTCAAGATATCTCGAGTAATGTTAACTTCCTTGCCAATCAGGTTAGGAATTTAACTGAGATCATGGGTAAACTAGTCGTACTTCTACTTCTAAGAAGATTTGGATTAAGAAGAGTGATCTGAAAGGTCGTGAGATTGATCACGCTCTTAAAGGTAAGAACATCCATGTATCTCTTTGATTAGATATGTTGGTGCTTGCTTGTGCTTTAGCATTATTTGATATTGATTTATGCATGCATCATATTTATTTATTTATTTTTTAGGTAAAAAACTCATGCATTTTTTTATTTATATACTGTTACTATTTTTTTGTGTTTTTTTTTTCAATTGCTTTGTGTATTTGTGAATTTATGCTTTAAAATATATATAAAGAAATTATGAGTATTTGAAAATAAAAATGTGGAAAAGAGTTATTTTACAACATAATATACCATAAACTTGATTTTGTGTGTTGTGATCAAGCATGAGTTTAATCAATGAGATATAGAATAGTTTCTATTGCCGACTTAAGCTATTTATAGAGTACTTAGTATATGTATTTTCATATACCATCTGCACTATACACACTATGATATTGTTAGTGAGACTCTACCGTGTGTGTGAAATTTGAGATGTCAATTACTTGTTAGTAAGGTGACTTCGAACATGAGTTGACCTTATGTAATAGAGTTATGCTCAAGTTTATCCCAAGTAGTAAAAAGCTCAATATTTTATGTTCTTTTTCAGAGCCTATTTGACTCGAGCAACTAAGCCTGCGGGATTTCTCATAACCTAGTACCTATGGTTAACTAACTTAGGTTAATCGATCTAAAGCTCGCTATAGGGGTCATTTTAGTCACTTCATAAAGAAATATAACACTTAAATTGAGAAAAATAATAATGAGCTTCAAATATTGAAAGATATGAAAAAAAAAATAGAAAATTGCTTAAGTTCAGGGGAGAAAAGAAAATTTTCATACAAAATAAACTTTTCTGTATAGGTTCTAATGTACTTTAAATGATTTGATTTTTATTAGTAGAGAAATAAACTTATTGACATTGATGTTTATCATGTTATTTCTCACAAAATCAAGGTTTCGAGTCCTATTTCCAAATTATTAGTGACACTTTACACATATGAGTCACTTATACAATTTACTCCATGTTAACTTGAGTTACGTATGTGGGAAGGGTTACTGTCCATTGCTTATACTTATACATGCTAATAACTGCATTTTTAGGTTATTGTATGTCAATTATTCATCCCTTGTCATTTGTGATGAAAATGAGGAGTAGTATATTTGGTATGTAAAAAGTTGACATTTACATTTGATGTACTTACAAGTTTTTGATTTGACATTAACTTTGATTGTTGAAGTTTTGATAAAAAAGTATATAATTTTTGTTTCAGCTAGATTAAGTTTTGATATTTAGTGATATCAATGTTTCTTTTGGTATGTTGGTTTACGTTGATATTGTATCTTAATTTAGCTGGTATGATTCAATGCATATTACTTTTTAGTCGGTTTAACTTATGATTAACTATTTGAATTTTGTTTATTCATATTACTGTTTCACGTGCTTTTACATTGGGTATTGAGTTGTTTGTTTCAGGAAACATGTTTACAAAGAAAAAGCACAGTTCAGTCGAGACAGTTCATTTGAAAGTACTAGGTGTTTTTAGTCTATTTTGTTTTACTACCTTAACTTTAGATTTGTAGTTTTGTCACAGAATGCCAAACGGGGAGTTTGTTAGATTTTTGATGTGAATGGAAAGTTTGTGAACAAAAGAGACTAGATTTAATATGTTGTAAAAGTCAAGGATTAAGTTGCAATTGTTATAAATTGAGTTGTATTAGGTCTAAGGTTCGAGAATGGAAAAGAAGAAAAATGGCGTTGCAATTTCACTAGATTGTCGCCATAACTTGACTCGAGCGACAGAAACAGAAACATTGTTGCGACATGTCGTCGGGACTTCGCTTGAGCGACACATCGTCCCTCGCTTGTGCTCAACATTCGCTCGAGCAACATGGTCATCCGAAGAATTTTAATTCGTGATTTTAAGGTTTTTTATTCGGCCTATTCATTCCTTAACATACAGTATAAATACCAGTATGCCTCTAAATGATTTTTTTCAAGGTTGAACATTGAGAAAACGCATACTTTTCATATTCTCTTCATCAAATAAGCTTTCAACCTTCATGCTATGATTTATTATTGGCGGTGAAAACATCAAATCCATAAGCCAAATACCAAACTGCTACTTTCTACACATCTGTCAGAGTGCTGGAGATTAAGGAAAGGTGACTAGAGTTCCATTTGTTGAAGAACGCGGAGTTCTTCGTTGTTCCACAGGAGATAGACGAATTCATAAAGTCGGGAGTTGGTGCAGGAGGCACAATCTAATAGGACTTTGAAAATTACAGTTGGGAGTTAGTGCAAGAGCACGCAATCCAGGAAAGTTGTGGGAATTGCAGTCAGGAAATAAAAAATTACTAGTGGTAGTTGTGTTTGACGAACAATAAGTCCAAAATTCGTTTATAGTGGATTTCTGACCGACAAAGTGCTCGAAATTTTTACCCAGTTGAGGTTTCTCCGTGATCAATCTGTTTGTTATTTATTGTTTTCCATATAACTACAACAATTCAAATTAGGATAATTTGACTGATTGATTAATCATCTAGAGACAATTAATAGTGACTTGTTGCTAATTAATTATTAAGTTTTAATTTTGCATAAACACATATTCACCCCCTCCCCTCTAAGTATAATTTGGATCGAACCTCGTAATTTTAGGGTTTTTTGTGTATGGAAATTTGTTTATACATTCATATGATTTTATTTAGTTATTTTTGCTCGACAAATTATATTACCCAATTCATTATACATATATCCAATGGTTTCTAATACACAATTCAAATCATCACACCATGGCATTAAATGCAAGCATAAATGAATATTAAATTATCCAAAAACGGTATATCTAAAGGTGATTTGGACATTTCACACCCAAAAAGTGACTTTTTAAGCACAATATGTGAATGTGATAACTTTTGGTGTATTTTCAAATTTTATGACATCTATGAAAATGTCCCAAGGTTTTCCTACTATGGTATGCAACAAAGTTATTATTACCTCATTTAGTTTTATAGAAAACATTAAAATCAGTGTGCATATGTTGAGCTCATTGGGATTAAAAGATTTTTATTTTAAGGCAATGTGATTGACTATTATAGAGATATGATTCCCTCCCATAATTCTTTCATAGTCTTGAGAAATTCTTTAAATTTCACAAATTGAATGACTCTCGTTGTCTTTGTCATACTAATATGGCATTTGTCAGATCTACTAAGTGTTATTGGAAGTCCATTTTGCATCGCATGGATAACTTAGATCAACACATTGTCACTTTATGGAATGAAATTAAACGAACCCTAAGTAATAAAAATGTTCCTGTGTATTCTAAAACTTATTTGCTAAATCAATTTCTTTTTTTGCATGGTAGGCAAGGCACGTTCACTGTTAGTGTGTATCTAGCCCACTTCGAAAAATTATTGCACAATCATATTTATGAGGTTTCCCACAACACAATGTCTAGGTTTATTGATGGTTTAAATTTTGAAGTCTTGCCCGATGATATTCCTACATTCCAATCCTTAGATGACGCTTACTGACATGCCAACCTATGGAACTTATCTTTTCACTTTCACCAAGTTTGTCATAAGCTAGGTCTACCACCTTAGTCTTGACATTCACCTCCCGAGTCTAGTCGTGTTTCTCTTGAGAAAGCTAATGAAGTTTTTATTGTTGAACCAATTAATTATTATGATAGTGAGGATAATAAATTATCTATTGTGTTGGCATCTAAGTCCAACGGTCCACCTATCCCTAATTTCATGTCGAAGTCGCATTGCCTAATTCTTTGTGTGACTTTAACATTGTCTTTAATATTGCGTTCTCCCTAAAGTGTGATATACCCCTAATAGACACATGTTCTAAGATCATTATTTATTCACACACTTTTTCTATCGATATTTGATGTTTACCTATTAATTATTATTTTAGCTCCACCAGGAATGATTTTTGAATTCTGATGTCTTTACATGGTTG
This sequence comes from Fraxinus excelsior, assembly GCA_019097785.1. Lineage (NCBI taxonomy): Eukaryota > Viridiplantae > Streptophyta > Magnoliopsida > Lamiales > Oleaceae > Fraxinus > Fraxinus excelsior. Next base: position 13,962,847 of record CM032636.1, on the reverse strand, counting down.
GTTCCGTTATTTGTTCAAGAAGAAAGATTGCCCTCTTTGACCAAGATGTTGCAGTTTATCTCGTCGGAATCGAGTTCTCTCAATCAACGAGAAATGATGGAATATTATATAGATATTATTTTATATAACTTCCAATTTTAATGATTATTTTAGGAAACATTATTAAGGTTTGATTTAATATATTTATTACATATTTTTTTTGCTTAAAATAGGATTTTTTGAAACCCTTTATAAAGGGGCTTTTACCAATGTAATAAAAACAACATTTGATAATAAAATATTGATATTTTATCTCTTATCTCCCTCTTCTTCCACCCCCCCCCCCCCCCCCCCCCGGTCCCCTCCTTTTTCTTCTTCTATTCCTTTCCCATTTTCCTATAATTCTTCCATAGCATCCTGCATCACAATGTTTGGCTAACAGAACTTTCAAGATAGAGAAATAGGCCCACCCGTGTTAATTTTATCTTGGTTAATAGGATATTGGACCTCCTCGAGATGAAGAATGGGCATGAATGGGTAAGGCTAATTGATAAGTGTAAATATTACACTTATCTTGATCATCAAAAATAACTTTCGAGAGTAATTTTATGAACTAGATACTTAACTTTATGTGTGTTTATTTTTATTTATTTTTTATTTTAAGAGAAAACTCGAAATTAGACGAGAATAGATAAAAATGAGCAATATTGATGAAAAGGGAATAAGTTTGACATATTTTGAAAATTGGAGACCAAGGAGTCATGTTTGAAAATTGAAGGACCTCAATTGCAATATTTAAGACTCAATCTGAATTAAAAAAAGTAAATAGAGATCAAATTGCACAAGAAAAGATTAAATTTCAGCAATTTGAGACACCTACTTGAATTAAAATTGTGGTTCCCTATGGCCTATCCTCAGGGAACTCTATTTTAGACTTAATTTAAGAGTGCATTTGAGCCACATTATTTTGGAATAATAGATTAATGGAGAATGTGTGGTTGAAAAAGAAGAAAAAATTATTGATATGATGGAAAATATTATTTTATTAAAGAATGTGTGATTGAAAATAAGTAGAAGAATGAAAATGAAAATTTTAATGTGTACCAAACATGGTGTGAATTGGGTTAATTTTACAAATGGTCACTGAAATTACGTCAAAATCACAAAACAGTTACTGAAATTTAAAACGTGCACTAACGATCACTGAAATATCATCTAGTTTTAGTAATGATCACTGAAGTACCTTTTTCATTTTAATTGGAACTTAATGGTTCAAAATAGTTGAAGCTTGAACCTTCAAGATCTAAATTGCAAATTTGACAATAAAACCACTAAACCCCATTTCTTTTTGTGAAACCCATATAAGGTGATTTTTTTTTTTTTTTTGGTAAAAAGAGAGGGACAGAGAGAAAAAGGAAAAATAAGAACATAAAAAAATCAATAAAATTAAATATGAATTCTTGAAAATATATTAACAAAATAGTATAAAACTATAACTTCAACTTAAAATAAAAAATAAATTCATTTAAGCTGCAAAATAATACATAATATTAAATATCATTTTACTTCTTCTCTTTAGTTCATTGAGTCATTGACTGTAACTCATGATAACAACTTATAATTTCTATTTGTCCACTTAGTAATGTTAAAATAAAATTCAAAGGAAATTTTTGTTATATTTTTCAACATATTATTAATTTATTAGAATATATTTTATATTTTTTTAGTTTAAGCCATTGTTTTGCAAATTTTTAAATGGTTTATGAAAAGAACAATAAAAGGAATATAATAGGTCTCACGAAATGTGTGGATAATGAAAAATAATTTTGAAATGAATAGTTAAATTTTTAATTGAATACCATTTATAAATTTATATCCAATCGGAGGCTAAGAAAATAAATATAAATTTGTCAAATTTGCGATTTAGGTCATCAAGATTCAAGTTTCAACTATTTTTGTCCATTAAGTTCCAATTAAAATGAAAAAGGTCATTCAGTAATCATTACTGAAACTAGATGATACTTCAGTGACCGTTAATGTAAGTTTTAAACTTCAGTGATCGTTTTTTAATTTTGACGTAACTTCAATGACCGTTTGTGAAATTAACCCAAATCTATAAATATGAACCTTCATTCAAAATTAGGGAGGCTATAGATGCAATCTTAAGACATAATTACACATCCTTTTCTTGTGCAATTTGGTCTATATTTGCACTTTTAATTCAGATTGAGTCTTTAAATATTGCAATTGAGGTCCTTCAATTTTCAAACATGATTCCTTGGTCCCCAACTTCCAAAATATTCAACTTTACTCATTTTTCATCAATTATTGCTCATTTCCATCCGTTTTCGTCCAATTTCAAAATTGTCTCATAATATAATATAAAAAACACATAAAGTTAAGTATATAGTTCATAAATTATTCTCGAAAGTTATTTTTGATGGCCAAGACTTATCATTCATCCCTGCTTGAGTAGATTCTAAATCAACAGTATGACAGTATCTATACCTAAATATTAATCAAAATGTACTTGAATCTCCATGACCTGCGGTAAGTACACCGAATCTCACAGAAATATTTTTGTTACTATTTTTTTCAAATGTAAGTCATTAGTATAGTTTCAAAACAGTTAGTTATATTAAGCATGATGGAGCTAATTGAAATATGTCATTTATATATACACATACATTTAGAAAGCATTTACCAAAATTTCTATTTTCAAAAGGAACTACGAACGGAGAAACGCAAGACATATTAGCTAGTGATTGTGAGGCCCAACCTCTATAGTCGAGTGGACACCTAAAGCTTCTGCCCTTCCATTCCTTGGATGGATAGAGAGGAATGGCATAGCTTTTGATTTTTTCACATTGTCAAAGAGTTTAACAATAAACTTTCGTTTTATTAAAAATTTGAACAATGAAAACAAATGGCAAGTGCCTGATCGAATTGATCAGGTTGTGTAGGAACAAAGTTTAAGTCTATCGATCCGTTAGTATCAATGTTATGAAAGTCGAATCTGACCAAATTGGGAACCAATGGAGAATCCGATTCGTTTACGCATTGAAACCACCCTTCTTTAAAAATCGGTGCCATACCCGTTAAACCGGATATTAAACCCTTGAAATGATGACCCGTACACGATTTTCACGAGTCCACCGGTTAGATAGTTTGAAAAAAGATGAAGGAAAAGTTGGACCATTCTTCAAGCTGCTATTTGAATTTTACTGAATCTGACATTTACCTTACCTTCTGCTGTAAGAGAAAGGTGATAATTGCTTGATTTCTCCTTTTAAATTTTCTGTTCCTCTTAGTATTTTTTCCATTCTCTCGTTGGAAAAGTTCTTCACCTTTACTGTCGGCGGCAGCGGCAACTCTGTTTACCCTAATTCTAACAATGAAGGAAACGAAGGAGCTGAAGTATTTCTCATTTAAAAATTGAGGTTCTGGCCGATTATTTATTCCTCTGTTGTGGCCAATTACAAATGAAAATTCACATTTTACGTTAAAAATGAGGCAATGGCGCAATGCTATATCACTTTCCTTTTCCCTTTTTAATTATTATTTTCTTTAAGTGGTAAATTAAGTATAGATTAATTAATTATTATATTAAATTGTAAATTAATATATTTGCTAATTGCACAATTAAGTTAGAAATTAGAATTGTTGGACTGTAAATTGGATTTTGAGGGTGTGTTTGAGCTGCATTATTTTGAAAGAATGTATTTTGAAATAGTAGATTGATGAAAAATGTGTGGTTGGAAAAGAAGGAAAATTTATTGATGTGATGGAAAATATTATTTTATTGAAAAATATGTGTTTGAAAATAAGTAGAAGAATGAAAATGAAAATTTCAATGTGAATCAAGCAGGGGCTCAACATATTTTGTAATATTTCATTAATATATTTAATATTATGTAAAAGATTATGTAAAAAATTAGGTATACTTAGAATTTTCCCAAATACATATGTCATTGAGCTTCCACGGACACCTGTCATAATGATAAACGACTTGTATCATCGTGATCTTCTCTTAAATTCTCAAAACTTTTGTCGCTTGATCGCAACAAAAGTAGAGAACCCGTTGTTGTCTCTAGCATGTGCTACCGAAGGCTCTGAATAAGTTGGAATAGGAGACAAGTCGTCTTGGAGTGGCTTATATGCTTTCAACAGTTATTCACTTTGCTTTTGGCTACTGATAAGTGTTTTTTTGGACAATTTTTTAATAGCTAAATAAACTTAAATATTGATTAAAGGAGAGAAATTCTACTCATAATTATATAATTATTGCTTTTCTAGGTAAAAGTCACCCAAGAAAATAGAACAAAGCAAAAAGAAGTAAAAATGGACCAAAAGCGTACAAAATTGTGAAGTTGGGGATCAAAGTGCACAAATCAAAAGTTGAAGGACCTTGGGTTGTAATTTATTGAATAAAATGAAAGTCAAATTTGAGGACCAAAACTTACAAGATCATAAGTTGAAGGATCGACATGCAATTATTAAAGGACCAAAGCTACAAATTTGTTTAAGAACGTGTGTGTAGCACCTAGGCTCCATATTACTGAGTTGTGGCCAGGAAGCTAGCGCCTAAGCGCCCTATCTTAAAACTTGGGGACCGTTTTTTATTGTCTTTCCAAAACGCAATGGTTTTTTTAAAAGAAAACGGGTAGCTACATTTTCATTCGGGACTTCTTCTTTTCTTTTTACTTTCAATTTTCTTTGTCTTCTTTTTTCTCATGATTTTCTTGGTATTTTGGAGAAAAATTAGAGCAAGTACAAGGGGATCAATCAAGAAATTGGAAAAATATTTGGGGAACTCAAGATTCATCAATTGCAACATTCAAGAATTCAATCAACCAAGGGTTTTATCTATAATCTTGTTGTTTCTTCATTATTTTCTTCTATTTGTGATATATTATATAAATATTCTCTATTTTTTTTAATCAAATATATAAAATTGGCTAAGTTATTTGTGTTGAGATTTATTGTAGTAGCTTGATCTAGCTTATTTCAATATTTACTCCTTGATATTAAAATACTTATTTTCATGTATATCACTATTGATTTTCATGCTATTCATTTATTTGGCCAATAAATATTTGTGTTAAGTGATTTGTATATTGTTTGAGAAAAGATTGTTTATTTTAAACCAAATAGCAAATACCTTAGATTCTTGCAGAGAATAGATATATGCCCATAACCCTAGATCATTGAGCTATTTTCACAAAAAAAAAAAAAAAATTAATGTGGTTGTTTGGTTTTAATCGACATAGAGTATAGTATGTTAAACCAATCAATTATGACTAATTTTGCTCGAGAGAGATAATTAACTAAACTTAAAAAATCGGATCTAGCATCGTAAATGAGTAATTTGTTAATTAACTTGTGGAAAAATTAATTCGCTGACGGTTAAGCAAAACCACGAATCTCAAGTCTCAACCACGTTTTCCCCAAAATTCTCAATTGTTATGTTTTCTTATTTTGTGGATTTTTAGTAAATTTCTCTTATTTTTCAAAATCAAATCTTATTTTGTGTTTATTTTTATTGTTAACATTAAATTGATTAAAATTGTATAATCAAAAGTAAACATTTCTTGAGAGATCGACAACTTGAACTCAAAAAGTCCATTTTATTACTTGAAAGCGACTTGTGCACTCATGGTTTGCACTTTCTTACCTAGTATTTATCATGGACACGATAATTAGTATACCATAGGTGCATCCTTTTGGATCTCCTTGTACTAGAGAAGGTCATCTTAATGAGCTAGCCCCCATACTAAATATGGATCAAGTTGTCTCATGACATTTTGAACTCAGCTCATGTACCGCGTTAATGGACGAACAACCCAATCCTTGGAACATACTACACTTTCAAGTGGCAAAGAACCGACATTGAGCTGCTAAACCCCACCATTGATGTGAGCTCTTGGGAAAGATTAGCTTGTTATCCCTAGAGTAGATTTTATACTTTAAGCAACAACCCTTTCACTCAGCATCATTGGATTACTAAAGTTACTTTCATCCCTATTCGAAGGGTGGGTCTTGCAGTTAATCTCCCTTTTGCCTTTGCACTCGAGGGCCAATCTCCATCTAGCCCAATGAAACCTTTATACGCCTTTGTTACCTTTTGGGAGACCCATGCCCATATAAATTGTTTACATGAGATCATCCCTTGGCTTGTAGGTCCTAAGACAAAATTAGAATTCTAGCTTTTATGGAGTGGTATCTCACTCACGGATTAGGCATTTCCACAGGAGGTCTTCATCACCTTTTACCAAAGCTACATAGGAAATGCTCAAACATTATCCCAAGGAATAGTGACTTTATAATGCCCTTCTGTCCATGTACAAGTAGTTTACATTTTCACAGAAACGTCTATTTTATCGAGCATTTCTTCAACATAGTACCCAAAATGTTATGCCTTTAGTTCAGGTTAAAACTTTCCCAACAAGGAATTTCTTTACCTTAAGCCCCTTTCACTCAGGCTTCAATCGTCGACTCGTGTTATGACATTATGAGTCTCCATACATGATCTTATGACTTTGTGAAGACCTATATTTTTTAGTAAATAGTCGTCTGGACCTGGTCACTATGATCCCCTATTATAAGGGGACTCCCATTCTCTTGAAGATATGAGGCTATTTTGTCAAGTTCCTTAGATAGAATTGTCTCGTACCCTTAAGCATTTTTTTTACCAACTTGTATCAATTTTAAGTATAGGTATCATTTTGTTTAAAGTTCATATGATCTTTTTCTAGGAGAATGGTGTGGTTTACTTTAGCTTCGTCACGCCGATGCTCAGGGGCGGAGCCAGGAATGTGTGGTACGGGGGGCAAAATTTTTTAAAATTGAATGTACGAATAAAATTTATATATAGCTAGAAAAATTGTAATTTAATGTTACATATTACAATTGTACCCAACGATGTTTTATAGCATAAAATTCATCTATAATAGAATCTAGATCTAAATTAATACTAAATTCTCGTTCAATGTCTAGTGTTAAACAATCAGCAAGAAAACCATAATCCATTATGTTGCGAATTTCCGTCTTCACATGTTTCATTGCTGAAGATGTTCGCTCCACTGTCGCTGTTGAAACCGGTAGTGTCAGTACTAAATGAATCAATTTAGTCAAAATGACGTAAATCTCTGACCTTCTACTTGCAACCAATTCCCAACATAAATCAGAAAGTGTAGGCACTTAAAATCGAGGTTCGGAAATCACATCATTCTTATAATGTTGTAACTCAATTTTCAAACAATAAATATCTTGTTGCGAAAAATCTTCAGGATAAATTCTTAAAATGTTTTAGTGAATCCTCCATTGCTCCACATTTGGCATATACATCAACAAGAGCAGTACCCACAACTTGAGAAAAATCACATCCTTTCTTTATTATATCACAATGCAGTTCCTTTGCCCATTCTAAGTTTATCAATTGTGTGCAATTAGATAGAAGTGTCACAAAAGTAACAGAATCAGGTCGTAAATTCATCGTCATCCTCCTAAAAAGCTCCATCGTTATCATAAAGTCCATTCTCAACATAATTGTTCATTAGTGAGTTCCATGATATCGAATCTTTAGTTCTCATGCTCTCAAAAACTCGCCTTGAACCCAATAAATCACCACATTTGGCATACGTGTTAATGATTATATTACTAGCCATAGTATCACATTCATATCCATTCTTAACGATATAGACATGGACATATCTTCCCAACTTTAGGTCCCCAATGTAAGAGCATGCGCGAAGAACAGATGTTTTGTCAAGTTCAAATTGACTTGCCAATTCCAAAAACAACCTGATAGACTCTCTGTACAAACCAGACTCAGAATACCCACAAATCATGGTATTCCAAGTAACACTGTCTTTAACAACCATCTCATAAAAATCCTCCAACACTCTGTTAGCCTATCAACTTTAAAATACATTGAAAGCAACCCATTGCAGACAATCACGTCCTTCTTAATCCCAATCTTTTCCACAAACGCATGAACTATCTGGCCCTCGTCAACGTCCCCTAATCCACCACATACTTGTAAAACACTAGAAAATGTAAACAATTCCGGCACTAAACCCAACATTCTTAATTGATAATATGTTTCCAGTGCCTCTTCAAAATACCCATTTGAGCTATAACCTGAGATCAGACTATTTCAAGTAACCAGATCTCCCTGAGGCATTTTATTGAACATTTCTTGTGCTTTGGCTAACACGTTACACCTAGAATACATATCAATCACAGTGCACCGAGCAAGAGAAAGCAACCAATGAAACTAAAACACGAACTAACCTTCTTTTTGCAGAAATTGAAGAGTAAAGTCTGAAGAAGAAGAAATGAAGACGGTGTTCGGCGCTGTTCGGCGGACGGTTACGGACTTACAGTTACCGGAGATTAGCTTTCAGTAAAGGGCAGTTGGGCAGGGATGTAGGGTGTAAGAGATAGCAGAAACTGTTTTGCCTTTTGGGTCAATGGGTGGGAATTGGGTTTAATTTGATGGGGCTTGTAAATTGGGCTTTCAATATTTTGGACTTGGACAGTGAGCTATTGCCAATAGCAATGGAAACACTTGGGCTTTAACCATTTTTTTTACAATAGCTGGATGTTCTTGAACCGATAACTAGCTTTCTCCTAACCTAGCTTTCTCCGTCCCTCAAGACCAACAAGGGTAGTACATAAATATTCACATATTGTCCATAAACTACGCCTTTTGCCCTCATCTTGAGCGCTACTCACCCTCCATGATATAACACTTAAAATAAGCTTATTATTGATGAAATGAGCAAATTTTGACTCACAATCGTTTAATTGTTTCTATTGTAGGCAAGAACCCCCTAACTAAAGAAGAACAAAACAAAAATGAAGGGAAAATCACCAAAAGCGTACAAAAATATAAAATTGGGGATAAAAAAATGCACACATGCTGAAAGTTGAAGGACCCTGAGTGCAAATTTCAAAGGGCGCAATCAAAAGAAAAGAAAAATTCGAGGATCAAAACATACAAGATCAAAGTTAAGGGACCTGTTGCGCAATTACCTAGAACTTAAGTTACAAACAGAGGAAGAAAGTGTAGCGTCTAGGCGCCATGTACTAGTGCCTAGGTGCCAAGTTCCTAAATTCTGGTAAAAAAGATAGCGCCTAGGTGCCAGTTCAAAAATTGGGCCCGTTTTCAGTTTTTGCAAAAAAAGTGTGAAGCTTAAATGCAAATTGTAGGGGGTATGGTTTTAGGGCACTTTAAAAGGGAAAATTCAACTATACTATGGCATTCTCTTTTCATTCTTCCTTCTCTATTCCTTTTATTTTCATTCTATATTTTTGGGATGAAAAAGGGCCAAGAACAAGGACACAAAAATGGAAGAATGGGAAATCTTGGGGAAAAATCAAGATCAAGCAAATCTTTCCTTCAACGATCCAACCAAGAGATGGGTTCTACATTTTATCTTACATTTTGTCCATTTTTTTTCTTGAACATGCAATGTATTTATTTAACTCCTCTTTTTTATTATTTATATAAAATGAGCTAGTTATTGACGTTGTGATTTATGATGTAGTTTAACCAAACTTTATTTTATTTATTTCAATACTTACTCTTTAATGTTAAGTTACTTATTTTTGTGTGGATTTACTATTGTGTTTGTTGCTCTTCATTTATTTGGCCAACAAATGTATGTGCTTAGTTATTTGTGCATCGTTCGAGAAAAGATGTATATTTTAGGCCAAATAGTAACTATCTTAAGTTCTTTTAGGGGATAGAGATATACTACAAACCCTTGGTGATCCATTGAGCTATTTTCACAAAAATTTAATCTGGATGTTTGGTTTTAATCAACATAGAGATGTAATAGATTAAACCAATCAATTATGATTAATTTTGCTCGAGAGAGGTAATTAGCTACATTTGAAAAATATGTAATTTGTTAATTAACTTGTGGAGAAATTAATTAGGCGATGGTTAAGTGAAATCATAAATCCCAACTACTTTATCCTCCAAAATTTCCTCCACTTTTAGATTTATTGTCTTTGTAAAGTTTCTAGTTATTTTTCCTAATTTTCAAATGGGTTTGTTATTGTTATAATTAATTTGACTATAGGAGTGTATTTAAAGTAAACATTCCTCGAGGGATTGACTCGAACTCATAGTCCACTTTATTACTTGAACGTGACCCGTGTACCCGAGGTACGTAATTTTAGCAAACAGACAACCTTGTAAAGGAACTTTTAGATTTTTGGGGCATTAAGTTCTCACTAATGTTTATGTTACTCAAGCTGTCATTCTCTTTTCTACTTCATCCATCGTTCTCATGTAGGGGCTTCCCTTTAAGGCGGAACGCTTCCCAACTGATGTATTCTTACACACCACATCTTTGGCAAATCATTTAGCCTCGTTCATCTTCGTCGCAAGAGCGCTCGATTAGTAAGCTATTACGTATTCTTTTAAGAGTGGTTGCTTCTAGGCAAATCTCCGGTTTATCTCCGCCCTTCTATCTCTTTTATCATTGAGAGATGATTTAGGGACTTTAATTGGTGATTTGAGTTATTTCCCTCTTGACAGTGCAGTTTATCTTTTATCGTCTCACAGCCAAACCTTGACCCCTACTATTTTGAGGTCATATTTAGTATGCAGAATTTGCACTGATTCTATACATTGTGGCTTCCCATTGTACTCTTAAAGTTTATGCATCTCACCTGAATATAGATGAAAAATAATTCAAACTATTGGGAAATCCCCCATGACACAAATAAATCAAGAAGATTAACGTTCTACTACTCATCAGCACTTCAGAAGTGTATAGCTTATAAGTAAATAAGTGAAATTCCAAAACAGAAGCTCTCACATATATTGCATAAAAAAATAAAAAAAATAAAAATTGATCGTTATATAGAAATTATTTTATCTACAAAAGTATATTTAAAAAATTCTATGTATAATGACATTTACCAAACTAATTAATCTATGTATGACATAAATGCCTTCGACATCTATCCTTACAAAATTCTCATCCTCCTCACGATTGACTTCAAGTTGTGTTATATCTAATGGAATAGTTGCCCCGTAAGTAGTATCTTCTTCCATATGTAACACGTGAAATTTTCTTAGTGATGCTTGCAAAGCAACATAACAATATAAAGAACTTTTCGAACGACTTGTGCATTATCTTTTGCACTAGATCTACAAATGGTTGTTGCTTCAACTAAAATTCCACTGTCTTGGAGAGAATTTTCTACATCTTTAGCATGAAATCGAAGACCATTTATTACAAAATTAGAATATGACATGGATTAGAATCTAGGACCACGTGCAAGACACTTTAAAGTATTTGAAACAATGTCCAGCAACAGTTGACCTTTGATATGTTATTATTTTAAACATGTTAGGAATAAAAAAAAGCAACAAAATTAAATATTGATCTTGTTGATATATGTATTTCAACCTTATCATCCAACCAGATAGCAGAAGCGTCAATGTGTTTCTTAAGTAATAAATTCTCATTTCTTTCAAGTCGTTTGTGAGAACCCTTGAGTTCATCCATATGCATACTAAGTGAAAAATAATATATCAAATAATTAATATGGCCAAAGAACTTAAAATCTAACAAGTAGATGTTTCACAAATATATTGTATGTATGGAGCCACTTCTATACTATTTAGCAACAACATATAGTGATGTGTAACTTTCAAGATCTCGTGAGATAGTACACGTGACTTTCTTTTAGAAATTGTATGCTGTACAACTAAGAAGTCACTCTCATATTCTTCATTCTGTGCAGACTTGAAGCCTATTTCAGATGCTTGTTTTACGCATTTGTTACAAAACATTGCATTTTTTCAAGAATATATCGTCAGTTATGCACCCTTCAAGTCGTGCACGATTCATAACGTACTCTTTCAACACTTTCATATACCTACACATTTTCCAAAAATCTGATAAAATATAAAATCAATTTGATAGTAGATTTAACTTCCGAAAATAACTTAAGGAATACTACCTCTGAAATGGGTACATCCAACGATATTGAATTGGTCCTCATAGACAAACTTCTCTCCCAATATGGATTGTTAAATGAATCATTATATCAAAAAAGAAAGCGAAAAATACATTTCCAGCATGCACAAAGTTTCAAAAACATCATCTTCTAAACTTTCAACCTTATTCATATCTACAACTCCTTAATATATTTTATTGAAAAACGAACACAATTTAAAAATGGAGTTCTTTGGTCCTTTAGGTAAGTCATGTCAATACAAGTGATAGTAACTGTCGCATTAAATGTGACAATCATGAGACTTGAGTCCAACTATCTTGCATTCTTCTACTGAAATGTAATTTCCAATATTATAACCATAGCTATCAGGTAATCTCAAGTTAGAAAACCTTTTGCAAATCATTTGTTTTTCGGCTTTTAATAAAGTGAGAGGAGCAACAGGTAAGTAGAATTTATTTTCTCTACTCTCATGATGTAAATCATGCTTAATGTTCATAGTTTCCAAGCCCTTACGAGAGTTAATGTCATCTTTAGATTTTTCTTTCACATTCAAAAGTGTACTAATGACGCTCTCTCACAAATATTCTTTTCCATGTGCATCATATCCAAATTATGACGTACAATTAAAGTCTACAAATCTTGTGTCGTGATATACTACACGCAATTAGAAATATTAAATAAGTAAGAAAAAGATATTACTAGTGTTACCTTCCAATATGGTAGCATGAAAAATATTGACTTTTTTCTTTCATGTTACATTGGATTGCATTGTATTATTATTCTTCTTAGAAAAAGATGTTACTAGTGTTACCACTTTTTCCCCAATCATTTGTAATTTTATCAACTTTATTAGAATCTTCTTCACCATTTTTTATCTTCGGTATAATGCCATTTTCAATGTATCAATTAAACCAATTCCTTTTCATGCAAAAAGGATGACTCAATGCGAGAAATCTTCTATGTCCATGTATGCAAACTTCCTACCATGAGACAACCATAGTGAACATGTATTTTCATGACTAATAGGGCATGCAATTTTTCTCTTGATAGGCCATTCGAATACATTTCCATATGCAGGAAGTCGTGTATAGTCCACATCAAAATAGTTTTTAAGTTAAATGTAGACTTCGTAACTACGTCATACATCTCAACCCCATCACTCCATAACAATATTAAGTCGTATATAAGTGGTGCCAAGTAAACATCTATATCATTATCTGGCTGCTTTGGTCTCAAGATAAATAAACTCAACATCAAACTTTCCTTCGACATGCATAATGAATGAGGCGATTTATATATAATTAAAATTACTGGCCAACAACTATATTTGGAGCTAAGATCTTTGAAAGGATTGAATCCATCAGTAACAAGGCCTAATCTAATATTTCGAGGATCTGACGTTAAATGTCCACCTTCTGTTTATCATTTCCCACCCTAATTAATCAACTGGATGCCTCATTTTACCATCTAAACTCTTATTATTTGAGTGTCATCTATGTTGTGTTGTCATCTCATTCATTCCATACATCTTCTTAAGTCTTGGTATTGTAGGGAAATAATACAAGATTTTTGCTAGAATTTTTTTCTAAATTTTCTTAGTCCATTGGTTTACTTTCCATCTTGAACAACCACATTTTGGATATAATTCAACATGCTCAACCTCCTTTCTATATAGACAACAAACATTTAAACAAGCATGTATCATCTCATAGCCAAGATCAAATGTATTGACAAGTTTTTTCATCTCATAAAATGAGTTAGGAATTGCATTATTATGTGGCATCATGTCCCAAGCAAGATTTACGAGTTCATCAAAACCCCTATATGATAAACTATGTGTAGCTTTATGTTTAAACACAATAACCGAAGCTTACATCTTCGTAAATGCCAAACAACTAGGATACAAAGGAGTTTCCGCTTCACCAACTAAACTGTTGAATATCTTCCTCTTTTCCATCATGAAGATTTTCAAGATCTATATCATGTTGTGCATAGAAGTCCCTAAACATCCTACGTCAGGTATTTCTACATTGACCAAATTTGATTTACTTGGTCGTTTTTCATGAAATACCCAAACAGTATATTTTAGATCCATACCTTTAATAACCAAATGTTCATACATTGTTTCAAAATCATGATGCTTTAGATTCCTACACTTATACAAAGGCATCCTATCATTTCTGAATTTAGATTTGCACGAGCTAGTTCAACAAGATTCTATGCTCCATCTCTGTATTGTTCTGAAAATCTACGAGTACAATTTTATGACCATTTTAAATTATTGCTTAAATTTTGTAACTATATTTATGAGATTTAATTTCAGACAATAACCTTGACAATTGCTGCCATTCTTTGTCCATTATGATACTATCAAACATTAAACAGCAACAATTCAAATTGTGAAGTAAACTTGGTAATTTGCAACACACAAAAATGTGTTTGTAAGCATAAGATTCATATTGTAAGGAAAATGGATTAGATAAAGTCTCATTAAATATCATACCTGATATTTTGCTTCCACGATAATGCAGTCTAATGAATAAGGTTGTTGGAAGAGAGCAACTATAATTCTATCCTATAGAGTAAGAAGTCAAGCACATCAGCAAAGAGAAACATATATCATTTATGGTTCAGTAGTGCCTTAAGAATCACAAATAAAACAAACTGCTGTATTAGAACTAGGTAAATTTATGAAGTAAAAAAACGAACTGTTAAAGATACCATATTTGTCTTTAAGATGGTTTCTCCAATTAATAAATTTAAATCAGATGAATATATTTTGAGAGGAGTGACTCAATTAATCATATATTTCCTTTCCAAATACATTTCCTATCCAGATTTAAATATTGTTTTTGTTTTCACTTTAAGAATATAAATGACACAATGAACTCTACATGGGAATTGATAGCCAAAACAATGCCTTGGCCAACATATACACTCTATACACAAATTTAACTTAGAGACATGAAAATCAAACACTATACTTGTATTCAAAAGCTCTGTACACACTACCCTAATCCCCACCCCCTTTTGACATTAGGTATGGATATAATGTGCAACAATACTTTAGGGGAAAATAGCATCATAACTAAGCTATTCCTACCATACTTGCATGATTTTCATATTCTAACGGCCTCAAAAGTTTCTATCACCATCAGATGTTACCATATGAAAATCCTGCGACAAGCCTAGTATAACTAGAATTGGTACACATCATGGCAATTTACATTTGCTCCGTTCTTTATAACCATTCAAAAATACACATTCTTCTTAACAAAAAATCATCTTAAATATAGGACCTGCACATCTAATTAAACCTTTCATTTATACTGTATAAATTACAAATCATGCCCTTTTCATACAAAGGTAATTTTTAACCAATTCCGGAGAAACTTTATACAAAGGGAACCAAAATCAAATGGCAAGACCATCTAAGATAGTTTATCGTTCCAAGGTAATTTTTAACCAATTTAGAGAAGCTTTATAAAAACAAAACCACAACCAAATGGCAAGATGGTCTAAGCTGGTTTATTCGTCTAAAATTATATTAAACCAATTTGGGATAAGCTTCATTCAATCGAACCCAATATCAAATCAATCGAAATAGATTTTCGCTTCCAACACATAATTAATAATAAGTAAAGCATTTTTGAAGCCATATAAAGCATTTGAAGTTGATGCTACCAAAAACCGCACATGTCGATTTCCCGAGCTTGACGACTGAGAACAAGCACGAACGAGATCTTTCGGCACCTGAAACAAAGGCGTCGGGGTTTAGCCTCATCGCCCCTTCGATGCTTAAGTCAGAAAGGGAATGGAGAGAATATATGTGCTGGAAAATATATGTAAAAAACATACATGGGTGATGCATAGGAATGACATATTTATAGTGGTAGGTAACGTAGTTCCAGTAGGATTCATCTCCTTATTTTCAGGAGTGATTGTTGGGATAAGTGTTGGACCATAAGTAGGAGCCCAAAACTTACATTATTTGAGATATTACCCAGGATGATACTCCTTCACGGCTTAGGATTCCTATGTAGGAGTGATTGGGCAAAGCTAAGGTCCTTTCTTGACAAGGACTATTTGAGCCTAATCACTAGGTACTCTGATATTGGCCAAGTAAGTGTCCCGACCATAATATCTTGAGGAGTATAGATGTTATTTCTAGGAAAATCCTGGAGGACGCTCCTCGAGATTACCTGAGGACATCCATGCCTGAGGAATGTAGTCCCTTAACTGCCCATGGAGGACTTTTGGAAGTCCTCGTGCTCGAGATCATTAATGGGATGATCACATCACTGGCCCCCGTGCACCCATGCTCAAGGCTTGAAGATGGGTGCAGTGTCGTCAGCATTCTCGACCATGCTATCCGCTAGGGTTTATAACATGCTCAAGGGCTTACGTCATGATGACGCCAGCCCTGGTTAAAAAATGGCGGTCAAGATTTCTTCTGTTAGATGGGTGACGCGTGGCAGGATCTAATGGCTGAGGGGGCGACCCTTGGTCTCCCTCCTTGGAGGGCTATAAATACCTCATTTCCCTTTCATTTTTCACTTTTCACTCTTAGTAACTCTCATGGCCCTCCTCGAGATCAAGCATTTAAGGTCAGAGCTCGAGAACTTAAGTTATTTATTTAGGAGTGTCTTTAATCTAGGATTTCGAGTAGTGATAGTGGTAGTTCATCCTCGTCCTCGGGAACAACCCCTGAGGACCAGGCAAGATCGATTATACCTATGGCAGTTCCCATTAGTGTCCATATCGAGCTCAAGGCACCTTGATCCCGTTCACGTTCCCCGACCACACCTGTAAGTTAAAGGAACATTTAGCCGTAGCGAGTGCTCGAGAATATGGCATAATGCCTAGGTGTGACGTCAGGTTTCCCAAGCACAAGGATAGGATGGTTAGGTCTTGGGAAGGTGAGTTCATGATTTTTAAGGATTCTTTGAAGGGTGGATTTAGGTGGCCCTGCACCCTTTCTTCTTGGCCTTACTAGTTGAGTATAACATATGCCCGAGGCAACTAGTGCCGAACGGGTGGAGGATGTTGACCTACTTTTTCATTGCAAGTAGATACCTAGGAATAGAGCCATACACCGACCTATGTAGGATGGTCTTCGACCTGAAACAACTCCTTCAATTCTCATGCTTCGCCTACCTTTCATCCCGATGATGCCAAGTTTTTTAAAATGGTGGAAGGATAAGTGATTCTTCGTCATATCTCGAAATACCAATCTCTCCTTTAGTCTCCAGTAGGGTTTTCCAGACACCTCGAGCTTTTGTGAGGGTCAGGCCTATTTTGAGTCCTTGGAGAGAGATATGCAGATGTTAGAGGATCTCGAGCCTCTCGTATATAATATGGAGGACATCCTCGGGGATGACTTCCTCGATCTGGCAGGGATGAAATACCTCGGGGTAGGACTTGTAACTTCTCAATTTTGTCTAATTTATACACTTGGGACATATAGCTCGAGCTAATATCTACTTTGATTGTGCAGGAATGGCTTTTGACCCAGCTGATCTGCGTGCAGTCATCGGGAAAAAGAACAAAGCTCCTCAAGCTCTAGCTCTTGGGCAAAAGAAGGGTAAGAAAAGGCCTCGAGATGTGAGGTACGAGAGCGGTCCTGGTGAGTCGTCGAGAGGAGTCTCACCGGGCTCGGGAATATCTGGTCGCCATGCTTCCCAAAGTACTCCTCTGGGAGTCCCCCCCCGGTCTCGGGACACACATGTTGTCGTAAATCTTGACGATGACCTCCCTCCGCCATCCAGACACCCCGAGGACCAAGACATTTGCCACCTTGTCCTGGGGATTAATAAAAATACCGAGAAGCCCTGGGACCTGCTGAAGGGGTGAGCATGGTCGAGGCTCTTTTAACAAAAGTAAGATCCAGAACTTTTTATGCCCAATTTTATTCTAACATCTTTTTATCTCGACAACTTGCTTATGTTCGCCATTTCTCAGCCTTAAGTGTCACCCGAGGTCTATCTCAAAAAGGGGCGGACGAGTCCCAAAAAATGTCGCACCTCCTCGAGGAAGCCAGGGCCTGAGAACAAAAGATAGCTGATCTGGAGGCTGAAAGGGCTGTCCTGATTAAAGATCGTAACAAAGGTCGGGATGAGGCAGGTTCATACCGAGATAAGGCTCGGGACTTGAGGCTCAAGCTCGAGCGAGCGTAAAAAGACTTCGAAGAAAAGTTGGTGGGTGCCCGGGACTCTGCCGTTGAGGACTTCAAGGTGTCCGGGGAATTCAGGGCGATGATGGAGGAGTACGAGATGGGCTCGTACTTCCATGCACTAAAGAAGGCTCGAACATTAATACGCTCAAAGCCTGATGCCAAGCCCGAGGATTTAAAGGATATCCCAGACATTGCTGAACAACTCGAGCTCTTCGAGGATGATGAAGCATCTGAAGAGCAGGATATGGACGTCGATGATGATGATGCCGAGGACGACCATCAAAATTTAAATGAGCCCGAGGCTGACCCTGGGACAGGGGACCCTTACAAAGCTTTGATGATGTATTTTTGCACGAGCTTTGCTCGAGAATGTAATTTTTGTAATTGCTTGATCTTCTTATCTCATGTTAATTTTAGTTTGCAAGTTAATTTCTCGACCACATTTTTTATTCCATAATTTTAAATCTCGACGACAATGTGAATAATGAATTCTTGATGATAGAATTAACTAAGTTATAGTGACGAGCATTTAAGGAATAAGCCCACTGATCACTTAACGAACCAAGCTAGTGCTAATCTCGAGGACAACTCAACGAATAAGTTATAGTGATGAGCTCGACGAGGGCTTAGTTAAAGAATAAAATATGCAAGTTAAGATCTCGATGATTCTACCACAAAGAATTATGCTAGACGGCTAGATCACTAATTTAGCCTCGATTATTAGTTCTCGATCTCGACGACGCAATTAACTGACATTCATCAAGTTTCGAGCTTAGGGATGGTTAATTTATTAAAAACGCATCGAGCTCGATGACAATGACTCAATGAGTTGGTCAAGCTTGATGATAGTTCATTGCGTTTAATTCTGAGCTCGAGGATAATCTCACTTATATTTATTTTTTATCCAAGTGTTGAGCTCGACGACTACAAGAGTTTTTTGGGTCCAATTTGATCTCGAGTTCAATGTCACATGTAATGCAATCTCGAGCTCGAGGACCAATTTGATGAAATTTTGTCCAATACTTATTTTGTACTGGTTGAGTTCGAGATAGATTAGTAAGTGCTTGGGCAAATCGGGCTTTGACGAGGTCATGCCCGCGTGTCAGGACTTTTGTGAGATCATGCCCGTAACATGTCTCGGAGGTGCCTGTGTGACAGTGCTTTTGTGAGATCATGCCCGTAGTAGGTCTCGGAGATGCTCATGGCAAGTTTTTAAGGTGCTCGCTCAAACCGTACCATGAGGACCCGCTTGTGACGGGTCTTTTGGAGAGCATGCCCGTAGCATGTCTTAGAGGTGCTCATAGCAAGTTTTTGATGTGCTCGCTCAAACCGTGCCATGAGGGCCCGCTCGTGACGGGTCTTTTGGAGAGCATGCCCATAGTTTGTCTCGGAGGTGTTCATAGCAAGTTTTTGATGTGCTCGCTTAAACCGTGCTATGAGGGCCCGCTTGTGACGGGTCTTTTGGAGAGCATGCCTGTAACATGTCTCGAAGGTGCCTACTCTTGACAGGTCTTCGGGATAAACACTTTGACAAATTTTTGTTGGGACATTCCCAACGGTTATTACATATAAGTTTTCCTATGATCTAGAACAAGTATAGGCTCGCTTGCCTTGATGAATGAACTAAAATGTGTGGGGGCACGTAAGCCCTATGAGAAATTAAACTAACTATAAACAGGAAAAAATGCGCAGGACCTACAAGCCCATAAAGTGAAAGTGAACTAAATTAAAAAGACAATGTGATGATCACTACTTGTAATAAATCTTGAGGTTGCCAGCATTCCAGGGCCTTGGCAATGGTCTTTCCAACATGTCTCTCAAACTGTATGCTCCACCTCAAACTTGTCGAATGACTTCATAGGGTCCTTCCCAAGCTGGTCCGAGTTTGCATGGGGCCTGACCGGTAGCCTGGGCCTTTCTGAGTACTAGGTCCCACATCTTGAATCTTCGGGGTCTGACATTGGTATTGAAGTACTTGGCCATTTTGTTTTGATAGGAGGCAACCCGTAGTGCGGCCTGTTCTCGTACTTCCTCCAATAGGTCAGGATGTTCAGTGGTACACCCCCCGGCATCACGCTCCAAATGCCTCAGTGATGGAAGGTTAACTTCAATGGGGATAGTGGCCTCTAACCCAAAAGCTAGTATGAAAGGGGTCTCCCCCGTCGTCGTTTTGTGCGAAGTCCTGTAAGTCTATAGTATAGAGGGTAACTCATCAGGCCAGTTACCATAAGCACCTTCAATTCTTGTGCGGAGGTCTTGAAGTATAATCTGGTTTGTCACCTCGGCCAAGCCATTACTCGGAGTGTGCGCAATGGATGTGAGGCGATGATCTATCCCAAGGTTTATGCAGAAGTTCTTGAACTGTGCATTATCAAACTGTCTTCCATTATCGGTTATGAGCACCTTAAGTATCTCGAACCTACATATGACAGACTTCCAAACGAATGATCTAAGCTTGGGCTCCAAGATTGTACCCAGGGGCTCTGTTTCGGCCCATTTTGTAAAGTATTCAACAGCTACAGCCACAAACTTCATGTGTCCTCTTGCTATCGGAAAGGGTTCGAGGATGTCAACCCCCCATTACTCGAAGGAAGTCGAACAATGTATGGGTGTGAGCTCTTCAACAGGGGTATGAATGATGTTACCAAACCTTTGACATTCATCACATTTTCTTACATATTTTGAGGCGTCTTTCTTCATGGTTGGCCAGTAATATCCATACTTTACAAGTTTAAAGGCTAGAGCTCTAGCTCCTTGATGATTTTCGCATACTCCTTCATGAACTTTTGTTAGAGCTTGTGCTGATTCGAAAGGTTTGAGACATCTGAGATAGGGAAGCATAAAGCTCCTATGAAAGATGGATTCTTGGATTATGCAGTACCTTGGTGCTCTAGATCGGATGCTCCTAGCTTCTTTTGGATTATTGGGGAGGTTTCTGTTAGTTATGAATTCAACGATGGGGTCCATTACCAGTCCGGGCAATTTTTAGAATTTGACAATCCTTGAACCTCCTTCGTAGGTCATGTACTTTCAAACAGTACATGCTCATATTTTCATCTTTTCTTTCGAATGCTCCTTCAATCTATCCTACCACAAGTTGTGAATCGCTAAAGAGCTTGACGTATTAAATCCCCAAGCTATTTGCAAGTTCAAGAGCAATGACCACAGCCTCATATTCGGCCTCATTGTTGGTAGCTTCAAATTCGAATATGAGTGCACATTGGATTATGGCTAGTCGATAGACTGCTGATGATGACCCCTGCACCCGAGCCCTACGAGTTGGATGCTCTATCAATAAATATTTCCCATACATCCGCTAAGGTGGTCGGGCTATCCCCTGGCCCCCGAGGCCTCGGGGTAAGCTCTGTGATGAAATCTGCTAGGACTTGTCCTTTGATAGAAGGTCGGGGTTTGAACTCTATATCAAATTTTCCCAGTTCGATCACCCACTTCAAAAACCTTCCTGAAACATCTGGCTTTTGAAGTATCTGTCTAAGTGGCTAATTCGTAAGCACAACATGCTTGAAAATATTGACGTAGCTTTCGAGCTGTCACAACCAATGCCAGGGAAAGTTGCTCTGCCAACGTATACCTTGTCTATACGTCCAGCAATACCTTGCTCACATAGTAGATGGGTTGTTGAGCCTTCTTCACCTCTTTCACTAGTACTTCGCTTACTACATTATGGGATACGGCCATGTACAAGTACATCACGTCCCTAAGCTCGGGTTTTGTGAGTACTGGAGGAGTAGCCAACGTATATTTGAGTTCCTAGAGAGCTCTCTCACAATCCTCATTCCAATTAAAGTTCTGATTGCCTATTAGGACTTTGAAGAAGGGAAAACGCCTGTCAGCTTCCCTAGACATGAACCTATTCAAAGAAGCAACCCGACCTGTCAACTTCTGGACCTCCTTCTTACTTCTAGGTGATTCCATCTCCATTAAAGCATGTATCTTGTCTGGATTGGCCTTAATTCCTCTATGAGTGATCATGAAACCTAAGAACTTTCCGGATGCCACCCGAAAGCACACTTGGTTGGGTTTAACTTCATCTTATATCTTCGGAGAGTAGAGAACACCTCCTCTAGGTCGGTGATATGCTCATTCTCTTACTTACTTTTAACCACCCTGTCATCGACATAGGCCTCAATGTTCTTCCCAATCATGTCGCAAAGACTTTTCCTTTGTTTTACTGGTCTAGCATCAGGCTTTATGTTCAATTTATGGACCACGAAATTGGGGTCTATCCCAGGCATGTCCACCACCTTCCAGGTGAATACATCAATGCTGCAGGATAAGCACTTGATGAGTTCTTTCTTCAAACAGGCATCAAGCTCCCGGCCGACGGTTACCTTCTTACCATGCTCGAGGTTGACCTCTACCAAATCTTCCACTGGAGCAAGTCTATCATGATGCTCGAACTCGAGCTTAGGGATAGATAGTTACACGACATCGGTGCTCAAACCCTGAATACTTGACATATAACACTTCTTCGCCGCTGTTTGATCTCCACGCATGACCCCTATGCCATAACTTGTTGGGAATTTCATAGCGATGTGAAAGGTGGACACAATGTCCCTGATCCTGTTGAGTATTGGTCTTCCAAGTATAGCGTTGTATGGCACGAGCATCCGAACAATACGGAAAGGTGTCATCTCTGTTACCTATTTTTGGTATGAGCCCAAAGTTAGTGGAAGGTCAACAATCCCTTCGGAATGATTGTTCCACTCCCGAATCCCTAGAGTGGGGTTTTGACCATCTTAAGCTGGTTAATAGAAATCCCTATATTCTCTTAAGCATCATAGGATAATACATTAGCTGCACTCCCATTGTCAACAAGTATCCCCCTCACTTCAAAATTGGATATTATTGCGGATATGACCAGGGCATCGTCATAAGGAAAAGTTGCACCTTCTAAATCATTTGCCCCGAAGGTAATGTCTTTCGTGCTGTAAAGAGCGATCTCTTGGGCCAATCTATATTGCCGAGTATATTGCTTCCATCCACTGTTCGAGTCTCCTCCCGACGCTATTCCTCCAACTATAATATTGATCATACTAGCGGTGGGCTTGTTACCTCCTCCTGGGCTCAAGGTCCTACCCTTGTTGTGGTCATTTCAAAAATCCCCTCTTAATCAACGCATCTATCTCTTGTTGCAGCATTATACATTCTTCCGTTGTGTGCCCATGATCCTTGTGAAAATCACAGTATTTGCTCTTGTCTCTAGTCTCCGGGGAAGATCACAACCTATGAGGCCATTTGAGCTCCTTCATGTCCCTGATCTCCATCAGTATGTTGGACTTAAGAGTGTTCAAATGAGTAAATGGCCAGGGTGGTCCTTCCTGACTTTGCTTGATCCGAGCATAATACTATCGTAAGTTGGGTCGTATGACCTCTTAAGCTGGGATTTCTCAAAGCTCGGGGTAGCCTTCATTGCCTCTTCCATGTTGATGTATTTTTTACCTCGAGTTAAGAGCTTTGTTACTGACTTTGGGGGTATCTTAGATAAAGACATTCTGAAGGCCTCACAACTAACTGCATACGTTAGAGCCGAAACCACTGCTGTAATATGAAGGTCGGGTATCTGTAACCTCTCTTTGTTGAATCTCTTCATGAAGTTACGCAAGGTCTCATTAGGCCCCTAGCGGAGCTATATGAGGGTGGCCGATATCTTCCTAATGCGCTTGCTGCTGGCAAAAAAGGCGGAGAACTTGTCAGCATGGTCAAAGAATGACGATATAGAGTTAGGCTATAGAGTGGTGAACCAATCCCTAGCGGCATTGGTCAATGTCTGAGGAAAGGCCTTGCACATTACTTAATCTGGCACAACCTGTAGGTTCATAACGTCTGTGTAGACATTAAGATGGTTGATGGGGTCGGTGGTCCCATCATATTCGTTCATGCGGGAAACTTGAATCTGTCCAGAAGGGGATATGAAAGAACTTCTACTGTGAACGGAGTGTTAGGGGTGAACCCCATCATTCTCTTGGTATTCTGTTGTAGTCTTGATGCAATTTCATCTTGTATGATAGGAGCCAGCTCTCCTGAGTCCATAGTCACCATTCTCGAGGCCAATGCCTGTGAGGGTATGACCGAGGCTCCAGACCCACCATTGTCGTGGGCATCAAGGGCGTCCCAAGCCCGAGCATCAGCTATAACACCTCCTTCCGACGCTAGTGTATGTGCGTGCATCAGTGCTAGAGCATGGGGAATATTTCCTTGGTTGAGGAGCTGAGTTAGGGTTGCAACTTGCTGACGAAGCTCTTCGAATGCTCCAATGGTGACCATTACGGGTGGAGGATCCGAAATTCCTGGTGACCCTCCTCGATAAATCGGAGGATCCGTAGCAGGTGGTTGGTTTGGAGTGGATAAGCTTGCGAGAAGAAGACCTGAACGCGTATTCACCATGACTTTTGGCAGCATTTTCCACAAATGGCGCTAATGATGCTACCAAAAATAGTACCTGCTGATTTCCTGAGCTTGATGATTGAAAATGAGCACGAACGAGATCTTTCGGCACCTAAAACAAAGGCATCAAGGTTTAGCCTCGTCACCCCTCCGATACTTAAGTCATAAAGGGAATGGAGAGAATATATGTGCTTGAAAATATATGTAAAAAACATACATGGGTTATGCATAGGAATGACATATTTATAGTGGTAGGTAACGTAGTTCTAGTAGGATTCATCTCCTTATTTTCAGGAGTGATTGTTGGGATAAGTGTTGGACCATAAGTAAGAGCCCAAAACTTACCTTATTTGAGATATTACCCAGGATGATACTCCTTTACGGCTTAGGATTTCTATGTAGGGGTGATTGGGCAAAGCTAGGATCCTTTCTTGACAAAGACTATTTGAGCCTGATCACCAGGTACTCTGATATTGGTCAAGTAAGTGTCCCGACCATAATATCCTAAAGAGTACAGATGTTATTTCTAGGACAATCCTGGAGGACACTCTTCAAGATTACCCGAGGACATCCATGCCCAAAGAATGAAGTCCCTTAACTGCCCATGGAGGACTTTTGGGACGCCTCGTGCTGAAGATCATTAATGGGATGACCACATCAGAAGTAATTGACTTTTGAATTGTCCAATTCTATATAATCATAAAAAACATGCTAGAAAAACTATATAACTCCAACAAAATAGAGCCATAAATGCATGTAATTTCAATTTCACAAACTACAAAATTTTAGAGAATACTCAGTAAGCTCATCTACTAATATTTAGAATTGAGCCAAGAGTCCCCAAAACTGCAAAGGCCAAAAGTATATAAATGAGTATTCAAGTACACAACCCAAAGAATAATGTAGAAGCAAATAATTAAAAAAGAAACTCATCATAAACAAATAATTATGTGAAGATATGTTCTGCTCTACAAAATGCCAAAAAAATAACTCAATTAATAATAAATTAAAAATTAAATTTCAAAAAAATTGGTGAATGTGGAAACAATGCTCAATGTTCAGACCTTTACTAGAAAACTCAGTTTTGTCACGTAGGAGGTGTTTAAGCCACATTATTTTGGAAGAATAAATTATGGATTAGTAATTTGATGAAGAATGTGTGGTTGAAAAAGAAAGAAGATTTATTGATGTGATGGAAAATATTATTTTACTGAAAAATGTGCGGTTGAAAATGAGTAGAAGAATGAGAATGAAAATGAAAATTTGGCTAAAATGGGGGCTTAGTGAAAAAATGCCTAGTTACAAACAAATTTTGATGAATGTCGAATCAATAGTCTCTGTTTGCTAATTTTTTTACTCTGGAAACCTCTTTCTTTTAAACTTGAACACAAAAAATTACATGCACAGATTCAGGGGCAGATCTAGGAATTTTTCGCACACGGGCTAAAATTTAAAAGTCGATATAATAAATTCATATATAAATTAAAGGTAAATTCATTTAATTTGAAGTTGTTCCCGACAAGATTTCGAAATATAAAATTCATCTACAACAGAATCTATATCTATCGTTTGAGCAAGTTCTCGTTCGATGAAGAGTGTCATACAATCACTAAGAAAGTCATCCTCCATTTTGTAGTAGCTTAAAGATTGTGTATGGATTATATGTTAATTAGAATGCGAGACATATGTGATATTGAGATCAACCAGAAAAGTACCCATGATTATATATTTATTCTAGTTCACGGAGTGGCCTTGACCGTGTTCTATGCTATACCGAGGGGTATTGACCATGGATGAAGGGGTCTAACCGTGTACATATAGTTCACTGAGTGGCCTTGGTCGTGTTCTAGTATTAATTATGAGAGGTCTTTGAGACCCACTTTCGATCACAGAGGGGCCTACATGCCATGGCAAAAGTATTTAGCTCGAGGGGCGGATTATAGATCTGTCAGAGGGTACATTCTTGGTTGATTACATGTGATGAGTCGAGATGATGATTATGTCATGACTGTTAGATGATATTTTTCAGTGTTATGAGATGTCTCACTTTTTAATTATCATTATATTTTGTTATATTGTGGACTGTTGAATGATGTAAACTCGATATTGACAAAAAAAAATGAAGGTATAATCATTTTAGAAATTTCCACTCACTGGGCTATTAGCTCATATGTTTCCCCATAACTCTTCTTACAGGTAGCATTGATTCTTGATAGATTGAGGAGTCTGATAATTTCATAGTTATAGCCACACGATGTGATGCATTTTGGTAGAGCACAAAATATTTATTTTGGGTCAATCGCACTAAGTTTTTCATTAACATTTGATTCTTACGCGTATTTTGTAGTAGATTATAGTCAGCCTTGGTGGTGGGTCTGGCATCTAGTCAGTATCTACCATCGGCGCATATTACGTTTCGGGTCCATTAGGGTGATCCGGGATGGGTCGTGTCAATTTTTGTCGGTATTTTATGAAGATATTTAAGCAAAAATAGGAGAGAGTTTGTTATCATATTTCCATTCGTCATTTATAACGAAAAAGGGAGGAGAGAGTAATTAGGGGAAGTCTGCATTAAGGGGGAGATTTCACATCATCCCATATCCTTTTGAGTATTTAGCATTTTTTAGTTTTGATGTTTTTTAATATTAATGTTTCAGTTGGTGTTTTGACTAACATTGATATTGTATCTCAATTTAGCTATCATGATGATACTATGTCAAAATTACTATATTTGCTTAATTGTTTCATGCACTTTTACACTCGGTATTTGATTTGTTGATTTCAGTAAACATGCTTGAAGACTAAAGAAAGCATTGATTGAGTCGGTTGGGTTTTGGGTAGTAGTTTATGTTTTACTTTAACTTGTAATACTTAATTTTGTCACAAAATGTCAAAGGGGAAGTTTTTTAGGTTTCATTATATTGACAAAACTAATGTTAATAAAAGGAGCAATAAAAGTCAAAGAATCTATTGAGATGTTATATAAATAAACTAAGAGTCTTTGAGTTCGAGTATAAAATAAGGAGAAAGAATCGTTGGAATTATGCTAGCTCGTCGCCAGGCTGATACTCGAGAGTCCAAAATAGAATTATTATCCCCCGACTTTGTAAAAACTGTGGTTGATCATATTTAGGGGCGGAGCTAGACCTTGAAAGTAGGGGGGCCTAGAGGTAGAGGTGTAGGGGTGGGGCCCACGGGGGTTCGGGGGCAGCGCCCCTGAAAATTTTTTTTAGATACGTTATTAACAAAAAAAATCAAGAAACGTATAAAAGAAAGTACCAATCTTTAAGTTAGCAAAATGATATTTTGATAATGTTGTATAATTACATGATCATCAATCACGTTGGCGAAACTGGGGCAAAACGTTACTGCATTGGTCGCTCGAGCGAGCCTCTAGCGAAAGTCGAGCAAGGGGTTGAGCAGTTGTCAATATTTTTATCATAACTTTCTCTACCGATATCCGATTGCGATGATTCAAATTTCTTTGGAAAGATAACTCGAAGGGCTACAATTCTTCTAGAAATAGCCATATCCACATTTCAATGTTTTCTATATTAAAAATGCGTTGAAAGTGGTAATTACAAAAACAAATTTTAAAATTTTAAAAAAAAAAAATTTTTTTTGTCAAAAATGGTGTGGGGGCCTGGCCCCCACGCCCCTCCGCCCCTGATCATATTAGTCTACCTATAGAACAAAATTTGGAGATCCTATAACCAATCCAGTTCTTAAGATCAATCAACCACACCTTGGAGAAAATATCAATTCACATTATCAAAACACATAGTTCCTAAATATTTATCAGAGAGTGCTAAGAATTCAAGGAGGAGGCTAGAAGTCTAGGAAGATAATAAGAACGATGAGTTCTTGGTTATCCACAGAAGATAGACACTTCTAGAAGGTTTGGAGCTGGTGTAAGGAACACGCAGTTAAGGAAAGCCTTGGATATTACATGAAGTAGGTTAGCGAGACTATGAAATTGTCTCGTCTAAACCGTACTATAAGTCTTTGTCTATATTGGATTGGTTCTAGAGTTTTTTTTTTTAAATCCTGCAAGAGGTTTTCTCCATCATCAAAATTCTTGCGTTATTTACTTTTCTGTAGTTATACAGACTGTGGAAATTCAATATGAGATAGTAATTGCATGTGAAATCATCTAGATTGATTATTTATATTAACTTGTTACTAATAATAATTGATAAATCTTAATTCCGCATCATAAATATATCCATCCCCTCTAGGTGCTACTTAGGTCAAATATCGTTATATTTTTTCTAAATTTATGAAACATAAAGATAATAAGTCATCAATATCCAATAGTAGCTCCACTTGTAACTCGGGCGTTGATCTATAGTTGACTTCATCGTTAATATTTTGATCATAACAAACAAGTTAATTTTATTTATGACAATTGAATTTAAATTTTCAAAGATGTTGTTACAAAGTTGATCGATTGAGGACAAAAAGTTCACCATCAAAAGACTCATATCCGACATTCAATAAAAATCAAGATGAAAGTCAAGAATTCAAGACAAATTATTAGAGACAAAGAACTTCAATAGGATTCATATAATTAGATGTTTGTATTCATGTATAAAGGTACAACATTTTAATCTTTTGTAATGAATTATTAAAAGATATATGAATAAATTTTTATGTACGAAAGATTATTTTAGAAAAACACTTGCTTAAAAATTATTTTTCAATAAGGTAAGTATTTCAATTTGTTATTCAAACTTATTATAACAATATCACTTACCCTGAAAAATAAAGTGAAAAACGCCCTTCAAAAGTCTACATTTTCAAGAATTCAATAAGGAAAGATGGGAGGAAAATCTGCGATTGCAAACATTCGGTTGGCTCATGCAATATTGTGTTTGTCCAATGGTCGCTTTTTTTAATTGTTTTGAATTCAACGCATAATGGTTACCTAGGTTGTTCGGTTCAAAATGGGGACATCTGGATTGCTTGTTCGATTACTCGGAACTTTTGGCATTTTGAACTCTATAAATACAATTTCAATTTGTATTCATTACAACACTTTTTAAGAGAATTTAAGTGAGGTGTTCTTGAGAAACATTATATTTATCGTAAATTTTATTTATCTTTATCAAATCATTTATTTTGAAAAACTTTTGAAAAACATGTTCCTCATCAAAAAATTTCTAACATAACACTTGAACTTAATTCATTGATATTCATTAAAGTGTTAGCATATTTATCTCTTAGTGCTTAATTTGTTTATACCATTTATTAATAGAGAAATTCCAAATTGTAAAATCGTTCATCTTTAAATTTGTTATTCATATTAAGGTCCGAAAACCTCAATATTGTATAAGGATGTGTGCTCCTTGTTCATTAATCACAAAACACATTTCTAGGATTCGAGATTAAACCACAATTCAATGAAATTTAGTAAAAAAAAATCATTGCTTGTGACGAAGAGCTCGGTAACGGAAGATGTTGATCATTGATTTGGATTAGTCCTCCACAATTATATCGTTTGCACGCTCTCTTCTAGCGGTGGCAATGGGCCGAACAGAACCGACTTAGCCCATATATCCACGAGCTCGACTCGTGCTCGTTACAAAACATCCTTGCTCAGCTTGGCCTACGAGCCAAGCTTTAGCTCGCGGGCTCGATAATTTTTTTTTTACTATACCTTTTTTAAACCTTTAAAAAAAGATATACATTTTCTAAAACCTCTTTCTTTTTTAAAATAATAATAATAATAATAAAAAGATAAACTCTCCTCATTTATCCGGGTTTAGGACCGGTTACTTCAATTTCGAGTAGGCGGAGTTAAAAATTATACACAATAACTTGTTACGTCTACAGTTTTTTTAAAAAATTATAAAGGTATTAATTTATTTTTTTATGAATATGGTTAAATTAAATATCATGTACTTGACGATATGCAATTTCGGCATATTTATCTTACAGTCGAAAATAAGCGTCTTCCCAGTCCTTCAAGCACATTAATACTTCCAAAATGTCTTCTTTCAATCGGCTCATGATCTCGGAGAGAACCCTCTTACCTACACTAAAAGTAGACTCTGAAGTTACAATGCTAATCGGAGGTATTAGTAAATCTTTTGCCATAGCAGAAACCACCGGCCATTGGCGTTCGTACCTTCGTCAGATTTCTATTACTTCTTCTAAACTTTTCTTAATTGTTTTGTTATTAAACATATTATGATTAAAGTAATCAATTAATCCAGCTAGCAACGCATTTTGACTTGCGCTCGGGGTTTGAGTACATACGGTGGAAGACAAACTACTACGAGTACTAGAGGAACCACATGCAATTACAGTTGAATCATATCTATATGAGTTAATACCTTCGAATAAATTTAAAACTTCAACGTCGTCATCTGCTATATTAGTGGGAGGTGTAGAGTCAAAGGGTACGCGATTAATATGTGTACCCATTCATTCAACATATAATTCATACATTTTACATAAAGTTTATTCCAAATTTCTATAAGTGATAGGTACATCAAAAGTTAAAACTCTTGAAATTTGATGAATTACAAATTTAGTCCCCGATAAAATATATCGAGGGTCCATGATGCATGTTAATGGAAATAATATATGCAACTCTTCCCAATATTTTCTAAACTTTAATTCCATGTAATATATAATTGAACTAAAATCGGGATCATTTTTATATTTATGAAAAGCCCTAACAATTATATAAAGACGTTCAAGGATCATACAACTAGTGTGATAATAAACACGAGACAAAATATTTATAGAATCATAAAAACTTGTCCAAAAAAATTTTAATTTTAAAAGCTAAACTCAAATCGGAGTCATTCAAAATAGTATCATCAAGTGGATTACAACAAAATTGAAAGGTTATATGTAAAGCTAACAACTACTTGCCCTTGTCACATTCAAGAAACAGACTAACACAAAAGCGTACCTAGTAATAATATATGTAGCTTGATCAAAGGTGAAAAAGTGAAAACCAAAGCAAAAAAAGATGCATATAACTCATTTTCACTCCATCTACGTAAGATGAATCAGAAAAGAAAATCAATTTCCTCAGCTTTAGCCATCTTCATCATCAAATGGGCCGACCTAGATAGAAATTCTAGGTACACGTACTGATTTCAACAATATCATCAAATAGGCTGAGGAATCTCAAGATTTTCTTCGTTGATTTCTTGAATTTTTTAAAACATTATCTGTTGAAATCATGAACGAAATTTGGCCTGTCTGTGACATTGAATCGCCAAGTGAGGAATGGAATGCCATTATCAGATTCATGATGATCATTTTCTTCAATGAACCTGAATTCATTAGCATAATTTGATGAAGAAAAACATGGCATTTTCTGGTGCTGCGAATGGTGATGAACCCATGAACTGTTATTGGCAGCAGTAGCGCCACCGTTATTGGCGGCGGTGGCCCTCCTCTCTTCCTTCTTGAAACGAATCCCACAAGCATTGCATAGAGACTGCATGCACTTCATCATCAGTCAACATCAGTATCCAAATGATTGGATAAAAGAACTAATACGAAACCGAAACTATTTGAAACCTCAAAAAAGTGTTTATAATACGTTTTTCCGTTTTCATTTCTTAGCAACCGAGTAGAAGAAAACGTAAGAAAATTACTAACAATACCTTTGGGCCTCGTGGACCGTTCCTCCAGAGGGGAGTAGAAGTGGTGTCACAATTAGCACATCGGCGGGCTAAAAGAGGGTCTCCACCACCAGAACTGGTGGTGCTATTACTTCCGCCACGGTGTTTCCCGGCGGTTGACGGCGGTTTGGAATGCAATATGTTCCACCCAAAGTTAGACATGCAAGAGTATCGTTTCTTTTCATTTTCATTGGTCAGTCGAGTCGAAGGAGTGCCCAGAGAAAGGGTACAATCCACGGAAGACGAAGCAGAATACATATCCCCATCATGATCAAACTGTTTAGAATTGGGAGATGAGAACATCATCGAAAATGAATTGTTTGAAGTGTGATACAAACCACAAGAACATTGCCCACAAGAACTACTGCATCTCTGCATCATTTTGATGAAGGGTTTTTCTGGGGTGGGGTGAGAGAGATGAATGTATATAATGACAGAGGTGTACAAATGCACAAAGGAAAGACGTACGTGCAAATAGTATTTTGAGAGTGATGCGTAATAATAAAATGTTTGAACTGGAGCTTTGGATGGAGAGCTGCTGCATTGAGTGTTAGATGCATGTAAATATATAGGCAGGTGGAGTGGGTGGGTGGGTGGGTGGGGTAGGATTTTGGATTTGGTTGGTCCTTGGGCAGTCAAAAGAGCCCACGTGAATAGGGGGAACAGTCTTCCATGGATCTGTCTTCCCCGATCACGAGGAAACAACAGTCTAAAAACCCAAATATTACATCGAGCTTGTATCTGTATCTCTGCGCTGTCACTGCCAGTCTCCCAAGACAAATGGAATTGCCCTAACCCCCACCAACCCACGTCCTACTCACGGGGACGGGGACTAAACACCTTGATTTTGCCTTAATCCTCATTCCTTTAATAAATTATCTATGTGATAATGTAAAATACATGAAGATTTGTAACGTGTAGATAATTTAAATGTGTGATTATATATTGATACGACTATCTTCTAATCCAAAGTAGTCCGAGGACGAAAGAGTAAAGATCTAAACCTTAAATTGTTAAAGCATGATGGGATCCTTGTGAGTAAGATATGGACGTGCCTTGCCATCGAATTAGTTGTGCTCGTGAGGCACACAAACAGGGAGCAAGCGAGAAGTGCTCGACTTGCCCTTGTCTAGCATTGCTTAACCATTGAAGGTCCGTTCTTTATCAAACTCCACATATTTACCACATGAAGTGTCATGTTGTGTTCATTGAACTTTCACCACCAAATCAAGGAGATGATTGCCTCCTGTCCCTCTAGATGAATGACTTGTGTCCTATGTCACTTCATAAATTTATCTGTAATTAAGATTCTCCGTACACTACAAAGTAGTTCGAGAACTTTACGCATATTCTACACTGCGCTCGACACCAACTCTTGGAGCACACACTACACAAATACTAAATACAATATGCATGAGTTGAAACTCCAATCAATCATCTGATGAATTGATATCGTGATTTACATTATGAGAATCAATACTTAAGTGAACAATCCTCAATCACGAATAAAATATTATTACGAATTTAATCATCAAAGTAATTTCAAAAGAATTTTTTTGCCTCCTTTCTCGGTTCCATCTAACGACCCTCTTTGTAACTTCAAATTCAATATTTGTTAAACTGTAGTTGAACAATGAATTCACAGACGAATTACTACACAATGTCTCTTTTCATCTAAACCATTATAAACTGTATGGATAATAATTATAAACGTGTGATTAAAATTAATTTTGATTTAGAAAATATGAACTTATAAACTACTTTTAAGGAAGTACGAATAGGGACAAGATGCTGTAGTGAATAGCGTAATGTTTATTACAAGCAGTGAACCAACGACCGCTCATTACTATGAGTACATCGGTTGTTTTATGGCATTCAATCCATGACTCACAAACGGTTCAAGTCACTGTTTGGCATTGATTAAGTTAAAGTTAATAATTAATTTCGACAACGTATTTCATGTGATTCACAATTTTTTAACCACACGTTTCATCTACTTTTATTAAAATCTGCTAAAATTTTGATTTTATTTCCCACCAAACATGGGCTAAAGTTTATTACAATCTTTAGCCGTACCATGGAATCATCTTAACATAGGAATACCAATGGTCAAAAATTCAAAATCCATATCCGACAATAAAAGTTTTCTTGGATCCAATACTAGATACCGAGCAAGTGTTCAATACACAGAACAAAATTGTACAATAAAGGTGTCAAAATAACTTGATCTCTACTTTTCAGCGGCGTAATTGGCTTGGCCCGCCCAATCTATATTTGAAATAAAAATCCAACATGATTAATATTTTTTTAAAATTAATACTCAATACAAATAAAAGAGAGATGACAATGAACCCGCCTGGACACGAGTTGGGGAGCCTTGTCCCTCGCCCCGGGGATTTCCATGCCCCGATCCCCAGTTATTACGGGGGCGGTGTAGGGCAACACTTCGCCTGATTTATGATTTTTTTTTCCCTTATAAATTCTGTGGAGTATTTGAATATTTAAATTGTTATTTTGTTTATATTTAAAAAAATACAGTAATTGTACTAATGGTCTAAAAAGGAAAAGATGACAAATGCATTTAAGGACCCATTCAAATATATAAAGCTCGTTATTTACTTAATGATAACTCCTTTTACAGACTTATCCTTTCTGTTACATAAAGAAAACGACGTGAGATTTCTTCTATGCATTTACAGATATTGGGAGTTTAGTAAGCGATCATTGTGTTCCACATCGAAAAACTATTAATCATGTTAGAGAATGATATTCTATGAATAATGTAATTTTTTTTTTTTTTTTGTCTTAATTATTCAAGTAATTGCTATTCAAAATAAACAATATATGTTTAATTTAATATATAAAATATATTTAATAACATTAAAAAATTTAAACGATACGGGATTGGGATTTTCCATCCCCACCTGGGGAAGCAAGCTCTCGCACCGAAACCATTCCGTCGAGGCTCGAATTTCATAGGAGAAATTGTCGTATCTGAACAAGTGTCACTTGTCCTTCATGACTTTAAAAAAGTGACATGTCGAGTCAAGATTGGATCACTTCAAAATCGGTTATTTTATTATGGAGGATGTTTGACAATTGAGTAACTTTGTTATAAGTTTTGATATCCGCAAATTGTGTGAATTAAAATGTAGACGATTACATAATGAATTTTGATAATAACATACAAATACATAGATACAAATAATATAGAGAGAGAGAGAGGAAGCGAGGGGGTGAGAGAGGGAAAAGTGTCATTGGAATGGGATAGTCTGCAATGATCAAAGCAACATGTGTTGTTGTAGTTTAGAGAAATCTTTGACTCAAAGGATCAAACTTAGAAAAGAAAAGCTATAATATTCGCCTGTCAATGCATCTTAAAATTATTGAAAATATGTAGATATGGTGACAAAAACTAAACAAGAAAAGGCCCCACACTCATCATAGCCCAAGTAAGAACAAACTCCTCTGGAATATCAATAGATTCGATCAAAAAAGATTCAAAGAAAAAAATAAAAATTATAGAGAGAGAGAAAGAGAGATCGTCTTGAGATTGGCGTCTGCAGTTGGACAAACGGGAAAATTACCGGTTTCCAAAATATGCTCTCAGTTCTCCTCATAAAACTTTTATCAACCCAAGGCCATGTATATGTTGGTATCTCACGAGTTAATTCTCACAATAATTACTGAACTTGGGATCATATCTTCAATTGCTCGTTAAAATTTAAAATATCGAGTTTCAATCACTAAATTTATACAAATATTGGACGTTTATTCACTGGCCTAGCACTCATTTAAATCATCTAAAGAAATTGGTGGTATGATTGACAGAATGGACGGTGACACTGTCACGTCATTACCAAATTGTCATGTTAGAAAGCGTATTTCATTG
Source organism: Fraxinus excelsior (assembly GCA_019097785.1). NCBI lineage: Eukaryota > Viridiplantae > Streptophyta > Magnoliopsida > Lamiales > Oleaceae > Fraxinus > Fraxinus excelsior. The sequence continues at coordinate 13,926,756 of CM032636.1, read as the reverse complement.
CTCCCTAAATCTTGAAAATGTCTTCGATTACTCACTATACTTTGAAAAACATCTTCAATTGCTTATTAAACTTTAAGGTGTCGAATTTTGGTTACTAAACTAATAAAATTGATATCGACCTATTATTCACTACAAAATGTGTACTGCAAGTACACATACGCGTAAAAATAATAAAGTGAACAAACGAGTACGAATTATCAATCTCACGAGTAATGATTCCTCAATTACAAATAGTTAAATTTAATTTTAACAACGAAACACAATAAATCTGAATTTTGCAAAGGATGAAAATAACTTAAAATTCTACATGAGGTGGCAATGGAGCGGCAGGGTTGAGGCTACCTCCCCCGCCACGCCAGGAATTTTCCCACCCCGTTACCCGTTTAAGGTGGGGTGGGGCCGGTCTTGCCCTATTTACTGTCCCATTTTTTTTTAAGTTTTTGATAATTCATTTTATTATCCACATTCATTAGATTGAAACAATGATATATTTTTTTAATCTTTACTTATTTTTAAAAATTAAATTATTCAAATATATTAAGTAAACTAAGACTTTTATTCTTTGACATATTTTTTAGATGATTTTAGTTGCCATTTTCTATCAGAACTAATGAAATTTCTTGAAATTTTCTATTTAAAGTATTGAATTAAAAAAAACCGAGTTGGGTGAGGAACCCGTTACTTGTCGCCGTCCCGAACCCGCCTCGTCCCGACTCGAACGCCCGATTAAGCGGGTAATCCCCGGGATTTGTTTTTTTTTTTTTTTTTTGCTATCCCTATATACGTTAGGAGCCCATTGGTGAGACGGGACTTGGAAAGCTTGGACCCAATTGCTTCGATTAAGGGAAACTATGGGATATAGAAAAAAAAATAAACCATTCATAATGAACTATAAAATTAATTCTTATGCGACAATATGGTAACAAAGTGATGGGACGCCACTTGTGCATTCCATCGCCATGCCACCAATTCGTTAGAAGTTTTAAACGAATGTTATGACAATAAGTAACGTTCAACAATTGAATAAGTTTAGTAGCTAAAAACTCGATATTTTAAACTTCAATGAATAATCAAATACACAGATATAAGTTCAGTGATTATTGAGACAATTAACTCTGTTATCACACACGCAATATGTGTCACTATTCAAGTATCTATTTGTAAAATTAACATGGGGGTATTGTTTGGCACGTAATTTTCAATTGTAAACAAATAAAATTTTCATTATGAAGTATAATTTAAAGAATAATATTATTCATAAGCAATGCTTTATTAGAGGTGATAATTTGTCATGTTTATGAGTGATTAAAAGTCGCGAATCTTATAAAATAAGTGGATAAAAAACGTTTAACCAGTTTAAATTATAATTTAAACTTTACCAATATGCATGTCATTACTTGATGTTGGACATACTAAAGATGATAAGTGGAAAAGCTTGCTCTTATAGGAACCTACCAAAAATGCCAAGCATTGTTCGTTCGTTCGAATAGGTGCGTGATACAGGATGTCATTAATAATTATGCAAAATGGCTAAGTCACCTGATATGCACTCCACGTAGAGCACCCCCATGAGGCTTTCAACCACCCCCCATATATACGCGGATGACAGTCTTGCAACCGCGTACGCGGGTGACAATTTTGCAACCTCGTACGTGGGTGACAATCTCAATCTTGCAATTCTGTACGCGGGTGACAAAGACAATCTTGCAACCGTGCACCACCATGAGGTCGTTGACCCCCATGCGTCTGTCTACGTTCACATAGACCACCTACCACCGTGAGGTCAATACTATACTTAACCATACAAATAGCAAAGCGTAGGATGGAAATCACCCAATAGCGAACATGGGCACAACCAACCACTTGACGAGTGGGGGTCACCACGTTAGAACATGGAAGAAGTGGGAAGGTCTACGTGGGATACGTGACATTATTTACTACCGAACACGTGCATAGCAACACGTGCCTATAAATACCTCCAAGGTGAGAAAGGTATGGACTCTTGAAACCTGAACTACGTGAATTCGAATTATACTTTACCCTTTATTTCTCTAAAACCAGTAACTGATTCTCAAGCTGGAGGTACAACGGAGGAGAAAACTCCGACCTTTTTTTGCAGGTAGACCACCGCCTAGGGACGGTATTATAAACGTGATTGTTGGAGGAATCGCAGTAGGGGAAGACTCGAACTCAGCTAGGACGAGCTATGTACGTACATCTGTGATCTGTTCCATCCGAAGAAGGTCAGATGCGATCAAAGCATCACTTTTGGTGAAGATGATTTAATAGGTGTGGCAACCCCCCATGATGATGCATAGGTGATAGTCGGCGACATAGTGGGCTACGATATCAAAAGGGTATTGGTCGATGGTGGTAGCGCAGTGAATGTTCTCACTTGGGAAGCATTTGAAGGATTGAAAATTTCTTTGGAAAATTTGAAAGCAGTATTTACCCCCTTCTAGGATTTGGAGGGGGTACTGTGATACTGGAAGGAGTCGTGGAGCTACCAGTGACATTGGGAACCTACCCTGCAAGTGTGATGATCATAACGAACTTTTTGGTTGTCAAGACCCCAATGGCGTATAATGCAATTTACGGTCGATCCCTGCTGAATGTTGCTAGGGCTATTCCTTCCACTTACCACCAAGTGATGAAATTCCCAACCAATAGTGGTGTGGGGTGTGTGAGGGGTGATTAACGGTCTTCCAAGAAGTGTTATGTTGACAATATACAGATGAAAGAATCATCACCAGTGATGATGTTGGATCTTGAGCCTCCAAGGGAGCAAATTGAGTCATTCGATACTACATAAACATTTTGGTGGTAGGAGGACTTGAATTTAGCGTGGAGGCAAATTTAGGGCCGAAGGAAAACTACTAAGCATGCAATGGAACACATAGCATCTCAATAAGTATTATTAGTAGACCAACAAGTGGGAAGTTGATCAGCATAGTGCTTGCATGTAAATATAGTTGCTAGACGAATTTTTATTTCTGCTTTTCTGATGCAATGACCGTTTGTAAGTATTGTAGCTAGAGTTTTTTTAATGATGTAATGCCTGCAATAGGCACACCTAATTGAGATTTATTTAATGAAAATGCTAAGTGATGGCAGATTATGAGGGTGCTATGGAAGGGCCAGCCTAACTGGGACGTCCCGGTGCGCCAACTGAGTTCCCAAATCTTGGCAAATTAAATTCTGCTAGGAGTGTTGGTTCGTAATTGATTGAAATAAAGACTACAAGTGGTGAGGAAAAAGTCTAAAAATTGGCTAGCTCAAAAATGCTAGGGGCTGGTGATGAGTTCTTCAAAACCAAAAATGGTTAAGGCTCAAAATCAGTTGACCTTGCCCTCGACGATCCAAAATAGCTCGATGCATAGCGGTGAGCAAACAAACCTAAAAATTGGCTAGCTCAAAATCGCTAAGGGCTAGTGGTGAATTCTTTAAAACAAAAAATGGTTAAAGCTCGAAATCACTTGACCTTGACCTCGACGATCCAAGGCATCTCGACACATAGCGGTGAGCAAAAAACCTAAAAATTGGATAGCTCAAAATCGCTAAGGGCTGGTGGTGAGTTTTCAAAACCTGAAATGGTTAAGGCTCAAAATCACTTGACCCAGCATTCGACGATCCAAGATAGCTCGACGTGAACAAAAAATTCAAAAAATTGGCTAGCTCAAATCACTAAAGACAGGTGGTGAGTTTTCAAAACGTGAAATGGTTAAGGCTCAAAATCACTTGACTCTGCCCCCGACGATCCAAATAACTCGACGCGTAGTGGTGAACAAAAAAGTCAAGAAATTGACTAGCTCAAAATCGCTCTAAGGGCGGGTGGAGAGTTTTCAAAACCTAAAATGGTTAAGGCTCAAATCACCAGACTCGACATTCAACATTAAACATTTGAATATTTCGAGCGATGAGTCGGAATGATCGATTGACGAGTGAAAAACTCGTCGACCGGTCGTGGTCGACATCGACAAGCCTCCTAACTGGGAGATGGTCGACCAGCTAGGTTGGTCGATGGTCGACCACTTGCTGGTCGACATCAACCAGCTTCCTAGCTGGTCGATGGTTGACCGGGTAGGTTGATCGACATCGACCAGCTTGACTGGTTCATGGTCGACCAGCCTTGTTGGTCGATTGTCGACCATTAAGTAACCGGTCTCGCCGGTCGACGAATAATGCTCCCTCACCACCACTCTCGTCAGATGAAGAAGATATAAAACTTTTGTACACGATAGAGGTGGAGTTTTAATTTTTTGGGAGGAGATTCTACCCCAAAACTCAAACTCGATAATGGGGTACCACTTGTATGGTATTTGGCTACTCTATGACAATTAAACCGATCGACCCCTTATATTGAATGTCGACACCAAAAGGAAAAATTTAAGCAATACGAAAGAAGTGAAGATGTTATCCCTGGCCGATGAACATCAACAATGGATAGAGGGGCTAGTGATACGGGATGTCATCAAAATGGCTAAGTCACCTGATATGCACTCCACGTAGAGCACCCCCATGAGGCTTTCTACCACCCCCCATGTATACGCAGGTGACAATCTTGCAACTGCGTACGCGGGTGACAATCTCAATCTTGCAATCGCGTACACGTGTGACAAAGACAATCTTGCAACCACGCACCACCTTGAGGTCGTTGACCCCCATGAGGCCGTCGACCCCATGGGGCCCTCTACGTTCACATAGACCGCTTACCACCGTGAGGTCAATACTATGCTTAACCATACAAATGGCAATGCGTAGGACGGAAACCACCCAACAGCGAACATGGCCACAACCAACCACTTGGCGAGTGGGGGTTACCACGTTAGAACATGGAGGAAGTGGGAAGGTCTACGTGGGACACATGGCACTATTTACTACCGAACGCGTGCATAGCAACACGTACCTATAAATACCTCCAAGGTGAGAAAGGTATGGACTCTTGAAACCTGAACTACGTGAATTCGAATTATACTTTACGCTTTATTTCTCTAAAACCAGTAATTGATTCTCACGCTGGAGGTACAACGGGGAGAAAGTCGAGACCTCTTTTTGCAAGTAGCAACAATTGATTGGATTAGCCGGAGCACCGTACTAGACAAAGTTAACTCGCAACCATTTCAGTGTCCTTTGAGAGATGGGAGGGAGTATTCATCATTAAACATAAAATAACATTCTCTCGTCATGCGACAACTAAAAGTATAGACATTTCATTGAAGCGCAACCAATAAAGATTTCTCCACTCGTATTACCAAGTATAATGATCTGTAGATGATCACTTGTCATTTGTATCATCAATCGATACCAAGCTCAACAAAGGCCCCACACTATCGAGGTTATGTAATCACATATGCATCTATTGAAGGTATGGAACTGAAATGGAGCTTGGAAAAAATCTTGAATTTGATTCATACTAGCTATCAGGGACGAACCCAGCACCCAACCGGGGGGCGACCGCGCATGCTGGGCTCCGTCAGATCGACGGAGCAATTGGGAATTTCGTCAAGTCACTGACAGTTTATGATTTCTAACTCTGCTGGAGTGATGGTTCATCTTCTCCATTTTACCTTCTTTTTTTTTGTCAAACTGGGCCAATTTGGCCTAGACCAAATCTTTTTTTTTTTTTTTTTGAAATTGGATTGGGCCATTTGTTCTGGGCCCAATCCTTAATTATATAATTTACAATCCCAATGACCCTCTTATTAAAATTGAAATCCATCCCCAAATCACCAATTCCCAATTCGACTCCCGAGTCTCGCCTAATCACCAGTCCTTGGTTGCAGTGCCGCCTGCCACCACCACCACCAGTCTGGTCAGATCGTCGTCAGCATGCTACTGTCCCTTCCGTCACTCCGTCCGTCGTGAGTTTTGGTGAATTTGAAACCGTAAGTGTTTATGAATGATTTTGGTCATGTTATAGTCGATTATAGTCGATGTTAAATCATGAAATTTAAGTGTAATGAAATGCAACAATGGTCTCTGTTTGTCTCATTATCTGATTTCTTTGCTAATGGATCGTTTAGCTGTTTTATGTATACTTGGTTCTTCTGCAAAATTGCAATCAGTTATCAGTGAATTTGTTGTCTTATGTTGTTGCCTTTGACTGTTGTGCATTGATTTGGAATGAGAAATTAATTGCAATCAATGAATTTGATTTCTTTGCTGATGGTTTATCATTTGATTCATTTATCATAATTTTGAAATGAGATTGTATCATATGACGTACGAGATTATGAGAAATTAGTTAATTGATAATCTGATTTATGTGTTTCACTTACACTATTGTTTGTAATTTTGAATTACGAATTTTAATTTAGGGTTTAGGTTGATTGAGTTGTGATTTGGATATTGGCCCATTTTCTCAATATCGTTGATTGTCATCAACGTCCTCCCAACTAGAATGGTTTCCTGGGTTCGTCCCTGCTAGCTATAGTATTTCGAGTTGAGCTCGTCATGAAAAGAGTCTTTAGTGCATCTCTCCGAACGTGTGAAGGAGGCAAGGTGAAAGGAACCTTAACTCCCTTAAACTTGCCTACGAAAGATGCCTCATGACCATCATCCTCTCCCACACATGATCACTACACATACTCGAAACATGTATCCTTCACTTCAGCAAAATTAGCAAACAATATCTTTTATGCTAACCCGACAATTTATTCACCTAAGGTGCACGTAATCATGAATGTATTGTAATGGTTAAATTTTAGCCCGCTTGTTATTTCCATGTCACCAAATTCTTTAAATTGTATTCAACACATTATTATTTATAGGACGTTCTAAGTCCCTCTGTTTGGTAGAAATTAAAATTCGATTTTTAATTTAAATCTTGCCACTAAAAGATTAAACCTTTATTTGATCCCCATATTTTAAAAACTCATTTTTTTGCTAAATTTATTTTCAAACACATTTCCTCTTAATAAAATAGTTTTACACACAATCCCAAGATTTTTCTTACTTTTTTAATTATACAATCTTCTAAAAATCAGTATTACAAAATATATTCTCAATAAAAATGAGGCCCACACGCATCTTAAGTTCTTGTTTTGTCTCCATTTTCTTAAAACTCATTTTGAATCACATATTTAACTAGATCGACAACTCTTATAAACTTCTCTACAAAAAATTCATTAATTTTTATTAAAATCTATTAAAAATCTAGTTTTTAATTAAATCAAACCTAGGCTAAGATTTGAGCAGTGATGCAAATGACTAAATACGTCCTTTACTTAATTAGTAAGATTTTAGAAGATGATACTTTCCTACTCTATCAGAATTCAATCCCAGACATAATTTTATAAATAATAGTTTTATCACAATATTTTGTAAACTTTAAAATTAAAAACAAATTGTCTTATCCAAGGTAGGTAATGTGCAAATATTTGCATCTCTCTCTCTCTCTCTCTCTCTCTCTCTCTCTCTCTCTCAACTATATACTGATGCATAATATTACTTTTATATTGGAAAAGTAGATTGTTTTAGTTTTTATACGAAGCCTTTTAATTAGTAGTATAATCTAAAATTTGTATATTTAAAATTTTATTTATTTATTTATTTTTATCCGTTCAACTCGATTAGACCTTGGTTCGACCCTTTAATTCTTGACACTTTCAAATTTTCAGGTCGTTGATCGATCCGATTTTTAAAACAGTGATGAAGAATAATGTTACATGTACAAAGTATGAACTAGTTCCATATTATCTAGAAATAACAATATCAATTAAATGTATGAAATTGATACTTTTAAAAAAAATTCATTTGTTTGGTGCACATTTTGTGAGTCAAATTGCAATTTTACTGTTGATGTAATGGAAAATATGTGGTTGAAAATGAAAAAAAAAGTTATTGAAGTGATAGAAAGTATTATTTTATTAAAAAACATGTGATTGAAAATGAGTAGAGAAAAAAAATGAAAAAAAATTGAATAGCTCAAACAGGGGGCTTAGTTCCTTTGGGCTTTAGTTTTTTTATTTTTACAAAAACAATGCATTTTTCTATTTTTTATTTTCAACTAATACCTTAATTCAATAAAATAATATTATACGTAAATCTAAAATATTTTTTTATTCTTTAACAACATATTTTTTTAAAAAATTACTATTGCAAAATACAATCTTTTTGTCCAAAAATCTATTTTAAATGGAGTCTCATTTAACCCCTATTTGGTGGCCCTTTTTTTTTCTTAAAGAAAAACATTATTTTGAATACTGAATTTTTGCAGAATGTATGAGTAAAAAGTAGGAAAAGAAGTCTGTAGAATATTTAATTTTGTAAATGTGTGGTTAAAATAAGTATGTAGAAATTTTTTTTTTAAAAAATTATTGACAAACTGGGGGCTTGACAACCAATATTTTTTAAAAAAATTAGAAAACAAAGTGTTGAATAGTGATGTTTATGAGAACGTGCAGATAAAAAATAGGAAAAAAAATTGAATTTACGTGTAAAATATATTATTACATCAATACATCGCTACCCTCCACATACGCGGTTGTAATGCTAAATATGCATAAAATGTACATTTAGCAAAATTTTGAAATAATGATAGTTAAATCATAATTTTGTATTCTTTAATGTAACTCCTAAGATTTGCTCAATCATGACAATATCCCACGAATGCAATTAACTCGTTGATGTCACACTTCACATAATCACATGATGATATCCAATGATGATATTATATGGCTCGATAGATTTTAGTGGGACCCACAATAAATAGTAGATCAATTTCCCAAATATCTTCAATTACACTAAACCCCAAAGGACTAATCATTACCAATGTGCAGTGCCTCGTGTGGTACTCACACACATCTGCATGCATGCAATGCATTAGTAGGAACGTTAGAAAATTACGGACCGTTGATTGAACTCCAAAAAATACATTCCTCAAAAGCATCGAAATACAAATGGAGTCATCAGTGAATCTTAGTCCTCTCTCCAAAAGTCTCTCTCACCATATATTTTGTCGCACGGGAAACGAAAACCACGACTCCTTACAAATTCTTTTAAATATTTAGCCCTTATTTGACCATTGTTATAATAAAAACTTTCGTGTAAAACGAGTTTTGAAATAATAATTTTTTTAAAAAATACATATTTAAATAGTAAAAAAATTTACGTGTAAAATATTTTATTATGAGAATATATGGTTAAAATAAGTTTGAGAAAAGAAAAAAGTTTTATTTTAATGGTTGTCAAACAGGGATTAAGTTTTTTTTTTTTAATTAAATATTTGTATTACAATTGCTGTTAACTAAAGATTAAGTTAATTTTTGGTTGAAGCTCACAATGAAAGTTATTTTGTTTTAAAAATCGTAAACAAAGGCCAAATCGTGCAATTCTAGTAAAAATAAATTAATATTTTGGTTAAAAGTTCTGTATATAATTAAAACATTAAAAAAATAAGAAACGTTTTTGAGTTTCAAAATAATTCTTAGAATATCCAACCTAACGTACTTGCTAATTATTTGTGAAATATATATTATTACATTATTAAAATGAAGTTAACCTTAGTTGAAATCCTACATAAAGTTAATTCTTAGTTGCAAATTGCAAGAAACCCCAAAATAATTAATGTGCTATTTTGTTTAAACAAAATTAAATATTTCAGTCAAAAGTTTCCTTTTTTTTTTTTTTCGCGAAAGGCTTCCCTAAATTTTTTGAATTAACAAAAAAATAACGAATAAGTCATTTTTACTTTTTTTTTTAAATTCCGATTTCTTTGAGTTTTATACAATTTCGATATCTGAAACCAAGTCACGATTAGAAATTTTTCTGCAACTTAGCCCCTATTTGATGTAGATTAAAATTAAATATTTAGTAGATTTTGATAAAATATGTATAATTAAAAAATTGTGAGTATTATGAAATACATAATTAAGCTCCCGTTTGGTACACATTAAAATTTTCATTATGATTCTTCTATTCATTGTCAACCACAAATTTTTCAATAAAATAATATTTTTCATCACATCAATAATTTTTCCTTCTTTTTTAACCACGCATTCTTCATCAATTTACTATTTCAAAATACATTTTCCAAATTCACACACCATAATAAAATTGTTGATTTTAGTTTATACTTGTATAAATCTAGAGGGAGGGGAAGATGGGATAGGTCTTTGGGTATTGATGTTGTTGTTGGCAGTATCTACTTTGGCAGGTGATGCTAAAGAAGTGATGTCTTTGAGGGGAATGGAGTAAAGGAAAAGGAAGTGAGAAAATAACATGACAAAAATAAATAAAATAATTCTGTCAGTCTTAGTCAAAATTCTTGTCATGAGATCTAAAGACTACTAAAGATGAACTTGTACCCTCCAATTGTCTCCTACGAGGAGGTCTACACGTCTGTCCCAAGGAAACTCCACAACTTTTGCTCTTATCTTTTTCTTTTCTCAATCATTGTGCACATAAAAGTTTAAATATTAATTCCGAATTTTAAGTGTCACTATCATTCCTTTTTTTTTTTTTTTTTAATTATTGAATGAGGACACATGCAAGTCCAAACTTAAAGGTTGAACTCCAACCTTGAAGATCCCGTTCCGTCCTGGCCCGGTTCATTCATAGAGCATCGTGGAGGAGGTAAATTGCGGGATGTGCCTCAACAGATCAGTGTACAAGAAGTGTCAAACTGGTGCCCACAAAGAGTCCAATTCCAAACCTTGCTAGAAGCAGGAATTGAACTCTCACACTGCGGCTACTAGTTTAGCTAAGACTACCTCACTTCTGTCCTTTACACTACTGAATTATGCCTCGAGGGGCAAGGCAAGTCCAAACTTGAATGGTGAGAGGTGAGTTAGTGGCAAAATTAATTTTAATTATTATTTTTTATTTTTGAAGGCGGCAAACGTTTGTTAAAGATGAGTTGCTAGTGTTAAGGGGCAAATAATATAACACAACAGATCTATTCGAGACTAGATGGAACGAGATTTATTGGTAATATTGAACATGTGTCAAATTCAATGACTTAACTTTGGATCATATTTCGAGGTTTGGTACTCATTAAAGAAAGAAAATTATCAAATGTTGCATAATATAGGGACTCCACGGAAGCCATTGTTTTATTAAGGGAGATTTATATAACGACAATTAGATTATATACCGATACCTGAAGATGGTCATTTCTTGCTTCAAAGTCTATGTTGAGATGAAGCACACATTAAGACAAGAAAACAATTGTGTGGTTACTTGCACCATGCAGGAATTCTTAAGAATCTACAAATATTTTGATTGTAGCAGATGTGATATGATTTGCTTTTTGTAGGAGTCTTAACTAGTGATTTTTTCTTTACATATAAGCACTCCCACTCACCTAACTAACTATATCAAAGATATTCCTAAATGAAATAATGAGATTTGACCTAAGCTATACCTAGAGGAGAGTGAATACGTGATTATGCGGAATTGAAACTTAATAATTAATTAGTCACTATTAATTATCTTTAAATGGTTAATCAAACAGTCAAATTCTTCCTATGTTGAAATACCATACTTATATGAAAGCAATAAACAAACACAATGAATGATCACGGAGAAATCCCAATTGGGGAAAAACTTCGGACACTTTGTTAGTGAACAATTTATTATAAACGAATTAGAACTTACTGTCAGCCGACTCGACTACCACAAGTACTTTCTGACCCTCTGACTGCAATTCTCACAACTCTCTTGGATTTTGTGCTCCTACACCAATTCTCAGCTGCATTTTTCAAAGCCCTCATGGATTGCGCACTCCTGCACCAAGTCCCGACTTTTTGAATTCATCTATCTCTTGTGGATCAATGAAGAACTCTGTGTTGTTCAACAACTAGAACTTCAGTCACTTCCCTTGATCTTCAGTACTCTGACAGATGTGTAAGAAGTAACAATTTGATATTTGAATTATAGATTTGATGTTTTCACTGTCAAGAACAAATCACAACATGAAGTTTGAAAGCTTACTTGATGAAAAGGATATGGAGAGTATGTGTTTTCTTAATGTTCAACCTTAAAAAAAAATCGTTCGGATACGTTTTGGTATTTATACTGTAGGTTAATAAATGAATGGGACAGACAAAAAGTCTTAAAATGCGAATTAAATTTTTTCGGATAACCTTGTCCCTCGAGTGAAAGCTGTGCGATGGCGAGCGACGGATTATCATTCGATCAAAGTTCTGGCGATATGCTAGCTACAATATTACTGTTTTTGCAGTTCGAGCCAAGTCATGGCAATAGTCTAGCGAAATTGCGGTGTCGTTTTTCCTTCTTTTCCAATCTCGAACCTCAAACCTAATACAACTCAATTTCTACTATTTGCAACTTACTCCTTGACTGTTATAACATATTAAATATAGTCGCTTTTGTTCACAAACTTGCCAATTACACCAAAAAACCTAACAAGCTTCCCCTTTGGCATTCTGTGACAAAACTACAAACCTAAAGTCAATGTAGTAAATCAAAATAGACTCAAAACACATACTACTATCAAATCAATTGTCTTGACTAAACTGTGCTTTTTCTTTGTAAACATGTTTCATGAAACAAACAACTCAATACCAGTATAAAAGCATTGTAAAACAGTAATATGAATAAATATAATTAAAACAGTTAATCATTAGTCATACGAGCTAAAAATTAGATGCATTAAATCATATCAACTAAGTTAAGATGTAATATCAATGTAAACCTACATACCAAAATAAACATTGATATTACTAAATATCAAAACTTAATCTAGCTTAAACAAAAAAAAATATACACTTTTTGATCAATTTTTTTTAAGTACTTCTAAGTACATAAAAAACTATCAAACTTTACTAACTACTCATTTTTGTCACAAATGACAAATGACCGATAATTAACATACAATAATCCAAAAATGCAGTTGTTATCATGCATAAGTATGAGCAATGAACAATAACCCTTCCTACATACGTAACTTAAGTTAACATGGGGTAAATTGTATAAGTGACACATATGTACTAATCGTTTGGAAGTAGGATTTTAAATCTTAATTTTGTGAGAAATGACATGTTAAACACCATTTCCAATAAAGGTATTCATCTACTTATGAAAGTCAAACTAAGTAAAACACATTAGAACATATACAGAAAAACTCATTTTGTATGAATTTTTTTTTTCTCCCCCTGAATTTGAGCAATTTTGTTTATTTATATCTTTTAAAATTTGAAGCTCATTATTATTTTTCTTATCTTAAGTGTAGACTTTTCTTCATTAAGAGACTAAACTGACCCCTATAGTGAGTTTTTGGCCAGTTAACCCAAGACAGTTGACAATAGCACCAGGGTTTGAAAAACCTCGCAGACTTAGTTGCCCGAATCAAATAGGCTCCGAAAAAGAACATAAGATATTGAATTTTTTACAACTTGGGATAACCTTGAGCTTAGGTTAAATAAATAAGAACAATTCATGTTCGAAGTCACCTTACTAGCAAGTGATTGCCATCTCAAGTCTCACGCACACAGTAGAGTCCTACTAATAATATCATAGTGTGTGCAATGTAAATGTACACAAATACGCATATACTAAGTACTCCATAAATAACCTAATTCTGCGATGCACGTGCGGAGATAGGGGTCGGCTGTAGCTCACTGTTAAAAAAAATGGTTAAAGCCCATTTTTTTCTAAAGTCCAACTCAATAGCCCACCGTCCAAGTTCAACCCATTAACCCACTATCCTAGCCCATTTCATTTGAAAAATTGAAAGCCCACATAAAATTAAAACCAGTTCCCACTCATTGACCCAAAAGGCAAAACTCTCTCTCATCTCTCTCACACCCTACGTCCCCCTCTACCGAAAGCAAAAGCCAAACCATCTCCGAACGCCGCCTAGAAAAAGAAGGTTCAAGGTTAGTTTGCATTTTAGTTTCATTGAAATTTGGCTGCTTTCTCTTATTCATTGCACATCAATTTCTATGCCTTCGGCTTCATTCATAAGCAGTAAGTATTTTCAATAACCCGTGATAATTTCATATTTATTTTTCTTATTGTAGCTTTAATTTGATATATTGGTCTGTTTCGATTTCAAGTTTTGCAGTTGTAATGGAATTTTTTAGTATGATTTCTTTAGAACGCATTTAAAGTTCAGTATTTATTTGGATTCAATTCATAGTATACTTTGAGTAATTGAGTTATAGTTCCACATATTGTTTGATTACTCCTAGTGTGTGGGTTTTATATCTATTACCCGTATATAGCCTCTGAATTTATAAGAATGAATCTTAATGTGTAAATTTGTCTCATGTATTAAAGAATACCATGAATTTGTTCAACTTGAAACAACTCTTTTTGCTTGCATTTTTAAAAAGTAAATTTTAGCTTATTTTTAGAGAAGTAACTCATCCATAGAAACCTATGAGCTTGATAAAAGAAGGCCCGTGAGACTTCCACTTTTTCAATTTGTTAAGTAATTTCTTTAACTTTTTTCAATTTGTTAAGTAATTTCTTTAACTGAGGCTTTCTCTTGTTGAAAATGGTGTTTAGTTAATAACACTTAAATTATGGATTTTAGTTAAATTCTTGAAGTGTGGAAATGTTAGTTTGGATCTAGATTGAATGAGAATTTAGTATTAATTTAGATCTAGATTTTATTATAGATGAATTTTATGCTATAAAATATCGTTGGGTACAATTGTAATATGTAATATTATGGCTCCGTTTGATTCTTATTATTGTAGAATGAGAATGAAAAATATAGCCGTTATGGGGCTCCATACAAGAGATAAAAATTCAAATTTGAAGGCTTGATGTGATGTATAATGATCATATTTCTCATTTTTAGTAGAAAGGTATGAGAAACAAACGGATGATATATTACAATTTTTCTAGTTATATATAAATTTTATTCGTACATTCAATTTTAAAAATTTTTGCCCCCCGTACGACACATTCCTGGCTCCGCCCCTGCTGCGATGAAAACTATGTTACAGCTCATCGATTAAACACATACTTGATCACAACAAACAAATCAAGTATATTGTATATTATGCTGTAAAAGAACATTGTCCTGCATTTTTATTTTCAAATTTTTATTTTTTTATTATTTAAAAAAACTTTTAAAAAGTAAAAACACAAAAAGAATTCAAAACAAAGCACAAATACGTGAGATGCAAACGAGAA
The DNA here is from genome assembly GCA_019097785.1 of Fraxinus excelsior. Classification (NCBI taxonomy): domain Eukaryota; kingdom Viridiplantae; phylum Streptophyta; class Magnoliopsida; order Lamiales; family Oleaceae; genus Fraxinus; species Fraxinus excelsior. Next base: position 13,911,645 of record CM032636.1, on the reverse strand, counting down.
TGAATTGACTCAATGAACTGCACATACATGCACCTAAATACCTAATCAAAGAGGTACATGGATGCTCTTACCTTTAAGAGCATGATCAATCTTACGACCTTTTAGATCACATTTCTTAACCTAAACATTCTTAGTAATAGAAGTGATTCTAACCAAATGAGTCATTATTTCAATTAAGTGGATAACCTGATTGGCGAAGAAGTTAACCTTGCTCGAGATATCCTGATTTTTACTACTAATCGCGAGCTTACGACATCTAGGTCTTGTGTGTCCGAGAGTGCCACAATGGTGACAGGTGGGAACAAACTTAGGCTCAAACCTACTCAGAGGTTATTGCCAATTTATAGGACGATTTACCATACGTTGTCTAGTAGGTCTCGATCCTAAGACGATTGTCCTTAGGTTTAGGATTAGCAGCATTCTTAATCTTGTTGGTGGCTAGGACGAACGTGGCTTGGAATTACTAGTAGGAGTATTACCATTTTAAACATATCCTAGACCATGCCTATTTCTAGCAGGCTTGTTCATCCCTAACAGATTATCTAGTTTTTTTTAGTACCAGTCGTGAAAGAATGAAGTTGAGTATTAGATTTTTCAAAATCACTTGTTAAGGATTTAACTTTGGCTTCTAAGTTCTCATTAACAAGCTTCAATTGACTTATATTTTCAATAAAGTTCTGAAGGTGGTCTATGAGTTTTTTATTTTTTTCAAGTTCATTAACATTTTTCGGTATGACTTTATTTACCTTCTTGATTTTAATACTCTACTCAAATAACTCTCGACAAAACTCATGAATATCAGTCTTATCCTCAAAATCTTCTTTAGATTTCTCACTACATTCTTTATTCTCAACCTTTTCACATTCCTTATCAGAATCAATCTTAGCTATAGACGTGAAGGCCATAAAGTTTTGTTCATCCTCACCACCAGAGGTATCACTCTGAACACTCGAATTTGACTCATCATCACTCTGAGTCATTGTTAATGCCTTACCCTTTCCTTTATTCAATTTTTCTTTTCAAATTAGGACATTCATTCCTATAGTGACCAGAACCTTGACACTCATGGCATCTAACAGACTAAGTTTTCTTACCAGAAGTCCTAGTGTTATTTTTATTAGGCTTACTAGGAACATTAGTTTTCCTATCGTGAGGTTTTCTCATATTCTTCACCACTTTCTAGGATTTTTTCACAAAATACGCTATTTCGTCGTCTCTAAGCGTCTCAGTGTTAGTAGACTCACTCTTTTCTTCCCTAATGGCTATGGATTTAACCTTCTTTGGTTGAGAAATGGTGAGTTCATAGGTTTGTAGAGATCCTACGAGTTATTCAATCTTAACTTTATCCAAGTTCTTACTTTCTTCAATAGCAGTGATCTTAGATTTAAACCTTTCAAGTAGGGATCTAAGTACTTTTCGAACTATCTTAAACTCGGAGATCTTCTCACCTAAGTTGAAACTCGAGTTAAATATATCATTAAGCTTCGCATTAAATTCATCGAATGATTCATCGTCGTTCATTATAATTTCTTCAAACCTAAAGGCTAACATTTACAGTTTGAAGTTCTTAACCATTTTGGTACCCTCGTGTGTGGTCTCTAAGATATCCTAAACTTCTTTAGTAGTTTCACATATCGACACTCTCTTAAACTCCTCTGTAGACACAGTCATAAACAAAGTATGAATCATTTTACTATTTCAGTTGCAATCAGTAGCTTTAGTGGGGGCAATGGGCCGAGCCGAGCCGGCTCGGCCCATGCCAAGACGAGCTCGGCTCTTGCTCGCACGAGCCGAGCTCGTGGATCGTTAACCACGAGCCGAGCGTGGGTTTTTCGAGCTCGGCTCGTGCCCGAGCTCGCCCAAACGAGCCGAGCGCGGCGAGCGTTTTTTTTTTATTATTTATATAAATACACATAACATACCGACACTAGTTTAATTGTAAAAGATATATATATACACATTTTGTGATTAATTTCTAAATATACATTTTCAAAAAAATTTATAATTTTTTAAAAAATAAGAACAAAAATTGTTTTGTTGAGTTACTAAGTTACTTGAGTAATAATGTAATATGTTTTTTGTTTACCATTTTATACTTAAACTTAAAAATAATATATATGTAAAGTATAAACACATTTTATAAACCATTTTTTAAATATACATTTTTCAAAACATTTTTATTTTTTATAAATAAAAAAATAAAGATAGACCCTCCTCCTTTATCCGGGTTTGGGACCGGCTACTTCAATTTTTAGTAGGCGGAGTTAAAAATTGTACACGAACAACTTGTTACGTGTACAATTTTTTTAAAAATATTATAAATGTATGAAAATTAAATTTTGTGATGATTATGGTGAAATTAAATATCACTTACTTGGTTACAGGCAATTTCGGCATATTTATCTTGAATTCGATAACTAGCGTCTTCCCAATCTTTCACGCACATTAACGCTTCCAAAATATCTTCTTTGAGTCGACTCTTGACCTCAGAGAGAACCTCTTCCCTGCACTAAAAGCAGACTCCGAAGCTACAGTGCTAACATGAGGTGTTAGTAGATCTTTTGCCATTGCAGAAACTACTGGCCATCGACGTTCATTATCTCGCCAAAATTTAATTACCTCTTCTGAATTTTTCTTAACTTCTTTGTTAGTAGGCAAAGTATGACGAAAGTAATCGATTAATTCAGATGGCAACGCATTTGGACTATTACTCGAAGTTTGAGTACATGCAGTGGATGACAAACTACTACTACTACCACCAGATGAACCACATGCATATGCAAATGAATTAAATCTATATGAGTTCATGCTTTCGAATAAATCTAAAATTACATCGTCGTCATCCGTTGGATTAGTGGGAGGAGTAGATGTAGGTACACGAGTAATATGTGTACCCATTCGTGAAGCATATAATTCGTACATTTCACGTAATGTTTCTTCCAAATTCCTATAAGTAATAGGTGTACTAAAAGTTAAAGAATTTGAAATTTTATCAATTACAAATTTAGTACCCGATAAATTAAATCGGGGGGTCCATGACGCATGCTAAAGGAAATAACATAGGTAATTCTTCCCAATATTTTCTGAATTTTAATTCCATGGAATATATAACTGCATGAAAATCGGGGTCATTTTGAAATCGACGAAAAGTCTTAGCAATTGCATAAAGACGTTCAAGAACCATACAACTTGTAGGATAATAAACGCCAGACAATATATTTGTAGAATCATAAAATGTGGACAAAAAATGTTTTATTTTAAGAACTATATTCCAATCGGTTTCATTCAAAATAGTTTCGTCTTCATCTCTAACATGCCTATTATTATAAAATTCAGTAATTAAATGTTCGAAACCTTCACATGATTTTAATAATAAGTAAGTGGAATTCCATCTATGGCCTACGTCAGTAATAAATGTTTTTGTATTTGTCATTCCATTTTCTGAACAAAATTCTTCAAATGCTTGTTTTCGACTAGGTGTAATCGTGATATATATAAGTGCACTCCTAATTCGGTCAATTTCATCCTTAACATGTTTTAAACCGTCTTGTACTACTAAATTAAAAATATGACATACACATCGAATATGAAATAAATAACCACCAAAAATCGGGCTGAAGTACTGTATGCAATTTATCGATAACAACTTTATTTACGGTAGCATTGTCGAAAGTAAAAGAACGAATTTTGCTCTTACATTTATACTCTTTAACTATATTTATGATAGCATTAAATATAGTTTGGGGGTTGTGTGGGTACTCAACAATTTTAAAAGCAATAATTTTTTTATGCATAACCCAAAGTGGGTCTATATAGTGTGCAGTTACAGCAATGTAACCTCTCTTATTAATCCCTTCCCACATATCAGAAGTTAAAGATATCACACCCCCATATTTCTCTAAATCATTTATCAATAGTTGTTTTGCATGAAGAAAATATTTAATTGTATCAGCACGGAGAGTATTTCGACTTACCCCAACGTACCTCGGCTGAAGATATGTTTTGACGTAGTTCACGAAATGTTGGTTGTCCGCTATTGCTAGTGGCAACTCAGACGCGGCAACAAACTTCACCATTCCCGTTCGAGCTTCCTCCTCTGAATACATCCATGTAGAAAGTGGCGTAGTACCACTGGCGCCTGGAGAACCAAACTGTAGTTAAGTTTGACCAGCTGGAACAAACCCATGTTTGGTCACACATGCTTTGTAGTGACGATTGAGGTGGGTAGTTCCGATGCCTCTTTGCCATGCCAGTCGTTGTTGGTAGTATTTACATACTGCTTTGGTTTCGGGGATTCCATCGACCAAACGACCGGTTTGAACCAATTTAAAATGGTCCCAACATTTTGCCTTGTTCTTTCCCTTTCTTTTCCCTCTTGCATCGAGAATATTTGACGTAGACTCTTCATCTTGTTCCAAATCAATTGGAACACTAGGATCAATATCAACGTCATCCAAATCAATTGGACGACTACCTTCATGAACGTCGTAATCTTCAATATTTTCTGGAATTGGTAATTCATTGAGACCGGAGAATTCATTCCCAAATTGATTTTGGGCAGGTGTTTGTATTTCGTTCTCCATACCGAACAAGTTTTCAACAAATGATCGTGAATCCATTTGTTAAGAATAATAAAAATTGAATATAGAAATGTAGAAGATGATTATAGAATGAATGAATGAATGATATTGTTGATAAATAAATGGAGATTTGAGAATGTAAATTGTATAGAGTTGAGAATGAGAGAATATAGATTGATATTGGTGGAAAAAAAAAGTTTGATTTAGGTGGGTATTTATAGAAAAAAAAAAATTCGAGGACCAAAACGGTCACTGAATAAATTCAGTGACCGTTCTGGTCAATAAATTCAGTGACCAGAACGGTCACTGAATTCAACAATTCAGTGACCGTTTTGGTCACTGAATTTATCAATTTTTTTTATATTAATTCCTTGACGAGCCACGAGCCGAGCGACTCGTGGCTTGTTAATTAGGCGAGCCACGAGCTGCTCGGCTCGTGGCTCGTTAAATTTATTTATTTATTTTTTTTTTTAAAACCCACGAGCCGGCTCGTCTACAGTGACGAGCCGAGCAGGCTCGGCTCGTGCTCGGGCTCGTTTTTTTACGAGTCCGAGCGGCTCGTGGGCGTGAACAGTACGAGCCGAGCCGACGAGCCGCTCGGCTCAATTGCCACCTCTAAGTAGCTTAGTATTTGGTCCAAAGAGAAATATCAGTGTATGGATAGAGACTGACTCATCTAGATATTTAAGGGTCTGGCTTTGATACCAATTGAAATAACGAAGTTCGACCCAAACTACACCTAAAAGGGGTGAATAGTTGATTATGCTGAACTAAAACTTAAAATTAATTAGTCACTATTAATTTTCTCTAAATGGTTAATCAAATAGTCAAATTCTTCCTATGTTGAAGCAATAAACAAACACAAAGAATGATCACCGAGAAACCTCAACGGGATAAAAATCTCGGGTACTTTGCTAGTCAATAATCTACTTTAAACGAATTAGAACTTACAGTCCGCCAGACTTGACTACTACAAGTACTTTCTGACATCCTGACGGCAATTCCCACAACTATCTTGGATTTTATGCTCCTGCACCAACTCCCAACTGCATTTTTCAAAACCCCCTAGATTGCGCGCTCCAACACCAACTCCCGACTTTGTGAATTCGTCTATCTCCTTTAGATCAATGAAGTACTCCGTGTTTTTCAACAACTGGAACTTTTAGCCACCTTTTCTTGATCTTCAGCACTCTGAAAGATGTGTATAAAGTAGTAATTTGGTATTTGGATTATGGATTTGATGTTTTCATCGTCAGAACAAATCACAGAATAAAGGTTGAAAGATTATTTGATGAAGAGGATATGGAGAGTGTGTTTTCTCAATGTTTAACCTTTAAAAAATCGTTCAGATGCGTTCTGGTATTTATAGTGTAGGTTAATGAATGAATGGATCGGATAAAAGCCTTAAAAACGCGAATTAAAATTCTTCGATTAACCCTGTCGCTCGAGCGAAAGTTGGACAACAGGCGAGTGACGAGTTGTCGCTCGAGCGAAGTCCTACCGACATGCTAACAACAATATTATTGTTTTTGCTACTCTAGCCAAGTAACGAAATTGCGACGCCCTTTTTCCTTCTTTTCCAATCTCGAATCCTAAACCTAATACAACTCAATTTCTATTATTTGTAACTTACTCATCGACTTTTACAACATATTAAATATAGTCCATTTTGTTCGGAGACTTGCTAATCACATCACAAACCTAACACTAAATTTAGAAAATCACACTAACATCCCTTATTAAAATATTAATAGATTTACTATATGAATGTGTACCACTAGTTTTACCTTTGACATGATCGAGGGGCTTATCCCGGAAATGAATTGACGAATCCTTCTTTTCATTCTTGCAATCATCACACAGCTGAACTCTTCTTTCATGCACCATTTCTTAAACAATATTTTGAGAGCTTCAACTAAAATGATTAAAGCGAACATGATCTTCTCGTTTTCAATTTCTACTTTGTCTACGTATGTTTCTGTACTTTTTTTTTTCTCCCCTACTAATTTTTTCCTTTTCCATTTTTGTGTGTATTTAGAATTTCTTTTCTTGTTGCTCATTTTTTAAAAAATCGTTTCAAAAAATTATCGAGCTAGTCTTTTTCCTCTTTTTGTAAGATGTATAGTTAATATGTTATCTGTGATTATTTAGTATTAACAATTGAATTTAATTTATTTACAACACTAAATGATCTTAAGGGCTTGATTGGGAGCTTTATTATACCGGTTATAGACGTTTTTTAAAGTACCGATTTTAAGCGTTTATAAGCAAATCGATTTTGAGTGGTTTTAGTAGCAATTTTTAAAGCTCTCAAATCTATGTTTGAGAGTTTATTATTTACAAATAATGAAAGTTTTTTAAAATAATAAAATTATGTATATATCTCTTAGTAAAAATTTCTTTTATATGAATTCTTTTTACTCATAAGTGATAATTTACTTATAGATAAATTTTTTACATATAAGTTAATATCTAATTTAAAAAAATTAATTAAAATTTTAAGTTAATATTTTTATAATTATAAGTAAATTTTATATTTTTAAATAACTTCAAGTGAATTTTTTTACTTATAAGTAACTTATTTTATATTTTATAAGTGAGTTTTTTCTTATCAGTAGTATTTTTACTCTTAACAATTCTTCGCATAAAAGTGATTTTTTTTTTTACTTAGAAGTAATCTTTATTATAATGTAATTTTTCTTATCTTACAAGTAATATTTTACTAGTATTTTTTAATTATAATAAAAAAATTTAAATGATAAATATTTTTTTAGTTATTATATTTTTATTTACAATTTAATTTTTAACAAAATAAATTGGTTGAAAATAATTATTTTATAAATGGTAAAATTAGAATAGCATATGAGAAACAGTCAAAACCTGTCGATTTGATGGATTGAGAGAACCATTCAAAATTACACTATATCAATTTTGGATGAATTTTAAACCATCCAAAGTCGTTACCCAAAAAATTTAGCAAGCAACAAATTTTCCAACATCTCATAAACCGTGCCACCCAAAATTGGTGGAAAAAAAAAGAAAAATAAAATAAAACTCCCAAGCAGGCCCCCTAAAAGTGGATAAGAGGATAATATACTAGGAGAAAAATTCATATCTCAGGTGTATAGTTTACACCAATTCAAAAGTCATGTAAATAGTTTAACAATTCAAAACTCAGGTATTAAGTAATTAATTTAAAATATTTATTAATTAGGTCACAATTTATTTATTGGTCACATATTATTAGATTAATTTATCACAAACTGATGATTTTGAGGTCACAAATTCAAAAAATTATAGGTTACATTCAATTTCATAGGTCACATATTTTCAAATTTATTTGTCACAGATTATTTGTCAGTCACATATTGTCAAATTTTTAGGTCACAGTTAAATACTTTGTCACAGATAACTAAATAATCGGTCACATACCACCAATAATAACCACCACCGTCGCCTCCACCTCTACTGCTACAACCATCTACCAACAATAACACCAACCACCACCACCACCCAAACCACCACTAATCCGCCCAAACCACCAACACACAGCCACACACCAACACACAGCCTCGCAACGTACACCCACAACACCACCATCGCACCATTCAAGAATAAAAAAAAAAGAGATGAAAATACAGAGACAGACAGATGAAAGTACACCCACAGCATCTCCACCGCACACCCAGAGCACCTCCACCACCACGACGTTGCTTTGTGACGGCAGCGTTGCTGCGAACTGAGCAGCGTCGTCGTGACGCTACCGACGCAGAGAGAGGTGAGGGAAAGAGGGGTAGGGAGAAGGGAAGAGGATGGAGGCGAGAGAGAGGGAGAGGGAGAGGGAGAGGGAGAGGGGGAGGGGGAGGGAGTAGATACATAAATTAGTTTATGAATTAGGGTTTTAATATAATACCTGATTTTTGAATAAATAAATTTTACACCTGATTTTTAAAAACCAATCTTTAAACACCTGATTTTTTATAATTTCCCATATACTATAGGCAGATTTGGAGGGATTGGTCTCGGTCCAGCCCAGGTCGGGCCCAATTTGATTTTTGTGATCCAAAAAACCATTTTTGTATGTGAAAAATAAGATTTTATGTGACTTTTTTTTTTTAAAATATTAGTTCAACATATAAAAATATTTTAGGCCAGCATTCAATTCGTCCCTATGTGCGTGTCAAAGAGATTAATGTGAGAAAATGTCTCTCACATTCTCCTCCTTTCCGAGCACCAAAAAAAAAAAAAAAGAGAACTTCTTTGTAACTTTCGGAGATGTGTAATTACACGTAAAATCAAAAGAATAATGTTATTTATCCATAATGGAGTTATATAATTATTTATATACAGATGATGTTTCAAAATGAGAGCGGTGAAGTTTTTTTTTTTTTTAATTTGGTTGAAAAAATTATGATTCGATTATATCTCACAGCATCATGCGTAGGTAAATTATTATGTACATATATAACATAACTAAAATTTAAATATTGGATAGAGAAGATATGCGGTAAAACCTTCCATAAATTGGCGATTTCAATTAAATAATATTTTTTGCCTATTTCGACTTTAAGTCAACGTTTTAAATTAGCAATTCTAAAATTTATAATATTAGACATTATAGAAACATCCTCATAGACCCCACTCACTATAAACATTAATATTGAACTCGATGCACATGATATTTTCAGGAAGCTTTCAACAAAACATATATCTAGGTTGCTTGTTTCTTCAATTTGATGTCGACAGTTAGAACTCATCTCTATCCTTTTGTATTGCGAAATAACTTCTGAGGTAGCATTTTCGTATTGCACCAAGAAATCGTGAAGGGTGGCAAAAATAAATGTAATGGAATAATGTAATTTCAGCTTGGACAATAAATTTGTATTGTAATTGTGTTGGTTTGAAAGAATTTTGTATTAAAATTGGGTTTGATTAAAAACTTATTTTGCATAGGTTTCTCCAAAACAAAAATATTTGTTTTGAAAAATGTATGATTAAAAAATGAAAAATAAAATAAAATTATAGCTTAGGAGGGCTCCATGTTGCCACAAAAGGGTTTCATTACATGCTAGTGCGTCCATGAGCATTTGCATCAAGACCACCGAGGTCCAATCAAATCACAAGATGCATCGTCTTCTGAAGTATTGTCTACAGCAAAATGTCCATGACTCTAACATTTGGATTATAGCGCAACTGAAAGCTTCATCCCAACGACAAACATAAAGACCATGGTTCGAGATCGAAGATAGACGTCAATTTAAGTGCACATTCTAACACAATCTAACCAGCATGATCTTCCACGCAAACCCTTGCGTGTACATAAAAAATTGTTTGATAAGAGACGAAAGAAAAAGACTCAACCAAAATATTGGAATTTGGACTTAGTCATGACTTTCAGCATAATGATGAGAGCGCTAACTTAAAAAATGAACAAAATGTTTGGACTTAAATCATGATTTCTAGCATAATGATGAGGATGTTAAATTATAAATGAACAAAAAGGCCCTAAAATCATCTATAAATAGGTCATTAACACAATAAAAAAAGAGTTGAAAAATCAAACGATTTAAAAGCTAAAAGATAAGAAGAAAAATCTTAGGGTCCGTTTGATTTGGCGGAATTTTCCATGGACACTTTTTGACTGTTTGATAAGTTAAATTTTCAACGAAAAATGTTTTCCTCCCTTTTCCTAGGTACAACCCTTTGATGCACAAATGATGGAAAATGTTTTTTCACCTAATAGGTGAGAAAACATTTTCCACCTTTTTTTTTTGGCAACCAATTCTATCAACCATTGTAAAAAAAAATTTCATTTTTGTTGACAATTTTTATGCAAAACAAAGTCAAACGAATATGGTAATTTTTTCTAATTGTTTAAATTTTTTTTTTACTTTTTGGTAATTGGAACACATTCTAGACGTATTGGTAGAAAAATTATCATTTTAATGTACAATTTTTATAAAAAACGAAGCTAAACGGACACCAAACTTTCAACATTTCTCAGGTAGAAAATTATACCAATCAAACACAATTAATTACAATTCCCAGTAAAACAAATTCTAGGCAATTCAATTCCCAGTAAAATATTTTTTTTCCATCTATTTTTCACATTTGCAATCAAACGGACCCTTAGAGATCCAATCTTTTACTCCAAAAAGGCACGTCAGATCAAGACAAAATTAGGCTTGACCCTTTTGAAGGTTTTAGCATTTACAATTTGAAATGCCCTTTTCAACCAAAATCGCCGAGAGCTTAATCTTTCTTCCTTCATACAACAAGGTCACCCATAATGATGTGAACATAGTCAAGAATTGATCTTGGGAACCCACGAACAAGATGTAACTAACCCGAGAAAGCTAGAAATCATGTCGTGCAAAGATCAATCCGACCCGTACCAAGAACCAAGATTCCACTTGAGAAATCCGACCCGTTGATTACCTGGAACAAGAATCGTGAAGTGGGAACGCCACAAAAAGACTGCGAAACATTTTGATAAGTTCAATATTATAAGTCTAAACCACCAAGAATATGGAGGAAAAAACTCACAAATTGTATTTAATCTCTCAAAATAATAAAAGTCTTGATTTTACAATGAAATAAATCTTCTATTTATACTAATGCTAGAAAACCTAGTAAAAACGTAATTAGGTTACAAAATATTGCAAAATTGGAAAGAAAATAGAATTCTAGTCTAACAAGGAAATTTGCGTCAAAATAGTTTTCTTGGATCTGGACAACTTTCAATATTTTGGTCCTATCATCCTTTCCAGATATCCGATTGAGGTGATTCAAAATGCGTTCGCAGACTTACTTCAAGGGAGACAAATTATCTAGAAATACAAATCTTTAAATTCGAACATATTCTATGCCAAAAACTCAAACTGATACTGAAAATTCGAGTGCTTTCTAACTCGTTCCAACTTCCGTCCCTAACATGTTATTTGACCATTGGTTTGTTTTCTTCAATATTATGGACTCCGTTGCTTGAACATGTAAATGACCAGCTTTATCAACTCTTCTAAGTTTTGAACTTGGCTCTACTCTCTCTCCAACAATCATCAAAATCTTGATAAATTGTGGCACACCCTAGATCATATCATCATCTCTATCTTCGAAAGGATTCGACATCGAATCCGGACCTGCATCAAACGAAGCAACATTAGCAATGTCGAAAATGTTAAATATCACAGACTTACCAAGTAGAAGTAAATTGTAGCTTTCATTCTCGATCATAGAAACTGAATAACATGGTCCATCTTCCCTAGGATGTAATTTTGATCTCATCTGAGTTTGTACCCGCCTCATATGTATTATCACCTGTATCTCACAAAATCCAACACTAACACCAACAGATGAAAACATTAAATTGACCCAGACTAGTGTGAATTAGAACCACTTGTTAAATTAGAATGCGGGATGAGATTAGTAGACATTAAATTTACTCCTAATACACTCCACAAATTCATCCTAAGATATGTAAGGTTATCATGATTAAAGTACATGCACCCATTCACCCAGTCACCCAGTCACCCATAATGTACCCAATTGTCTATCATATTCAATTAACTCTCTGTGACATGCTAGAATGTTGTGGTGTAATAAGTCCATATCATAGAAAAGTAATAAATTTTCCATACATACAAGCTCATAGTCTAACCTAGGTATATGAATTTGATACGTTACCATAGCATGGTTACATCCATCATCCTTGTTACTCACCAAATTTTTCACGTGATTTACACAAGTGGATATTCAATGTATGGTAACCCATGAATTATTCTGCCATGGAATAATTCCTTGAAATCTCGCAAAAAAGAATTATCGAAATTGGGGAGAAGATTGTTAGCTCTCACTGAAACCCTCTCACACCCGACTTTTCTCGTATACAAGATTACTTTGAAATTTTCTCTCCTCTCCGATTTGTCCCTCTCTCTTCTCTCATGTGGCTCTATTCTTTTTTTCACTCTTAGCCACTTTACTTTCTTCTCTCTTGCTCTCCTTTTTCTGCTCTTTATTTTTATTTTCTTGCTCACTCTTCAATTTAAGTTGGTATTCTTGGACCTGTTGTGGTGTCAAAGGCACAAGAGTAATTGTTTTTCCACCCATTACAAGGTTGTATCGATTTGTGAACCCTTCATGCTTCACTCTCCTATCATACTGCCATAGCCTACCCAACAAGAGATGTCCCGCGTGTATTGGAACCACATCACACAACACCTCATCACTATATTGTCCAATGCTGAAATTTACCAAGGCCGTCTTGGTAACCCGTATCTCTCCACAATTATTCAGCCACTCCAATTTGTATGATTGTGGATGCCTCATAAGAGGCAATCCCAACTCTCCTACAAGGGTCCCGCTAGCCACATTCATACAACTCCCTCTGTCTATAATCAAACTGTAAACTTTATTGTTAATGTGACACCTGGTATGAAATAAATTATCCTGTTGCTACTCATCATCCACATTTCTTTGTGTAGTAAGAGCACGCATCACTACTAAGGACTCTGCAATCGGATACTATACACAAGTTTCACCCTTACCATCATCCAACTCAGGCTTGTTGTCACTCCCACTTCCATCATCTAACTCAATCTCTCCATTTTCTTGAAGAATCATTACCTGTCGATTTGGACACTGTGAAGCGATATGACTTGAAATCTAGAGCCAAGCTCTGATACCACCGATGTAAACCCAGCCAAGAATTGATCTTGGGAACCCACGAACAAGATGGAACCAACCCAAGAAAGCTAGAAATCCCATCGCACAAAGATTAACCCGACCCGTTGTTCGATTCGTACTAAGAACCGAGATTTCGCGTGAGAAATTTGACTTGTTAATTATCCGGAACAGGAACCGTGAAGTGGGAATGCCACAAATAGTGGAACTAACATTCTTTGGAAACATGCGATAAGGTTAAGTGGACACGAGTGAGTTACTGGACCAGAACTAGTCATTTGGCCGAATTGGTTATTGGACCCTGGCCACGCCTTCGGCCCTGAACTTAGGAGCAACCCAATCGATAAGGGCTAAGACCGGGCCCATATATCTCCTGGATCATTAGATTTGAATAAATACATTGCAAGTTCTTAGAGAGAATAATGGGTAAAATATAACACAAAAAGTAAAATCCTTCACTTGGTTGAATTCTTGAAATGAGTATTGGCTTGATATTGATTTTGTCACAAAATCCCTCCACACTTTCTTGATTTTTCTCCTCCTTTTTGTGCCCTAGTTCTACCCCTTTCTTCCCCAAAATATTAGTGAAATGAAGAAGGAAGAATGAGAATTATAATGGGGCTAAGTATTTGTAAATGGCTTAAATATAATCCTAAAATGTGCCCCATAATTTCCACAAAAGCCCCCAATTTTTTTTAAAATACGAAAACAACCACATATTTTGCAGTTGGCGCCTAAGTGCTACATGTTCCATAAAAATTCTGAAAAGTGGTGCCTAGGTGTTAGTAAGGTGGCACCTAGGAGCTACACTTTCTATCCCTTTCGCAACTTAAGCCCCATATAATTGTGCGTCAGGTCCGTCAACTTTGATCTTGTACGCTTTGGTCCTTGGATTTTGATTTTTCTTTCAATGATACCCTTCAAAAATTGCATCTAAGGTCCTTCTACTTTCAGCGCTTATACCATATATGCTTTTGATCTTTTTTCCCTTCTGTTTGCCTTATTCTCTTTCCCCTACAAAACCCACAATTACATAATTGTGAGTCAAAGTTCGTGCATTTGATTGATGATAAGCTCATTTTAAGTATCAAATATATGTATCGTCAATTTGCATCCAAACACTGCTCACCCACAATCACCTAACGCATCCCACAACCACTAGCATGTCAAACGCCCGAACCTACCCATAAACCTAGAAACTACAATTGCCAATCACAATCATCAACCACCCATACTGCAAAATGACCGATTGAAGCGCCAAGCCCGTTTGCTACCCTTAAACGAAAACCACCACCGTCCCACCACCACAACCTTTCACCACAACCCACCACCTCACGCATTACCACCGCCAACACGCCCTCCACCATTGCCCTAAACTGCCTCCGCCACACACCTACGTCCAAACAAAAACAGAAAATTTTTTAGAAAGAAGAAAGAAATCGCAGAGGTACACCCACAAGGCCTGCTCCCACCGTCGACGAACCACGCCCACATCTCTCGTCTGCAGTCCATCAGTCGCCAACTCCACCAACGGAACCTCTATTTCGGTCGATTCAGAAGACGGATTTGTAGGGACGACTTCAATTGGTGAAATTGATTTGGGTTTGTTTTATTGATTTGGCAATTGATGATAATTGGGCCTCGATTTGGTCCCTTCTCTACCTGTTTAGTTTAGCTTTTAAATTTGGGCCCTGTTAATTTGTTAGGTTGTTTTATTAAAAAAAAAAATTTAGTATTCTTCGGGCCTCTATTAACGTATTTGTTTAGTGTATTTTAATTTTCGTACTTTGGACTTCGATTTGAGTCTCGATTTTTATACTGTGTAATTTATTTTAGTTATAAAAAAAAGAAAAAGAAAAAGAGTGAAAAAAGAGAGAGTGAAAACCATATAAATAGTAAAATTAGTAAAAACCTAATGGGTTTTGGCCAACCCATTACTACAAGTCCAATAATAATAATAGAACGTAAATAATAAAAATTCCATAAAAATGATGTCCGCATCAGAATGTTTCGAAGTAGTCAATCCCATCCACTTGGTGATAACCTATTAACACAAGCCGAGCTTTAAGATGGTCAAGTGAGCCATCCGCATTTAATTTGTTCTTAAATACCCACATGGATCCTATTACATGCATCTCTCGAGTTCTTGGAACAAGCTTCCAAGTGTGGTTATGATGTAAAGCTTCAAGTTCTTCAAGCATTGCTTTGTGCCAACCAGGATGCTGAAGAGTGGCTTTAACATTTCGAGGTTCTTG
This sequence comes from Fraxinus excelsior, assembly GCA_019097785.1. Lineage (NCBI taxonomy): Eukaryota > Viridiplantae > Streptophyta > Magnoliopsida > Lamiales > Oleaceae > Fraxinus > Fraxinus excelsior. The sequence continues at coordinate 13,896,131 of CM032636.1, read as the reverse complement.
TGGTGTTGTACCCCGAGACACATGAAGAGAGTATTTGGGATTCGACTTAGTGATCCCATCTTTGAGTCTTGTCGTCATATGATGTTTGGTAGGATATGTTAATTCCAGTGAGGGAACAAGGTCATTGGATCCCTCAGTGCTACATGCTGGTAAAGATTTAGGAGGAGGATGGACAACATCAGCAAAATTTGAGTCTTGTTCAGTAGATGAAGCTGAAGAGGAGACATGTAAAGTGCTCTCCGGACTATCTGGCGATTCTATGCTGGTATTTTCATTCGAAATGATCTCTTCATGGTCAAGACGGATTTCGGGGATCTCAGGTGCCTCAGGAGTGTCAACTCCACCATCTGATGAATTGATAACCGAATTCAAATGATCATCAGTAGCAAGGGTTAATGGATCCTGAAATGACAGAGAAGATTTAACAATGTTATTTGTAATATCTATCCAGTCATTAAATTCAGCAATATCAAGGGAAGCAGTAGAAATTTGTTTTTCTGTTGATTTGTAAGGAAATGAATCTTCTGAGAATGCAACATGACGAGAGATGAAAAATCGGCGACTAGGAGGATGATAACATCGATAGCCTTTATAGTTGTCACTGTAACCTACAAAGATACAGGGAAGAGTTTTAGGATCAAATTTATTTCTTTTAGTGTCCCATGTATAGGGATAACAACGTGAGCCAAAAACTCGTAAACAAGAATAATCAGGATGTCTATTGTGCACTTTATGATATGGAGTATCAAATGCAATAGCGGAAGAGGGCAGTCTATTCATTAAAAAAACCGCAGTTTGGAAATGAGGTGACAAAATATACAAATCACCCTAGCCATGTCCCGTCATTAGAATTCACCCTATCTCTCGCTCCTTAACATAGAAATTTGCATTAGAAAATTCACAATTAAAAGAGAATTGATCAGTCAGTTGACTGACTGATAATAAATTTCGAGCCAAAGATGGAACTAATAGAACATCACGCAACATTAGTTTTGCTTTACCATTTTTGACTAGTGTGTCACCTACTGCTTTAATGGAGAGAGCATCCCCATTACCAATGAGAACCGAGTCAGTTCTCAGATACGAATGTAAATTGAACAAAAGTTTGGCATTACCTGTCATGTTATTTGAGGCACCCGTATCAGTTGTCCATTATGTGTCTTGTATAGAAGTATCAAGTGTGAGAGAAGCAAGGGCATGAGGAATTTCTTCAAAATGAAAGAGTTTATCTTTGTACCAACAGATGGACGCAATTTGTCCAAGTTTGTCACAAATTTGGCATTTTTCATTACGGTATCATTCACGCTCTGCAGGAGTCATTTGACGAAACTGAGTCCCTTCAATGTGAATAGGTACAGTCATTGATCGCCGTTTTTCATTTCTACCTCCAGAAATATTTGTAGTTGTAGGTTGGAAACCTTGGAAGGTGAAATCATGAACAGATGAACGATTGTTACTGCTTTGCTGAGTTGAAAAACGATTCTTATTACCTTGTTGATTCCTTTGTCGTTGACCATAGAATGCAAGATGCTGAGGTTCATGCCATTGAACACGTTGTTCATAGCCTTGGAGTAAGGAAACGACCTTTGAGTAACCAGGCATGGGCGGTTTCAGCATTGTTGTGGTGAAGGTCTCATAACGTGGACCTAGACTTGTAAGGAGAGAATAAACCTTCTCTCGGTCTTGCACTGGACGACCAATTGCTGCAAGACTGTCGCACAATTTTTTAAATTGACAAATATGCTCAGTTAAGGGAGTTGTAGCATCTTTCTTGAAGTCAGTTGTTGGCGTAGAGTAAATTCTCTTTCTTGGGAATCTTGGGCATAGGCTTCTTGAAGTCCTTCCCAAACTTGTTGTGCAGTTTGAAGACCAACAACCAGGCCAAGAGCTTCTGATAAACCTCCCATTCGGTTCACCTATCAAAGGTGTCACAAGAAAATGGTGTGAGGGGAGTTAGGAGGGAATATTAGCTGTTAGAGTTGTTGAGCTAATTAGTTATGCTGATGTCATAGTTGTTAATAAATAGTGGAGTAGTAGAGTCAAATAGGGCATTCAGAAATCAAGGGAATTATGAGTCGTTTAGGAGATGGGGCAACTCTCGAAACTTGCCTTGTTATTCTTCCATTTCCGTTTACTTGTTCTTTTCATTCCCAGTCGTTCTTTCATACTGTATTTTCTTCACTCAGTCAATCAATTCTTCCATATTCAGTCTGGGGTGTTACCAGCTTGCTATATTGAAGGTTAATTTCATAATTGAACACACTAATTACCTGGGAGTTCAAACGGGTTCTATCAATTTGGTATCAGAGCCGCCGAATTCGGGGTAGATGGCCGTGACGAGAATGGATACGAGGATTGAAACACTCGAAGCTTCGATAGCCCAGGTCCCGACATTGGGCTCGGCGGTGCGGGAGTTGCAGGGGAACGTGGAGCAATTGAATGCAAAATTGGGGATGGAATTAGAGAAAATGAATGAGAAAATTGAGGTGAGCTTGGCATTGGGTCGCAGGGAACTGAACGATGGTCTGCAGACAATAGCGAAAATGATACAAAGCCAGTCCTCAGATCAGCTGCCCGTAGAAGGAGAAAGGAGCGGAATGAAATCTCAGGCTACCGGCGACGAACAAATTGAGCCGGAAAAGATGTTCCGGGAGAAGCAGAACCTGGAAGTGGGAGAAGGTCACTATCGCAAGCTGGAATTACCTCTGTTCAATGGCAGTGACCCAGATGCATGGATTTTCAGAGCTGAAAGATACTTCAGCATGAATAAGTTGAATGATGTTGAACGGGCCTTGGCGGCTGGGGTGTGTATGGAGGGCAGCGCTCTCTCATGGTTCCAATGGGAAGATGGGAGATGGCCTTTGCGAAGCTGGAGGGACCTAAGACAGCGCCTATTGGAAAGGTTCAGATACACTCAATATGGCACTCTGCACCAACGATTTTTGGCACTCAGACAAATGGGATCTGTAGCAGAATTCAGAGAGAAGTTTGAAGTCTTGGCAGCACCACTTAAAGATGTGAACGAGGAAACCTTAGAAGGGATTTTTATCAATGGGCTGGAAGAAGAGCTACAAGCTGAAGTAATGATGGCTAACCCGAGAGGGTTATCTCAAATCATGAATATGGCACAAAGGATTGAGGATCGAAATTTGCGAATCAGTAAAACTCGTGAGAAGGAGCGCCCACGCTATAAAAATTCAGCATATTCTTCCCCTGCTCGAACTGAAAGTAAAACTATTCCATGGCATCCTCCTCGAGGGATTGCTCCGATAGAGAAGGTAGGAACACACTCAAATTTAACTTCAGGGTTTAAGAGGCTTTCACAGGCAGAAATACAGGCAAAAAGGGATAAAGGGTTGTGTTTTAAATGTGATGAAAAATACACCATCGGGCATAAGTGTCGCAATAAGGAATTGCATGTGTTGCTAGTTGATGATGACATTGCGATGGGTGATGAGGAGGACGAAACAGAGGAGAAAATAGAAAGGACAGATTTAGAAGGAGTCGAGCTGTCCATGAATTCCGTGGTTGGATTGACATCACCCAAAACTATGAAGGTAAAGGGCACCATTAGTAGACAGGAGGTGGTTGTGCTGATTGATTCCGGCGCGACACATAATGTGATATCCTTAGAATTGGTTCGACAATTGGAGATAACCATTACTGAAACTAATGGCTATGGGGTGCATGTGGGTTCTGGGATGGCAGTAAAAGGAAAAGGAATATGTAAAGGAGTGGTGCTTTACATGCAAAATGTCGTAGTCATTGACGAGTACTTACCCTTGGACTTGAGTAGTTCTGACATAATTCTGGGGATGCAATGGCTGAGTACTTTGGGCACCGTTCAAGTAAATTGGAAGTTGTTGGAGATGAAAATACCAATGGGGGATAGAACAGTCACTTTGAAAGGGGATGAAGGGCTGAGTAAATCTTTAGTCTACTTGAAGTCAATGTTAAAAACCATACAGAAGGAAGGGGAGGGCCTTTTGGTAGAACTCTGTTCAGTCCAGGTAGAAGAGCATAAGCTGGAATCCCACATTCCAGCCCCAATTCAAGAAATTCTGGCATCCTATAAGACTATTTTTGAGATGCCGGTTGGGTTGCCCCCTCCCAGAGGTCATGAACATGCCATCACATTGAAGCCAGGAACTGAACCTGTTAATGTTAGACCTTACCGCTATCCCCATGCACAGAAGGCAGAAATCAAGCAGTTGGTGGCTGACATGTTAGAAGCAGGGATAGTCCAAACCAGTATCAGCCCATTTTCAAGCCCCATGCTGTTAGTAAAGAAGAAAGATGGGGGATGGAGATTTTGTGTGGATTACAGAGCCCTGAACAGAGCTACAGTACCTGATCGGTTTCCTATACCAGCCATTGATGAGCTACTGGATGAATTTCATGGTGCCACGACCTTTTCCAAGCTAGACCTCAAGTCAGGGTATCATCAGATACGTCTGAGGGCTGGGGATGAACACAAAACGGCTTTCCGAACACATGAAGGACATTATGAGTTTTTAGTGATGCCTTTCGGGCTTACTAATGCCCCGACCACATTTCAGTCATTGATGAATCGTATTTTCAAAAGTTTGCTGCGAAGATGTGTCTTGGTTTTTTTTTGATGACATTCTGGTGTATAGTCGTTCCTTGGAGGAGCATTGTAGGCACCTGAGCGATGTGTTAAGGCTCTTACATGAGCATCAGCTTTATGCTAACAGAAAGAAGTGTGAATTTGGCTGTGCTACTCTAGAATATCTGGGGCACATAATCAGTGCAGAAGGCGTGGCAGCTGATCCAGGAAAAATATGTGCGATGCAATCGTGGCCTGTTCCTCGAAATATCAAGGAGTTACGTGGCTTCCTAGGTTTAACAAGGTATTATCGAAGGTTCGTGGAAGGGTATGGGAAGATAGCTGAACCGTTGACCCGACTACTGAAGAAAGATAGCTTCAATTGGAATCACGAAGCTGAACTGGCATTTCATAAATTGAGGGAGGCCATGACTAAAGTTCCAGTGTTAGCATTGCCAAACTTCACTCAGCCTTTTGTTGTAGAAACTGATGCATCTGGAGTGGGGTTAGGGGCTGTTCTGTCCCAGCAACACAGACCCATTTCTTACTTCAGTCAAGCCTTATCACCCAGGGCTAGACTCAAGTCGATTTACGAAAGGGAACTCATGGCCATCGTTCTATCTATTCAGAAGTGGAGGCACTATCTCCTGGGAAGACATTTCGTAGTTTGAACAGATCAGAAGAGTTTAAAATTTTTGCTGGAACAACGTTTGGTATGTGTTGAACATCAGAGGTGGATTACTAAGTTACTTGGGTATGATTTCGAAATATAGTATAGACCTGGCCTTGAGAACAAAGCAGCTAATGCATTGTCTCGACTTCCACTGGCGGCCGAGTTAGCAGTCATTTCGGTATCCAAGGTACTGGACCTGGGGGTGTTACAAGATCAGATTATGGAAGATGAGAGGCTAGCCGGCATTAAGGAGGCCTTGAGCAAGGACCCTTCGTCCATTGATCATTGGTCCATTACGGAGGGGTGTCTACTGTTTAAACAACGACTAGTAATTCCGAAGGGATCCAATCTGATCCCCAGCTTACTCCAGGAGTTTCATAGCAGTGCAGTGGGAGGCCATTCAGGGGTCTTAAAGACGTATAAAAGAATTGCCAGGGAGTTGTATTGGGTGGGGATGAAAAAGGATATTCAGTCTTTTGTGGAAGCATGCTCTGTCTGCCAACAGAATAAATACTTGGCACTATCTCCAGCAGGTTTGCTGCAACCCTTGCCAATTCCGGAGGCGATTTGGGAGGATTTAACGATGGATTTTATTGAAGGATTACCCCGGTCTAGAGGGTGGGATACGATCCTAGTGGTGGTGGATCGGTTGAGCAAGTATGCTCATTTTATGACCTTGAAACATCCATTTTCGGCTAAGACAGTGGCTGAGTTGTTTATACATGGAGTGGTTAGACTTCATGGTTTTCCCAGATCAGTGGTATCGGATAGAGACAAAATTTTCCTTAGCTTATTTTGGACTGAGCTTTTTAGGCTACAGGCTACGCAACTCCGACGTAGCACGGCTTACCACCCACAAACTGATGGGCAATCTGAAGTCGTGAATCGCTGTCTGGAGACTTACTTGAGATGTTTCGCTAACAGTCATCCCCGCACCTGGTCAGAGTGGATACCATGGGCTGAATTCTGGTACAACACTTCATTCCATACATCTACTAAGACAACTCCTTTTAAGGTAGTATATGGGCGGGACCCTCCCCCGGTTATACGTTATGGGAATCAGCAGACACCAGTGGCTGAACTTGATCAGCAGCTACAGCTTCGCAACAACATGTTGGATGAGTTGAAGTTGCAATTGACAAAGGCACAGTCCAGGATGAAAAAACTCATAGATAATAGAAGGAGGGCAGTACAGTTTGAGGAAGGGGACTTGGTTTATCTCAAACTCCAGCCTTATCGACAGAAATCCTTGGCTAAACGTAGGAATCAGAAATTGTCTCCCAGGTTCTTTGGTCCTTATCCAGTGATCAGGATGATCGGAGAAGTTGCTTACAAGCTTCACCTGCCAGACTCAGCCAACATCCATCCAGTGTTTCATGTCTCTCAGTTACGTAAGGCAGTTGGTCCAGCGACGCACACGCAGCCCCTACCACCTCTTCTCAATTCAAAGTTGGAATGGACCGTACAACCAGCTGGTGTTTTGGGCATCAGGCCAAGTAGTGATCCATCTGTTCAAGAACCCGATGTACTTATTCAGTGGCAGAATCTCCCCTCTTTTGAAGCTTCCTGGGAACCCTTTGAGCTGATCAACTCTCAGTTTTCGGAATTCCACCTTGAGGACAAGGTGCTTTTATTGGCGGCGGGTATTGATAAACCTCCCATTCGGTTCACCTATCAAAGGCGTCACAAGAAAATGGTGTGAGGGGAGTTAGGAGGGAATATTAGCTGTTAGAGTTGTTGAGCTAATTAGTTATGCTGATGTCATAGTTGTTAATAAATAGTGGAGTAGTAGAGTCAAATAGGGCATTCAGAAATCAAGGGAATTCTGAGTCGTTTAGGAGAGGGGGCAACTCTCGAAACTTGCCTTGTTATTCTTCCATTTCCGCTTACTTGTTCTTTTCATTCCCAGTCGTTCTTTCATACTGTATTTTCTTCACTCGGTCAATCAATTCTTCCATATTCAGTCTGGGGTGTTACCAGCTTGCTATATTGGAGGTTAATTTCATAATTGAACACACTAATTACCTGGGAGTTCAAACGGGTTCTATCAGCTTCCTCTATCAAGGTGCCTATGATCCACCCTCGAAGTAAGCGGTCTGATTTTTTCCATTTGAGGTAGTCTTCACTGAATATAGGTTTATCTGTCTTTGCAGTTTCTGAAGTGTAGAAGGTTGGGATGTCATCATGGGCGGACCCAAGGGTGGTCCTGGGGAGGTAGGTGCCCCCCCAACTTTTGAGTTTTTTTTTTTTTTTTTTAAATCATGTTTGTTATCGATTGAAATTTTAATTTTAATCTAAATTAGAGTTAACAATTAATTTTAATAACGTATTTCATGGAATTCATAACTGTTTAATTTTTATCAAAATTTACTAAAAATTTGATTTTAATCTCCACTAAACATGGACAATCAAAATAAATTTGAATTCCAATAATATACTAATTTTAAAAATTCTCTGATGATCGTAAGCTAATCGAATCTAAAAATTACTTATATCATTTCGAAGTTTATTTCAAGAACTACATTATGGGCATATCAAATAGCTCAAACATATATCGAAAAATAGTTAAAATGCGTTAAACGTGAGTCTTTAAAAAGACGTATAACTCGCATTTAAAAAAAATCCAATTATTTCATTATATCGAATCTACCAATTATTATTTTTACGATACAAATTTGTCAACGTAATTTTCATCATTTTATTAGAGAATTTTCAAATATTTTCGAAATTTTACATCCAAAAAAGTGATATCCCATACAAATTTTCGGATGTAAAATTATATGTGGTATGATTTTTTTGGACGTAAATTTTCGATTGTAAATTTCTCCCAACTTCTTTGCAAGTTCGATTGTGCCCCCCCAATGTTAAACTCCTGCGTCCGCCCCTGGATGTCATTAACTCCATTGAGATGATTAAATAAATCTTGGCTTTCGGCTAGTGCAATGACTTGCTCACGCCACTGTAGGTAATTGTCTGGGTTAAGTTTGAGGTTCACAAAGTTGCTGACATTGAGAGAGATATTGGTCATGGTTATAGCGGAAGAGAGGAAAGAGTTGCTCTGATACCAAGAAGAAAATGATGGTTTAAGAGTCTCAGCTCAACGTGCTGGACATTATGAACATTTCCTCTATTTATACTGATTTTCTCTATTACAAGCTTCCTCTATTTTTGGCATAACTTTAACAGAATCAAATTCTAATATGCCGGTGAATCATTGATTGCCATAATACCTGGACAGAATTGTAATGCATCTTGGCTGGATTGATTATTGGGAATGAATCTCGGTTGAATGAATCTCGAATGTCTTGATTGGCTTTCCATTGATTTGATTACTTGCAAAATGACTGGGATTCATTTTTTGTGCAGATTGACTGGTTTTATTCATTATCTTTCCAAGTAATGCATCTGCTAATATCACTGTCTACTAATGCCACATTTTTACTTGGAAAAAACATTGATTAACATCACACATCTCTGTATTATCCTCAATTCCAATTTCAGTATTAGTTTAAATGAGGATTATATGTTAATTCTAATGTGAATAATACTTTTGAGTTCAAGCAAAATTCAACTTTCGATGAGCAGAAACGGAATAATGCCTTTTGGCCTATGTTTTGAATTTCGTCTTGCGAAACAAAATTTATCCGTTCATTGTTTCCTTTCTCAGGAAAGTTCATGAAGAAGTAAATCAAGCAAGAGAAAACGTGTCTCAACTCAAGGTGCGCAGGCAAGAATAGATTGCTGCTCATCAAGAGAAATTAAAGCAGGCCTGCCTCCGCAAGCAGCTTGAGAAATTGAGAGCATTCAATTCAGAGAAGATCTTATTGCAATGTGAATATCATTGTTCTCCTTCCAAATATTTATTATAAGCATCTGATTGGTAAATGCTAGCATATGTATCAAAAATTTACTTGTCTTCCATATTATGACAAATGCAATTTAATCACGAAGTTTTGGTCTATATGAATTCCTTCTGTAATACTAGAATTCTAATCATCAATTGAAGTGCTTATATAGTAATTTTCTACAGAAATTTGGATGTTAATCACATCCGTTCGAAGACAATATTTTGTGCGTGTAATGAAATATATTTTTCTATTGGTCAATTATGCTTTCACAACACATCTATGAATGAAAAAAAATAACTTGTAATGTATTGTGTCTCTTGCTGAAGCTCACTGTTTGCTGTAGATGTCGAACCTTAAAAAAAAAGGAGTGGTTTCACCTGTAAAAAATAGAGAGAAACTCCTTAAATCCCTATTTCAGCGCCTCTCTCTCTCCTTTGGCCCTCTCCAAGGCTTCACTTTCTCTAGGTTTCTTTTTTACTCTTTTGTTTTATGTGATCAAAAGTTTTGATTTGTTTATAGAATTAATGAAATCGGAATACCTTTTTTTGGTTAGGGTGGCGAAGAGCAAACACGTCATTGCAGCGATGATACCAAACTCTTCAGGTTCTTTATAACTGATATTGTATTTGATACATCCACTGCTCCATTTGTGGTGCATGCTTTTAAATTAGTTTAACACTGCATTTGAAAATGGAATCAGTGTCTTGAGCTTAGAATTGTTGAAAAGATCATTCAAAATTTCCCTATTTTGACGTCCCAGTTTTTATGTGCCTTAAAAGTGTATTATTGTCTACACTCTTAAGCTTTGATGTGCTCAGGAGAAGGTTATAAAAAATCATATGAGGACGTTGGAGATAAACCTTTATGTTGTCTACTAATTTTATTGTGGCGAAAGATAGCTGGGCTAAATTGTAGTTTTGCTGATGTTAGGCCATTTAATACGCGAATGCTTAATTTGGGTTAATTAGAATAAGACAATTACTGGTGAAATATATTTGTATCAGATTTTTAAAACATTTAAAAGTAATTTATTATTATCATCTCAAGTTGTTGGATTTCCGACCTTCCTTTTTGTGTACCATTAAAGCTTATGGTAGATTTTATTTATATAAAATCACTTTTCAAGATATATGTGGTGGAAAATTGCAAATTTGTTAACCATAGTGAAGAGCTTGACGCTTATGATTGAATAAGTGATAAATTGAGTCAGCTTAGGCTCTTTAAGAATATGTAGGGAGTTTTTGATGGGTTATCCTTTGAATGAAGAACCATTGTGTGATTATTTTTTATTTTCAGATTAAGGGATCATATCTTTCTCAAAATTATTTATCTTAAAATAAAGAAATCAATTTTTGTTATTAAGAGAAATTCATAGGACGATCATCTTGTTGAACTTATTTTGGATGAAGGATATTACAAGTGGAGAATCAATACTGTTCGCTCCGAGATTACCTGAGTATGCAGTTTGGTTGTGTAAAATTAAACCATTCTCCTACTTCAAGGTGACTATTGTCATAAGAAGTGTAATGTACACTAAATATATGATGGGGTATAACAATTGATTTTGCACTCTTCTTTTGTAGGAATAAACATGATTAGTACAGTCCACTATACTAATGATATTATAATGTTGGCTATTAGTATTATACAGAGATAATATTTGATATTATAAGCATATTTGAAGCAAACTATATATCCTTTTAAATTTGTATGATGAAAACATATACTAAGGGCAAATCTTGGATTAACAAATTGGCGAAAGACATATGTTGACACACCAAAAGTGCAATCCAATTCGAACGGTCCAAAGAGTGGAGCCCAATTGAAGAAATCAGGATAAATGCCCAAATGGGAGTATTGATGAAGTAAAAGCCCACTAACACGACAACCTTATTGCCCAAGCCTGCGTAGCGCCCATAATCTGCGCGAATGGAACCCCCTGGTGTCGCCCATAACGGTGAATCTATTATCGTCCAAACCTTTGAATCGCCCAAGATCTTAGCCACATCAGACATAATATTTATCCAGAATGACAGTTATTGAAGCGGATATTGAGCACTCTCATCACGGTCCACAATTCTAGGAGCCCAGTTGGAAGCAGTTGAACGACAACAAGTAATGACAGTAGTTAGAGATGACGGTTCCACGATTACTCAGCCACCATGAAGAAAGTGGGTAGTTATGGATCAATCAAGCAGTTTCCAAACGATTTATCACGAAGAAATCATCAAAGTAGTATAAAAGGAAGAAAAGACATAAAGAAAAAGACAATGAATCAAAAACTCTCAACAGAGAATATGTAATTTCAATTTCTTAGTGCAACTTTAAAATTCTTCTTTTTAGTACTCGTGTGCTTGCGCTCCTTGGAGGCATTTTGTTCGTCCCCAATTGTAAATCTTCGCCAATAATACACCCATTTTTGGGACTTCGTCTCAAAAGATTTGTTCCTTACACAATCGTCTCATCCCCTTTTTAATTGTTAGCGACTAAACCTGCGAAACAACATGTGGTAAAACAATTTCTACCATCCTCCATTTTGCTCGTCTAGGTTTGTTTAATTTGTCAGGTGTTTCTTTTTTCTTTTCCTCAAATAAATAAGATTATGAAATATATATATATATATATATATATATATATATAAAGGGCAGTCGTATAACTATTCTTAGAAAAATGATAGTTAGGGAACTAAAATTGAATACAAATTGATTATAATGCAAGATAATTCCTACATCTGATAGAGTAAATTGTAGCTTTATCTCTGTTTGAACAAACATTGCATCATCATTTTGACAAAGCAGGGCCCCTATCACTTTTTCTTTTTGCTGATATATTTGTTATTTAAACAACCTAGCCGAGAAATTAAGGTTGTGAGTCAACTACACCTACCAGATGTAAAAAAGGTTTAGGAGGGAGCAGATTATGATCAGAAAACAACTCCATGACATGTACAAGCAACAATATAGAACCCTTTCTTATAATTTATACTAAAAAAACTAGTTTCCCATTCTATGATTGAATGATGTCCTTGGAAGGTGAAAAAATAGGGTTTTTGATTTGCAATATTTTTTTATATCAGAATACATACAATTTCTATGGTTAGTTTCTATTCTAAGATCATGTCACAACTACTTTGTTGAAATCTTGGAATAATATGGGTGAAATAATGCAAAATATGTTCTTTTAGCCGCAAAACTATTCTCTAGCAATGTAAACCATGTTTGTGTTCTTCCATCAACTTTATTTTGAGGTTTAAAGTCAAAGTTAATTATGATGCAGGGATTTGAGCCTATACCATCCGAATATTTCAGATCCGTGTCTGCGATGGTTAGATCAATCATCATAACAAATATAATGAAGGGTAGCTAGGTGTCAGATATTATGAAGGAAATGAGTACGCTTGGCTGCTTTTATTACATGGTGTCACTTGAAATTTAGCTGACTGTTGTGTAAGATGGTTATTTTCTACGCAAACATAAACATAAATGGATGACATTGACCAGTGTATTGGTCTTTTTTCTTACCATTTACGATTTTGTGCACATTTAATGCATAATGTGGAATGTCATTATTGCTTTAAGGAACTAATTCTTTTGCATTTCATTTTTACGCAAAAGACTGGATGTAGATGATATCTGGACTAAATAGAGTTCCAATTGTGCACCATCACCATATACGTCATTAATTAATCAGAACAATGGATTTGCATGGTGTCTATTTATCATGACCACCCAATCGATTTTTATTATGTGGTCTGATGGCAGATGTCTCGCGTATGCTTAAGGTTTTATTTTTATCATCATGACGCTCACAATTTTTTTTATGAATTTCCAAATTTACAAGGTACTATATATTTTATGCTTATGACTTCTGGCCATGACTATAGGGTAATGAAATATGTATCAATCAAAGAGTATTCCGACTTGAACCTTAGTTCACAGTACTCCATTAGTTCGCAGTCAGCCATAAAACTGTGTTGCCACCTCAATGGATCCCGTTAGCTAAGTAAACAGTGCTAATAACATTCCTAATCTGGCCTCTAAGCAACAGCTTCATTGGACTCATGAGCTTCATGAACAGTTTGTTGACGCCATGGCACAACTTCATTTACGAGATCGTGAGTCATCTTGACTTTCATTTAGCTAACTCCCCCACAGTTTCCTTGATGCATCAAAAAAAGATAAAGCGACATTTTAGCTCTAAGCTTTATACATTTGCTTTCATATTGACTTTCAAATATTGATAATTAACTTGTGTCCTGTTCCAAAAAATATATTAATTGATGGGTTTTTGAGCTTTCAACTTTCATTTCTTCTCTTCATGCTATGTACATTTTCAGTTTTGTGATACAATCTCGCGATTGCTTATGTTCCCAAATTCATGATTATAGTAAATGAATAAATGGGAGTTGATGTTTATTGTGATGAACAAGTACATGTGTAGGCATTGTAGATACACTCATTTGGTAAATCTGATAAGGTGTCCATATGCTGTTGTAGTATGAAAAGACATTTTCCAATGAATAGAAAGTAATCGAGGGAATGAAGTTGGACAAATGTTATATTACCTCCTCCTTTATCACAAATCAGAAGAACCAGAAATTTGTAAGTCTCTTTCCTGCTGTTACTTGCAATAAAACGTTTATTACTTAATAAATGGACTCCTTGATTTTTCTTCCAATTTTAATTATATAATAAAATTAAGGGAAAAATACATAAATCCTACCTTTACTTTACACTATTTCAAAAATGACAAAACAACTTTCACATTTCAAAAATAAGATATTTCACCTATACATACACATATTTATTTATATTTATATATATATAAATATAAATATTTATTTATATAAATATATAGAAAGATAATTATATATAATATAATTAATTAACCCACCCCCACTTCTACCACCCCTACCGCTCCGGCGATCGCTCCGATTCCGACGACGACGACTTTCCGGCGACTTTTCCGACGCCGACTTTTCCGGCGACTTTTCCGACGACGACTTTCCGGCGACTTTTCTGGTTACCATTGATGGTCACAGTCCAGGTCACAAGTCATTAGTCACAAGTCACAGCTCAGGTCACAGGTCACAATGCATTGTCATTTGTTTATAATAATTGATAACACATTTTAATATTTCAGGTCACAAGTCACAGTCCAGGTCACAAGTTATAAGTCACAAGTCACAGTTCAAGTCACAAGTCACAACGCATTATTATTTGTTTATAATGATTGATAACACGATAAGGTTTATCTCACATTTTTGTTAATAATTACGGATTATTTTCAAATGGTCACAGCATAGGTCACAGAATATATTGCACATGGCTCATGATTTTTTTCATAGTTCCATGTTATTTTCAAATGGCCACAGCACAGGTCACAAAATATTTTTTGCACATGGCTCAGATTTTTGTTGATAATCACAGCATAGGTCGTAAAATATTTTGCACGTGGCTCAGGTCACAGCATAGGTCACATCACACAGCTTAGGTCACAGCTCAGGTCACAGAGACTATACAACACCACATCACCGCAACCACCGTCTTACATGCACTAACCCTACTCCGCCACTACTACCACAACCGGCTACTCACCCCCACCACCATTACTAACGTCACCAACACAGCCTCACCATCGAAGGCAAACCAGAAACCATGACAATCTCCATCACCGACAATATCGCCGCCACCACAACAGAAATTATTAGATCCACAACCACAATATCGCTGCCAACCCAGTCAGCAACACCACCACCATATGTTGCTAAAGCACTACCACAACCAAATACATCATCGCCGCATCCCATGCCCACAATCGTCCATTTCAACAACCACCGACCACCTTCATCTGCAATTCCAATCGCCGCCTGCTAGAATCCACACAGCCGCCACCCTACCAACAAAACCCCCAAACCCACAACAATCACCAAAACTCCGATAAAGCAGTAGATCGAAGAAACTACAACAAAAATATCGTGGCAGCCGCAGTGTGTGAGTGCCGCACAACCACTACCTGCAACCCTAACCACCTATGACCAGAGAAAAAAATGGAGGACGGACCCCGATCTGCAGCGCTTCATGATCTGCGATGGCAGTGATGTCTCTTCTCACCGGTGATGCGCGCGATGGCAGGCGAGGCGGGAGATGGCAGGAGATAGAAACTGCGGGCGTCGCACACGACGGCGACGTCACTGGTGAGAAGACGGAGAGAAGATGAGTGAGAGACGGACGACGCTGAAGAGTTGGTTTAGAGAGAGATGAGAGACGGACGGCGTTGAGGAGAGAGGGAATGTATTTTAGGTTTGATTTGGAATAGAATTTATTGGGATGAAATTAAAATATAATTTATATAATTATGATTATAATGTATCTATATAAAAAATATCTGATTTTTGAAAGTTAAAACTATAAATCTGATTTTAGAATATGGATCTCCAAAAGTAGGGAAATGAGTAATTTCCACTAAAATTAAAGTCATTTCATCTTATTTAAATATGGTGATAGTTTTATCATACTTTCTTTTTATGAGACTATAAACAACAAATATCTTCAAAACACTAACACAATCCGTGCATTGCACGGCTGAAAACTAATTATCATAAAAAGACAGCTGAAAATATATTTTGAAATAATATAATTGTGGAGTCAAAGACTCACAATGGGCCTCTTGAAGAAATAAGGGCTAGTTAGTGGGCTTTAGTGGTTGGTTAAATGTTTATGGGAAGAATTCATAGATCATGTTTTAACTAGGGAAAATTGCAATAGCGGTCCCAAACCTTTCGACTTTTATCAAACTTTACCTTAACCTTTAGTTTGTATCACTAGAGGTCCCAAACCTTTCATTTTGTTGTAGCGCGAGGGTAAATGGATGGATCCATCCATTTAACTGTTAGTTGACTAGAGATATTGATTTTGACCAAATTTAAAAATGACAAAATGGTAACTTTACAATTTTAACATAAAATAAAAAAAAAAAAAGGAAAAAACTGTTCATCATCTTCCTCCCCTCCCACTCCCACTCCCACTCCCACTCCCACTCATCCTCATCCTCATCCTCATCCTACCCTACCAAACCCAAACCAAATTAAATTTCTTGAAAAATCCAACCGTATTATCTTCTCAAATTTCTTGAAAATCCAACCTTATGGCAATTAGTCAAACCCCCAGCATCAACAAATTTTCTTGGCATGTATGCAAGTATAGGAATCATGGGTTGATGAAAATTTCTACCGCGAAGAAGTATACAACTGTCCACCGCAATTTGAACGGTCACAATAGACGCCATTAAAGTATTTGATAAATAGCCTCTCAAAAACTATATTTTCAAGATTCTACGAATGCGAGGATTCTGACTAAATCGGAGAATACCAAGTTATGAGGAAATGAGAGATAATTAAACCCAATCGGTGTTTCCTTGAATAGAGGATTTCAAGAAACCCCAAATGTGCAAAGAGAGCCTCTTTTAACTATGTATTAGGTTTCTAGGGTTAGTACTCAGTAGTGAAAATGAAGAGAACACCATGGATGGAGGCCCAAATGGAAATGGACAGTGAATGTCTCATTTTCAAGTGTTTGTTTATTGTGGGACCACCAAAGAAATGGAAAATGTGATTTTGATGATTTTGTTTTGAGAGGCTTAGATTGATGGAGGGGAAGGGGGAGGAACACGGTGAACATTTTTTTCCTTTTTTTTAAATTTTTTATGTTAAAATAGCAAAGTTACCATTTTGTCCTTTTTAAATTCAGTCAAAATCAATATCTCTAGTCAACTAACGTTTAAATGGACTGAATCCATCCATGTGTCCTTGCGTTACAACAAAATAAAAGGTTTGGAGACCTCTGATTGTATAAATTAAAGGTTAAGGTAAAATCTGCTAAAAGTCCAAAGATTTGGGACCGCTGCTACAATTTTCCCTTTTAATTATGACCAAATAAATTTTCAGGTCTTAAATTTCAAAATTACAAAAATCAAGTATTTATTAATTAATTAAATATTTAATTGTAATATAATATAATTAACCTACTCTACCTCTACCTCCACCTCCACCTCCATCACCTCTACCGCTTCGGGGACTATTTTGACGATAGTTTTGGTGGCCGCTCCGGCGACTGGCTCTACTCCGACTACTATTCTGGCTACTGTTTGGCCGTCACTTAATTTCAGCTACTGTCCAGCTGCTGCTTAATTCCGACGACTGTTCTAGTGATGTTCCACCACCGCTTAATTTCGGTGAGTGCTCTGATTTTGACAATTGTTAAGGTCACAATTATCAAATTACTTAGTTAAAAATTAATTTTCGATCACAACTTATCAAATTACTGGTCACAACTCGATCATATATCAAAAATTTTATAAGTCACAGACTATTTCTCGATTACGAATCAAAATTTTATAGTTATTAGTCACAACTTATTTTCCAATCACAAATCAATAATTTTATGGTCATATGTTATTTTTCAACCACGAATTAAAGTTTTTTATAGGTCATAGATTGAGAAAATCAAAATTTTTATTAGTCACAACTCGATTACAACTTAATAAATTGTGAGTCACAGTTATAATTTCAGATCACATATTATTTATTTGTCAAAAATTAACAAAATATTTGGTCACAGTCAACTAAATAATTGGTCACAGACACCACCCCATCTCATTTCATCCCACCCACGACCACCTCCAAAGCCACTGAACACAGCAATCGCAACTGCACCGCACACCTCCGTATCATAGCCACCAAATCAGGACATAGAGCACACCATCGCCCCCAACTCTAGATCCACCATCAGTAGCCCAATCCACCACCGCTACTAAAACAACCCAAACATCACCTCCACCGCACCACACGGCACAACTCCACATACGGCCTATTAACGACACCACACAACTCCACCCCCACTGCACTACCACCTGCGCATGTTACCACACCACTCACCCGACCGTCGCACTGCACAACACACATCCACCTTTACCGTACCAAAGCATATCACATCACATAACACCTGATCTCCGTTCCTACCACCGTACCACACACCTCCACCACCACAGCACTCTACACCTCCACTACCAAACCGTCAATCACCACCACCCAAAAATAAAAAAGAGAGAAGGATGGATTTGCACCATACGGTAATTAGCGAAGTGGATCTGCATCGACGCGATGAGTGCAGCGACATCGTCGACAGAGATGGGAGGCGTCGCCGATAAAGGTTGGTAGAGAGAGAAGAGAGAAGGCAGAGAAGACGGGAGAGAGACAAGACAGAGAGATTGAAAGAGAAAGAAAATGGAAATGGTTTCTAGGGTTTGGGATGAAAATTGGATAATTAATATTTAATTGAAATGATAAAAACCTGAAAAATCGAATAAATAAAGTTCAAATGTGTTTTATAAAAATGGATATTTAATAACCGATTTTTATGTAATTATCCCAATGTTTATTTCAAGTTGGGCCCATACTTCTCTTTGGAGTTAGAGTGAGTAGGCCCTTTATCCTTTAGAATGGCCGCTTTTTGGGCTCATTACAATTTACATATACCATGTATAGTGATCTTCATTTTATATATGTGGAAATTACACCATTCCCTACTTTTGGAGATCCAAATTCCAAAATCAGATTTTATAGTTTAAAATTAAAAAGTCAGAACTTTTTTAAATAGATACAATATATTTTATAATTATATATTAGATTTTAAAAGATATTTTACGTAACAGATTTTATCCCATAAGTCACGTGTTTTAAAATAGAAAAATTACGTAACTCCCATACATTTCGAAACCTCCACAAACTCCTATATTTCTCAAACCCACGACGCAAAGCATATTCAAACTATTCTTCTCCGGGGAAATCGCCGCTGTAGTCACCGAGCACATTGTTTCGATTCTCTAAAATCTTCAAACTCGGAAACTATACATTCTACACCTAGAACTCTATGGAAGCTATACAGTATTATATCGTAAACCCAAATCCAAATGACTCGTTCGAGTAGTGAAGTTAGAGCGATTAATGTTGGTGAGACATCGAATGGAAGAGGGAAAAGAAAGTTGGAGGCGGTCCATGAAGATTTGTCGTCCAAAAGACACAAATCGAATCGGTCTGGCAAAAAAACGACCGAAAAGAAGGTATGCGAGATAGTTTCAGAATAATTTTTTTTAATTGAATCATATGTTCTTACCCTAAAACTGATGGGTAAGGTGTATTGATGGCATTTGGGACTTATGATATACTCATTTTGTGATGTATGAGTTTAGTGCAATTGGTAATCAGTATTGTGACCCAGAGAAAAAGATTCATATTTCGTGTGTTTTAAGAATTTGTGCAATGGGAAAATTAATCATGTCTGTGACCGACCAAATCGTTTGAGAACAAAATGTTTTTTCTGTGACCTCCCCAACAATGAGTTATGCTTCGTTTGTTTGAAGAATATCAATGGGTGGAGGTTGTGACCACTAATGGGTTATGTTATTTGGTGATCTGTATGCAGGTATGGACATTTGATATTCCAGAGAAAAGTTGGTTTCCTAATAAAATTACTGTCATTAACACGAAGTACGTGTTGCTGAAGTTTAAGAACAATCTGAAGGAGGCACAAAGGCAGATTCTTTGTAACACATGTTTTGGCCACTTTCTAGAGTGTGATGACATTGTCATTCAATCGCAGTTGATCCATTATTTCCTACTGAGACAGGTTAAACAACCAAATGAAGAAGAAGTGTGGTTCAATATAGATGAGCGGTTTGTTAGATTCTTGCTTCCTGAGTTTTGCTTAGTGTCCGGGCTTAGATATTTTGGCGAAGGGGATACGAACAAGCTGGAGAAGATTCCATCTCGATTGAAAAAAAAATATTTCAGTAAGTTGAAGGTTGTGACCCACGAAGATGTGAGAGAGACATTTTTTGCTGCCAGCGACATGCATGATGAAAATGTCTCCAAGCTGGGTGCATTATATTTCACTACTTCATTTTTACATCCCAGGGATTACAAGAAAGTGGTGGAACACTACCTGTTTGTTCTAGTTGATGACTTGAATAGGATGAACTTGTTCCCATGGGGTAAGTTATAGTTTGACACCCTTATCAGTTCACTTAGGGATGGGTTGAGAAAGAGAACATCACATTATAGATTAAAAGGTCTATTGGTGGTGTTCCAAGTATGGATATATGAGACGATTCCTAGCTTCGATGGATCTGTAGTAGATGATTGAGACCATCAAGGTGTAGTCCTGTGACCATCCCGGGATTTGTTACCTTCAACATAGCGAAAAATCTCGGTACTAAATGAATCTGTTGGGTCACCTCTAATCATTTTCAAAATTTCCTTGCATGACCTCCATGCCTTCATGTAGTTCAGAGATACTCCATATGTATGCAACATGTCGTTACGTATATCATTTGGTGTGTATATGGTACGCGATGATGTGATTTGTATTTGATGCAAATGACACAACTGACTTTGTCACTTGCCTATGAGTACCTAAGACAATGTTGGAAGCACATGTGTGACCTTCTGCAATGTGTCTAATTTTAAACATTTATGTATTGGCCAGATTTGATGCTCTGCATATCCAATGACACTCGGCATGACTACACTTCACAAGGTAGTCCTTCTTGTCTGACCGAACAACTACAAATTCAAACATTTTTTAAATTGCATATATAAGGACAAGCTCAACTTAAGGATCTCCTTGTTACGGAAAACAAATCCTTTCTCTACTTCTCTAGAGTCGGCATCTGATACAACTGTGACCACATGTTTGAACTTGTGAGATGTTGGTTCTATTATTGATCCACATATATCTGTTGACAAATCTTGTAACGATATTTCCTTCTCAATAGATTGTACACAAATTGGTACTGCAAGATGTTGTTCAACACATTCAACATCTGTAACCTCAATTTTAATTGGATACTTGGAAGGGTCATGATGCATTTCCTTCAACACTACGTACGACAACACATTATTGTCATTCTTTATTGTGACCGGAGGCAGATTGTTAATCAACTCATAACTCATTGTGATTGCGACCTTAGCAGGATCCATGTCGAACTCTGTCATAACTGTATCAAGAAGCTTCGAATAACTGCAGTTACGATCGATCAACACTAACGATAGCTGTGTCCCATTCAGAAAACAAACGTGAATGATTTCCATTTATGCCAAACACAAAAAACAGATTGTAGGTCACAGACGAAGTCACATATTAAGTCATAGTCAGAGTCACATGTAGTAGAATTGTAGGTCACAGACTAAGTCACATATTAAGTCATAGTCATAGTCACGTGCATTAGAATTGTAGGTCACAGAATAAGTCACATATTAAGAGATAGATTACGTTACATGTCATATTAATTATGACACAGACTAGGTCACGGACATAGTTTTGATTCATGACATAGACAGAACATATATTATGAAAGCTTGCTGAAAACTATAAGTCACGGGCATGTTATAATATTTGAATAACATACGTGAACAGGTCACTGACCTCGGCATAACCTAGAACAAAAATACGACATATTTTTTTTCAAAATGCAGAACGCATAGTATGATTCCTGTCTGCTTCATGTTATAATATTCGAATCACATACGTGAACATGTCACTGACCTCAGCATAACCTAGAACAAAAATACGACATATTTTTTTCAAAATGCAGAACGCATAGTATGATTCATGTCTGCTTCATGAAGGACGCACATTCACATTTAAATAATTGATTTATATGATATACATGATCAATACGGGTCAACTGATTTTGAAGATGTTCCGATTAACGACGCCTCAGAGATTTCCGGTGGCTTCTGATTTCGAAGAGGTTCGACGATGTGGAGTCCGATTACGTGAATTGTCAGCAGGCTTATTTGTGACTTTATCTGTGACTATTTTCTTCGACTCCTGATTTGGATATTCCGATTAACGACGCCAAAGAGATTTCCTGTGACTGTAGAATAGCAATTTCACTAATCTGTGGTTTCTAATCATCTGCTGCGTTAGGGATTGTATTTTTGGGAAGTTAATTTGTTACAACGGATAATCCGGCTTTCATGATACGTCACAGCTGTTTTTTAGGAAGATGTTATATATTTGTATGTATAGGTCAATCTCTGATTTCAGAAATATAAAAGATATTTTGTCAATTTTGAAAGTGGCTAAAGATAACCTCTGAGAAGTGATTTTTTCCCTTTATATATTCCTTTGGCTTCTATTTATCTAGTTGGGGACATCTCTTTCAATTAGAAAAATGGTGACTAATGGGTCATAGATTCTCATTTGAGTCATAATTTTCCAGCTTGTGTACTTCAATTTATGGTCAATTGTTCCTCTTAATTCTTTATGGGGCCAAGGCTATTGATTCTTCTTCCAATTATGATGTATACAAAGGAAAAATGATTACATGCTGACACTACAGTTTCAGAGAGGAAGATGGTATTAAATTTTAATTTTCATATTTTCAATCCAAACTGCTTGCAAGTTGTAAGGTATTGCAGCTACTACATCAAAATTGAATAGGCTCTAAAAATATTTGGTCCTTATTAGTGCTACATGCTATTTTAAAAATTCCCATTTAAATTGAATTAGAGCCGGCATGTATCTATTTTTCAATTTTTGCTGCTTGTTTTCTACCGGGGACCCAAAGTCGAAGAAGATAGATAATGGGAAAATTTTGAGTTTGAGGTGGCAAAATTATTTTATTTGCACGCTAATTTTACAGCAACCAGACTATTTGATTTTTGTATAAATCAAATCAATATCCAAGATGATGAATTCTGAAAGATATGTGAAATTGTGCTACTGCAATTCTTGATGATGTCGTGGATGTACTACAAATTTTTTTTGTACTAAAGAAATTATATTTGCAAATGCACGCAAAGTGTTTGACGAATTGCCTAGTTTTGAAATTTTCCAATTTAGAGATTTCGGTTACCTGGTATGGAAGCTTGTTGCAACTACATCAGTAACTTGCAAGCTATGCATGGATTTATTATCAAGCATTCAAATAATGATAGATTATTCATATTGAGTTGCAAATTTAATTTGGCACCTAGTAGACATTTTCTTGTTGCCTTTTATGGTTCTCCATACTATGAAGATTTCATGGGAAAATATGGTTATCCGAGTATCCTACAAATGCTCGACAAAATACTTAACTTGGATTTCCTTTATTCAAAGGCTCAGTTGATCGTCCTCGTTGCTCAAAGGCTCAGTTGATCGTCCTTGGATTTCCTTTGTTCAAAGGCTCAGTTGATCGTCCTCGTTGCTCAAGATGAGAACTAGCTCACAAATTTCTTATTATTTAAGACAAAATTTTATAAGTCATCCTTCTTTGAATAAATGAAACAGTATCTTGGAGTCATCGTTCCTTGAAAAAAGGATGATGTAGAATCTCGAAGTATTTGTCCTTGAAAAAGAAGTATCTTTGTAGCCCTAGCTAGACGTGTTTGCCCTTACAAAGTGAGCGTTTTTTGGTTTTGCGAGATGTTTATTCCCCGCTTCTTACTATCAGCAAGCCTAGCTGTAAGATCTCGTCATTTTGAGCCCAGTTTATAATATTCCAATAGTTTGAGAGATATTTTGAGATGTTTATTTCTTACCTCTCCAGATGCTTATTCCTGGCTTCTCAAGATGTCTATTCCTCGCTTTACCGCATGATTATTTCTGGTCTAACAAGAGGTTTATTTCTCGCCTCTTAACTTCGTTGAGTGAAATTGTAAGACAGTTTATTAGAGGCCGCTTATAAGACTTCGATAATTTGAGAGCTATTCGTGGGATGTTTATTTTCCGTCTCGCAGATGATTATTTCTAGCCTTGCGAGATGTTTATTCCCCACCTCTCACTATCATCGAGCTAAGATGTAAGATCTCGTCTATCCGAGGCTGCTTATAAGACTCTGATAGTTCGAGAGCTATTTGTAGGATGTTTATTTCCCGCCTCACTTGATGATTATTTCTAGCCTTGCAAGATGTTTATTCCTTGCCTCTCACTATCGTCAACCAAGTTTTAAGACCTTATCTATCAGAGGCTGTTTATAAGACTGCGATAGTTCATGAGCTATTTTTGGGATGTTTATTTCCTGCCTCGCCAGATGATTATTCCCCGCTTCGCGAGATGTTTATTTCTCGTGTCTCACTATCTTCAAGTCAAGTTGTAAGACCTCATCTATTTGAGGCTAGCATATAAGATATTGAACACTCTAGACGAACCACTAGCTCGATATTCATTCCTTGCTCTACGAGATGTCTCACCTTATGAGATGTTGCATTACAACTGCATTTATCTTCGAAGAGCTCATTATACCTCAACATTGACTGTATTACTGATGTTTATCTTTCAAAGCTTTGTTTCTATTTCAGCTATGTTACATTAGAGAGTTAATATTATTTACTAGTTCGTAAAGAGAGGGGTGAGCCCACCTTGATACCTATGAGACGAAGCCATCCATGGCTGTATCAAACACCAAGTAGGAAACCCTTGACATTGATATGCCACCCCCATGTAAGGATGTCAGCTTATTATAGCTAATTATATCTAGAACATCGCCTCTGCTGCTCACATTCAGAGTACCGCCTCTGCTGCTCACATTCAAAGCTTTGCTTTTGCAACTTATGTCCAGAGTATCGCCTTTACATTAGCTTATCACAACTGCTTATATATATATAGTCTCGTCTCTACATCAACTCATCACACTGGCTTATATTCCAAGTCCGACCAGCATATTAATATTCAACTCAAAATTGGGGAATTTTTGTGATACTAGCATCTTTTTATCATTACGTCATTACTGCTAGTATATGCATTATATTATTGCTACCAAGCACAAATGCCACATAATTGCTAGCATGTCATGACACTATTTTCACTACTACTAGTACATATGTCACGTTATCTACATTATCAACATGTTGCATCACTATAGCACTACTATTACACTAAGTTGTACAGACTTTGGAAAAGGAGGAACTGACTCTGACGGAAGAGGAGTTGAGGTAGAAGTAGATGGGATATTGGATGGTGGAGAAGCAATCGAAAAAGAAGGGAAATCGGAGGGATCAAAGGAAATGAGATAATCAATTGGATCAGCCGGCACAATCGGGTCAACAGGCTGGCAGGCTCAGAAGAAGTATGAGACCTACTCTGGGCAATGGTAGTGTGGCCAATCAGCTGAGAAATCAGCTATGGACCCCCCCTCGAGAAAACTGACTCCTAAGGTTCTCACTAAGCGGTATATCAAACACGCATAAGGTAGCCCAACCATCGTCCCCGTAGTGCGAAAGGCCCTCTAAATCTGTTGGCAAATGAAGGAAGGCAAATCAATGGAATCGCCATGTAGAAAGGCATAAAAAAACAATCATTTTCCATTGGTAATGAAAAAGTGTGGGAGATAGGCAATAGATTCGTGCACACAATGCGCAACATAATCTAGCGCTCAATCGGAAGACAACCAAAAAAACCTTGAAAAGAGGATCACTAGTTTGACATCCACTCAGAGCCCTGGAGTTCCAAAGCTTAGTACAGGGACTGGTAAAAATAAAGGCTGCTTATCCAAGAAGATTGCAGAAATTGAGGGAGCCAAGGACACTCGAACCAGTGGAAGTGGCACTGATAGTGGGAGGAGTGATGGTGATGGTGATGACATCAGTGAAGAAGTAACTTCTAACATTATATCCTTGATTTGTTGAGCAAAAGATGGGATCGAATAAATGGAGCACAGGCCTTAAGGCTTCTTTCTAGGGATAATAAGCTGAAGGGAATGCTCTTGCTGGGTACTTTACATACAACCATATGTAATATGTATCTACCGTCATCATTTGTTTCCAGTGTTCATTGGGATGAATAACCTACGTAATACATATATTTGTTTAGAATCTCTCGCTTGGCGAAAGCTGCCTTTTCCTGTTAGTAAATCTTTATTAAAATTTTCCATCAAGGTAAAAGTTTTTCCTTCTCTGCAGAACTTGCTTCCTTTTCTTGGACCTCTTTTGAGAAAATCCGGTGAAGCATACCAGAACTTTTCAGTGATAAGGACCTTGAGAGAGAGTGAAAACCTACAGGTATGTTTGCTTCTAAATATTCACGGGTATAAACAGGGGAAACTTACTTTTCTTTCTTACATTTACATGTATCCTTTCTCTATATTCTGTTCTATGAAGCATGCCATGCTAATCAAAATGGCATGGCTGGTGGCTTTTATAATTCAAACTGTACGCTGTGAACTGCTTAATTCTTTCTGACAATAGATTAGGCAAATTGAGAAAGTAGTGTAATCATGGATGGCTATGGTATTTTTTCAGTCCGAAGTCCACAGTGCAATAGCTTTTTGTCACTTGGGCTTCCCTTGTGTGTTTAGTACAATATGGATTTGATAGAGTTGAGAGAATGCATAGAACTCATTTAAATGCTTGGTCTTAAGTAATGAGGAAAGAAACCAATCTAAAGTTTACCTCTCTTAAATGTTCTTCTTTTTTTTTTCAGAATATAATCTGAATTTACTTTGCTCTGGTTTTCCTGCATCAGTCTTTTAATTTAATGGCCGATGGTATTTAACAGGTGAAAGACGAACTCTATAAACAAAGAAAGAACACCGTGAAGATCACCAGCGATAGCATGTGCTCTCTTTGCAACAAAAAGATAGGTACTAGCATATTCGCTATTTATCGCAATGACAAGACAATTGTGCACTTTGTATGCTTCAATCATTCACAAAATATGAAGGCTGTCGTAAAAGGGTCTCCATTGCGG
Organism: Fraxinus excelsior; assembly: GCA_019097785.1. Classification (NCBI taxonomy): domain Eukaryota; kingdom Viridiplantae; phylum Streptophyta; class Magnoliopsida; order Lamiales; family Oleaceae; genus Fraxinus; species Fraxinus excelsior. The sequence continues at coordinate 13,869,311 of CM032636.1, read as the reverse complement.
AAGAGATGATAGTGAGTATATTGTTTTTGGCGATTAAACATACCATCATGTCTAAGTAACATCTTCAATGTGATCCGCGAGCCATGGAAAGAGTGAAGCCCAATTTGTTTTATTTGAGAACCGCTGCCTCTTTTGGTATAAATGCACGATTAAAGAGCTTGCTATAGTTTCCTGGAAGTTATCGATCTATGAACATAAACGTCGTCATTTCTTTTACATTTCTTCTTGAAGGTGAGGTTTGTATTCTGAATGGTGTATAGATGTTTTGTATTTTGAGTTTCACTGTGGTAGTTGAAAGTTGATTTTGTTGTAAAAGAATACTCACCGAAACTAATTATTTTACTAATTCACGAGTTTATTTGTACATTCCGTTGAACTGCGGGTATTTGTCACGATTTATGAGGTTATAACAATTTGTATAAGATGGAATTTAATTTTTTTAACCAAATTTAGATTAGACTATGCTTATGCAATTCATGTGTTCAAGTTACAATCACCCTCGAGTCGTCGTAAAAATACTGGTTTCCAATAAACAATTAAAATGTATGCAAATTAGTAATTTAAAATCATGTTTGGCAAAAATAAATGACGCCAAAGTTCTTAATTCCCAACAAATTGATACACCACCACTCCAACTCTAGAGCCATTGGAGGGTTCATCATTGTGTATAATCTCAACGTCAAAAAACTTCTTAGCCTTCTTGAAGAATGCAGACTCCTTCTTCCATCTCTTCACATGAGCCATCAAAAATACAATCCTTTTCTCACTTTTTAGCAAAAAGAATTTGAGGGTCTCAAGCAGAGGCTCATAAAGATGATCATGGTACACTAAATCAGACCCCATTATCAAATCAAACTCTCTTCCTATAGCCTCCATGTTACGAGTATCACCCCAAGAAAGCGCCGCCACTTCGACTGCACCGCCGTGGAGCTTCAACATTTCGGCATTGGCGTTGACGTTGAACTGCGTGTTGGGCAGCACGTGAGGTAGGTCTGTGACAGTGACAATTCCACCTAGTATGGCAGCTGCTGCGATGCCAACTACACCAGTGCCTGAGCCAAGTTCAAGAATGCGGATTGGGCGGTGTTGGGTTGCGCCCCCGCTGTTGAGGACGGCGGAGAGAGGTGTGGTGATGCAGGGGTAGTGGCGGTCGAGGAGTGTGATTAGAGTGGTGGCGGCAGGCCAAAGCTGGAAGGCGATGCCTTGGGAGGGGAGTTGCCTGATGACTACGGTGGCGTTGATTGAGAGGAGATTGTAAATTTGTTGCTGCGTCTCTTGGGATTGCACCTGTTGACTTTCTGCAGAGTCTTCTTGAATTTCAGATGGAACATCTTGAAGTACTACTGGTTGGAACATAGTGGAAGGGATGATATCAATGAGGTGGTCGTTGGCGTAATTGGCTGCGAGAGCGAAGCTGGCGGCGCTTTATTGTGATGTTTGGGTGGTGACCTAAAAATCCTTGACAAAGGATGGGCGTGGATCATTTGACAAACCAAGTAGATCATCCGGAGAGTTAAACATGAGTTGAGTTCTCAGTCATAAGTTTTCAAAGTGATGACATCTATTACCGAGCCAACTATCTTTATATGGGCCTAAAAATGAACGAAGTCCATAATTTTGTTACCATTGACGTGATAATTCTTGGAAAAATTTAGAGATTTATGATCTATTTCAAAATTAAGAAATAAAGTGATGTGGTATTATTATGATCAGGCAAAGTAGCGCGAGCCCTTCCAAACCCATGAGACATTCCCTTCATAGCTCGGGGCACGTCTTGTGCTTGAGCGCATGGCCCATATGCTCGAGCTATCACACACATGTTTCGGAAAGATTTGTTATAAAGGTCCTCGGGATATGTCCTCGAGTATACTCCAACCCATGACGCTGTCGTATCCTCGAGCGGAATCCTTCACTCACAGACATCAATTTAACCAAGGACTCCACCCATATCCAGTCACCTCAGGCTCAGAGATCCCAAGTCATAAAGGAGTCCTATCTTAGTTAACACAATAAAAACGGTTTCAAACTCGTAACACTCATCCTTATAACCAATCCAAAAAACAAGGAGACGAGTCCTACTAGAACTGAACTACCTACCACTATAAATATATCATTCTCATTCATTACTCGGGTACGTTTTACACAAATATTTTTCAGCATATATCTTTTTATTTATTTTCTCTCTGACTTAAGTATCGGAGGGGCGACGGCCCAAATCTCGACGCCTTTGTTTTAGGTGCCGAAAGATCTTATTCTTGCTCGTTCTCAGTCGTCGAGCTCGAAAAATCAGGAGGTGAGATTTTTGGTCTTGTTCGTGCTCGTTCTCATTCGTCAAGCTCGAGAAATCAGCAGGTGCAATTTTTGGTAGCATCATAAAGTTTAAAATTTTAAAAATCTGCTATTAATTATTATGAAATAACTAATTAAATATATTAAAGTCAAAATTATATACAATTTAATCACATATTATTAAATTCATTGATTATAAATTATTTTTCGATCATAAATTTAAAATTATATAGGTCACAATTTATCCATTAATCACAACTTATAAATTTAATAAATTTCGACTTGTTCAACGATCACAAATTATCAAATTAATTGATTACAAGTTATTTCTCGATCACAACTTAATAAATTGTAAGTCACAGTTACATTGTTCAGGTCACAAATTAATCAAATAGTTGATTGCAAACACCCCCATCCACCTACGCTATCCACGAACACTGCACCACCACCGCTAAAACCACCACTACCACTACACTCTTCTTTCCGCCATACTGTTGCAAACACTCTTCTTTCCACCGCCAACACACCACCACCACTAATATCAGCATCATTGTATCATTGTTGATATCACCAACTACAAACTCAACCAACAACACTTATCCCATAAAATATGCAACACGTGTTTATTCCCACTCATAATAATATTACTTGAATTATATGCTTCAAGCATATTAAATCTTTCAACGTAACATTAATAGCTATGTCAGATAAGTTAGCTATAATCAAATTTATTTTATGCTTGCCAAATTTCATGCATTGTCAGACTAATAAATTAGAGTCTTGTGATTACATCTATCACGTGATAATTTATCTATTTACACATATTTTAGCGGAATTCATTATAAAGAGTCGTTCATTTTATATTACGGCTTTACTTTTTCTATATTCATTTCGTGTAAGTATGCATCTTTAGGTGTTCTGACTGTAGATCCATAAACTTCAGATTTCTCTAGTAAGTTCAATTTTACTAGGATCGCGTCTAGAAACTTCAAGTTTCTCTAGTAAATTTAGTTTGATCGCGTCATTTTATTTGACCAATCATTTCTTCAATTGATATATTTCAACGAATTTATTTCGATTCATCACTTTTCATGATATGATGCATTACACATCATGTGCAAAAGTGTTGTCGACAACGTTTTCTCATCTTTTTCGATTCTATTTTCTATTAACGTAATGACATAACTTATTGAGATATCTCATTTTTCATTATTTCAAGTACCTGAACCCCTTATGGGGTTTTATAATATGTTATACTCACTAAAACATATACCTCCTTAATAAGACCATCTTTACCAATTGTATCATTTTCATTTGGAGGATTTTGTAATAGAATCGAATATCATCACGCTTCAAACGTGCCATAAAGTTATCAAATATAATATCAACGAATTGTCCTTCCAGGAGTTAATTCGAGTTGCAGCATTTAAAGCTGATGTGTGAGATTGTTAATCTCTTTTATCAGTAAATGCATCTAAATGAATTATCTTTCAAACTTTTGGTTCGAATTGTCTTTTGTAAGGATTTAGATGCATTCAACTTCTTAATACTTCCCCCTAAGAGAGAGAGAAGTGTTAAATCAAATCGACAATCATTTTTACTTAGTTACAAAATATCACTCATTTGGAATAAAGGTTCATACTATGCATTTATTCTCACTATTTTTTTACTTTTCATCTCAGTGCATTGTGGTTGATCAATTTTACATATACTGTACTATCGAAATAATTTGATGGAAAAATTAGGCTTTGCCCATAAGCCAAGTTATAATTAGGAGAACTATGATGTTGGCATGATGCGTAATGGCTTTCCCTAAACTGAAATGGGAAGTATTTGGTTCTCAATTAAATTAATTGGAGGCATTTATCAAACAATAATATTAACCATTTATCGACATCTCAACTAACACTTACTAAAAAGTTGAGATTTATGATCATTAGTATTAGAAAGACACTGTCTTAATTGTATAATCTGAAAATTATGCTCATAGCTTGAGTAGCACTTTCATAAATTTCAAGTTGCGAACATCATGCAATCATTTAATATTTGTATCAAATCTATTAGATACAAATAATATTTAGATGTTCAATGTGGAAGGTAACGGGGCCCCATTTTATCAGCCCAATTAATTTTCAAAAATATAGCAAATTCAGTCCCTATTTTAATTATTGATGTATAATGATCAATTGTCGATTAAAAAAAATAATATATAGGAGATCATTGGATTGAAGAATATTCTCGTTCTTCGTTGAATATACATCTCAATTTTTTTTTTAATTTCACATCATTATTGATCTAGTTGTGGTCCAACTGATCGTGCCAAACAATAAAATCAAATTGAACTTATGATTCAATATAAGATAAAATTTAATTATTTAATTTTGAAGAGTATGATTAAATATTATATAATCATATATCATTTAAGTAATCAAACTAATCAATGTCCTCATTACATTAATTACATGTTATCCTTCATGGATAAACATGAATTCAAAATGATACATTCTTCGAAACATGTGCTATTTCGAGAGCACGTTGTATTTCTCATTCAAAAGCTGAAATATTGAATATAATTCATACTTTTCATAAGCAAGTAATATTCTTCTTAAATGTTAATTATGATGTTGTACAACTTCATGGACAACAATAAACTATTATTTCAAAACATTAGCTCTTTAAGAGCCATATATTTGTTTCTTCAGGAGCAATATATCAATATTATTCTAAAATATTGAAATCAGAGTGTCATGCTTAGGGATGACAATTTGAACTATAAAAACCGAAAATCGCGGTTAACCGAACCGAATGTGGTGAAAAAAATCAAACCGATGGTGCAGTGGAGTGGTTATGGTTTTGATTTTAATGGCCCGATTCGTGGTGGGCGCGGGTATAGTATTTAACAACGGTGCCCCACCCCGAACCGATTACCTGCTAAAAAAAAATTAATTGGGCAATTTTAATTTTTAATTTTTTGTACAAACCCAATTATAAAATTGAGCCCATTAACCACAAGTCCAACCCAATTCAATTATACCATGGCCCATATATTCCAACACTCACCATTGTCCAGAATCACTACCGTCTCTCATTCTCTCAACTCTCTTGTGCAAATTGAAACCCTCATTCCATCTCAACTCTCTGTGCGGTGAATTGAAATCTTCATTCCATCTCAACTCTCTGTGCAAATTGAAACTCCACTTCTCTCTCACACAGACTCATCAACGAACTCGTCTTCTTTGAACCCCCGCTTCTCACTCTTTGAACCCCCGCTTCTTTGAACCACCCATTTCGTTTATATATTCGTAGTGTTTCTTATTTTTTGCTAAATTCTCTATTATCTCTGTTTGTTTCTACATTTCTTGTGTGTAGATTTTTAGTTTTTTTTATCTACCGTTTTGTAAATTTTCTGAGTTGTAAATTTTTTTGGCAATAGTAAATTAGATCTACCGTTTTGTCCATTTTCTGTGTTGTAAATTTATTTCTGAGATAAAGGATAAGGGATGGAAAATAGTAAGAAGGAGAAGAAGAATATTATGGTGAAAAAGATAATACTTGGTGCGGAAATAAGTCGACAAAGAAGCAAAAAATGCCAGAAGTGTGATGTTCTGAAGTTAAACTAAACATGCTACGAGTGTGATGTTTTCTTGTCTGTATTTTGATTTATCTATATGAATATCCATATCTATAAGTTGCAAGTTAATTATAAGATCATATACCATTCTCCCAACATGAAAATCAGATTCTTGCTGATATAAAGATTTGTACTTAAATCTTGGACATCATCGTGCACATAGTTGCTATATGATCTTGCTGTTGGCCTTTTGTAATGTTATTTTTTCAAAGACACTTCCAGAAAAATGGCCTTTTGTAAACAACAAACATTCATTAATTGCTTGTTGCTATGCAATCATCAGTAGATGTATTGGAATTGCATTATACAACTTACCAGTGTAGTTTTTTCAGTCTATTGGTATTGCTCGCTTGGATCAAGCTTCAATAGAAAAAAATGGCAAATCAGTCTTAAACCTATGCTATTACAGGTTATTCTTAGGGTTTGGGGTTTAAGATTGATAAGTTGAGCTTCAGTAGTAGGAGATGGTGGATTTGATAGAGTTCTGAGTAAAATTATATTTCTACATGTATGCATGTTTGGCATGCTACCTTGGAGTGGCTCGAAATTTTTTATTTATATATATTTTTTTCAATAATTTTAATTTTTCCTTTAAAAATATCAATAACCATAATATTAGCACTTCAAAAATACGATGCATATCATTCATCTGATACATAAGACGTGCAATGCACGTGCTTGCTACTAGTTTCTAATAAGAGAAGTTTAAGTAATTGCGGAGTAATTGTTGGAAAAATGAGTGTATATAGCTGACTTTGACATGATTTTGAGTAAGACCCGTTTGGCTATTTTGGAAAATCAAGTTTGATTTGTGTTATCCTCCGTGAGTATATCGAAATCATATATTTTCTTGTCAAAATTGATGTTTGGGTGATTTGCTTGAATTTTTTTTACAATATGTGTATCTATTATCCATTTATTGTTGGCTATCACCATCAAAACTGGACATATTGATTGTTGAAAGAAGAGAATTGTATATTGATTTATTTAATAAAAATGTATTGATTGGTGGCCCAGATGTCTTGTCATGGGTCGACGTCTACTGTTCTCACTCCTTCCGTTTCGGTTGGAAGTGCTTCAGTTGAAGTTGGAGATACCGCTACTGGCATTCAAGAGGACACATCAAGTACATCGGGTACTTCACAAAACCCAAGTGAGATAAATGCAAATCCTACTTTTATAGATTTAGGTGATGAGCCGACTGAAGAAATTAGAAAAAGAAAATTGACCTCTATAGTGTGGAAATATTTCAAGCTACAGAGAATTAATAACGTGCCCAAAGCAATTTGTAAACAATGCAATAAACAGTTAGGTGGTGAGTCAAAAGAAAATGGGACAAGTCATTTACGTGCTCATTTGGATTGATGTCCCCTTCGAGGTCAGAAGGATGTCAAACAGATGTTTTTGAATCAATTTAAAGAACCTAGTGGTAGGACTGGAATGTGGGCATTTAATTTTGATCAAGAGAAAGGTAGGAACGAACTTGCAAATATGATCATCATACATGAATATCCTATTTCAATGGTTGAGCATTTTGGATTTAGAAAATTTTGTAATACAATTCAACCATTGTTTAAAGTTGTATCTCGTAATACCATCAAGGCTGATATCTTGAAAATTTATGATTACGAAAGAACGAAAATAATGGGCTTGTTAGAGGGGACCAATAGTAGAATAGCAGTCACTACTGATATGTGGACATCCAATCAAAAGAAAGGATTTATAGCTATCACCGCACATTACATAGACGATTCTTGGAGGCTTCAAAGACAACTTTTGAGGTACAATAGTTTTATAAAATAGACTTTAATCTACTCTTGTATATCTACTAAAATTTTATATTATCTTACGACCTTTTTTCACCATCGATACAGATTTATATACGTCCCTTGCCCCCACACCGCTGATTCACTATCTACTGTGTTAATAGAATGCCTATTTGATTGGAATATTGATCAGAAATTGTCCACATTGACTGTTGATAATTGCACTACGAATGATGCTATGATTAATATTATGTTAGATAAGCTTTCTCTTGGTTCTTTGCTGTTGAATGGTAAATTTTTCCACTTGCGGTGTTGTGCACACATCTTGAACCTGATAGTAAAGGATGGTTTGGATATCATTAGTCCGAGTGTCGAGAGAATCCGTGACAGTGTTTCATATTGGTCAGCAACACCAAAAAGAGTTGAAACATTTGAGGCAGTTGCACGACAAATGAAAATCCCTTGTGAAAAAAAGTTAGTACTGGATTGCAAGACTCGATGGAACTCCACGTATCTAATGATTCATACTGCTTTGCTTTATAAAGAACTTTTTCCTCGTCTAAGGCAAAGAGAGCCTCAATATAGAAGTGTACCCAATGAGAGTGATTGGGACTTGGCTACAGAGATTTGTGATAAGTTGGAGATATTTTATAAAGAGACAGAATTATTTTCAGGTACAAAATATCCTACTGCCAATCTGTACTTTCCAAATGTTTGTGACATAAAGTTGGCAATTCGTGATTGGAACACATCATCTTGTGATGGAATCAAATGTATGGCGTCAAGCATGAAGGAAAAATTTGACAAATATTGGAGTGGCATGTATGGAATTCTAGCTGTTGCAACTGTATTAGATCCGAAATACAAGATGAAACTAGTTGAATACTATTTCCCTTTGATATTTGGAGATGAAGCTCAGGTAGAGGTTGAAAATGTCAAAGCAATTTGTCATAAGTTGCTCAAAGAGTACAAGAGACCAAGTCATTCAATAGAAAATACATCTCACTCTTCATTATCTTCGCAATCAGAGTCGTCTACTACTGTTGGAAAGCATTCTCGCATGGCTGGTTTTGATACATTTGTTAGTCATTCTGTTACAGCTGATTATGTAAAAACAGAGTTTGATGTTTTTCTAGATGAGCCAGTATTGCCAAGGGCGGATGGTTTTGATTTATTGACATGGTGGAAAACAAGTTCAATAAAATATCCGACTTTACAGAAGGTTGCTAGAGATTTATTAGCAATTTCAGTATCTACTGTGGCATCTGAGATTTAGTACAAGTGGTAGATTTGTGAGTCCACATAGAAATAGGCTTCACCCGAAGACTTTAGAAGCTTTAATGTGTGCTCGGGATTGACTTTGGACTGATATTCATGGTAAGATTTATTATTTTATATTTATTATTCATGCACTTTCTTTTATTGCCAATCTTTTCTCTATTGTATGTAGAAAATTATGTTCCTTCATCATACTCTGGAGCTTGTGCAAGGTTTAGTGAGGAGGACATTGATGAAGAGGTACTTTTTTGTTTAAATCTTCAATTAAGAGTATTCTTGATTATGTAGTATAATTATATTATTACTCTAATTACATTTCTTATTTACTATATAGGAATCAACTTTAAGCATCGACTCTTGACCATTTGACCATGTTAGTAAAAGTTGTGGGGAAGAATGAAGATTGCCCTATGCTAGTAAGAGTCTTGACCTATGTTTATAATGTTTTTTGTGAAATTCGAATTTTGCATTTAGAAGTTGGGATATTGTTTGTATTTTCATTTTGGATATTGTTTGCTAAATTGACTTAGTATTGTTTTTTGTTTTTATTGACTTTTCTTCATAATTTTTTTTTTTCATTTTGACATTTGGAGTTTGGACTTATAAAAAATAATTTATTTTCGTAGTTATTAATCGAACCGAACTGAACCGAACCAAATCGATTTACATGGTTATAGTACGGTTATGGTATGACCAAAAATTTGGTGGTGTGGTTATGGTTTTGACCGAACCGAACCGTCTCATGCTCTTCAGGAGCAAGTAATATTCTTCATGAATATTAATTTATAATGTTGTGTTATTTCAGGAACAACAACAAGATACACACTTCAAAGTTTTTACAAGAATAAAAAATTATTAGTGAAGTGAAGATGAAAAGATTATTATATGAAAGAATCATGATTTAAAGTATAATTAATTATAACAATTACCGTCGAAAATTTGTACATAATTTAAAGCATGATTAATTATGGTCGAATCAACAAATTAAAGCATGATTTAAACTTGTAGTAACGAGCAAATTTATTGTGAGCAATGTTTGTGTTGAACCAAGTAATCAATGAGCGATTGAGCAAAATATATTCCAATTAATCAGTACTTACCTTGGTGAGGTTAGATCCCCGGGTCAGTACTCGTCTTGGTGAGGTCGGATGTCAATAGTTATCCCCCAGGTCAGTGCTCGCCTTGGTGACGAACTGGCCTTGAATACGGTTTGGCTCATTTTTCCATTTTTACAATTATTACAGCAATATATGTCTTGAATAGGTGTCACACTTTGACTTGCAAATGAGTTGTCATGCACTTTGTAATATATTGGGTTTAACAAAGTATTGTAGCACATACAGCCTTAGCTCGGCTTGCTAATGAGCAAGGTCGGCTTCCTTATGAGCAAGGTCGGCTTGTTGATGAGCAATACTTAAATGATTTCCTTACTAGGAAATTTATCTAAGTGTTTGCAGCACATGCAACCTTAGTTCGGCCTGCACATGAGCATGGCCTAAATGGCTCCTTATAGGAATTTCCATTAAGTGACCTGCATGTGAACAATTTTTAAGTAATTCCTCATAGAAATTTCCACTAAGTGTTGCAGCATATGCAACTTTAGCTCGGCCTGCACATGAGCAGGGCTTTAAGGATTCCTTTATAGGAATTCGCACTAAGTATTGCAGCACATAACCTTAGTTCGGCCTGCTTCATGAGCACGACTTTATGAATTCCTTTGTAGGAATTCGCACTAAGTGTTGCAGCACTTACAACCTTAGTTCGACCTGTTTCATGAGTAGGGCTATAAGGATTCGGTCTGCTTCATGAGCAGGGCTTTAAGGATTCCTTTGTAGGAATTTCTACAAGTGTTGCAGCACTTACAACTTTAGTTCGGTCTGCTTCATGAGCAGGGCTTTAAGGATTCCTTTTTAGGAATTTCTACTGAGTGATGCAGCACTTACAACCTTAGTTCGACTTGCTTCATGAGCAGGGCTTTAAAAATTCCTTTGTAGGAATTTCTACTAAGTGTTGCAGCAATTACAACCTTAGTTCGGCCTGCTTTATAAGCAGAACTTTAAGGATTCATTTTTAGGAATTTCTACTAAGTGTTGCAGCACTTACAACCTTAGTTCGGTCTGCTTCATGAGCAAAGTCGGCTCGCTTGTAAGCCATGCTTGAATAATTTCTTTGCTAGGAAATTCATCTAAGTGTTGTAGCACATGAGACCTTAGGTCGGCTTGCTTATGAGCAAGGTCAGCTCGCTTATGAGCAAGGTCAGCTCGCTTATGAGCCAGGTCGGCTCGCTTATGAGACTAGTTCTCAAATTTCCTTAACAAAAGGTCAATTGCAACCACCGGCTCTTTCGAGCAAATTGCAAGATTATAAAAGTGGAAAAGGAGCCACTCATCTTTTTGGTGAAACATCATTATCAAAGGGTCCACTGGAACAACCTACTGTAATCAGTGAATTCCAAGAAAATAAAAAATCTATTACTAGAGACAAAAAATCACCAAGAGGAATAGTTACGACTCATCATGTTAGAACCAATCTTCACCCCATGGAAAAAGATTATTATGAATTTTCAGAATTGGTGTATAATTTTAGAGAAGGCTTCCTACGGCGATTTACCCAATGATAAGTGTTATTCAAGTAGCAGATCCAACCATTGTTAGAAAATTGACAACATTTGGATTCCTAGATCGACTCTTCCCAGGAACTGATCTTAAGGAAATTGAGCAATTTGATAAAGAGTTTATCAATTGTGCTAAAAAATATAGTGATAAACAACCAATTGAATTGAGATTCTACACCATCAATCCAGAGTATAAAGAATTGAAATGGTATGGAGAACATCATTTGATCACCATCAGGAAAAATAATGGGAATCCTCTCAAGCAGATTCAAATTTTCAAAGAATTGCCAACAATTAATAAAAAATGGATGATTTACAGGCGAGCCCTTGGAATCAAACCAGTTTGCTCAACCATGCAATTTTTCTATGGAGAAAAATATATGGTGTATGGAATGAGTAATAATTAGATCTTTATCTGCAGAGGAGATAAAGAATTAAAAATCTTTGAAGATAAGATTTGTGAAATCTTAAATGACCAATTCCTTGGAAGCGATGAATGCATCAAAGAAGCTTGTAGATTTATGGGACACGTTCACAAGTAAAGGACGATAAGAAGAAACCAAAACAACACAATGTAAGCTGTAAGGAAAAAGGACAGCTGTTAAAGCTGGAATAAATTAGCCGACAAGAGCTTTAATTATTTGAACTACTTTGAAGAAATTATTGTACTTTTACTTTTGTGTTGTAAAAATTTCATTGGCTAAAAGCTTCTCGGTGAAGCGCGAACATCTCTATAAATCAAGACTCTTCTCATTTGAAGAGGCAAGACCAAAAAAGATGACTAGAGACGTGACCAAAAAAACCATTTTTGAAATGATTTTTATAATCTCTTTCATTAGAGAGGAGAAACCACTCTTCAGAGTATCAATCTTTGTAAAATTCTTTATATAATAGCTTTCAAGCTATCATCAGATCGATAAAATCTTTGAGTTTGAAATAAATCTCTTATTATGTCTTGAGTGTTGTTTTACATAGTGAGTCTATTTGAGAGTTTTGAGTGCCTGTTGTCCATTTTGCTGTGATGCTGTTGGACTTTGGCCAACTCTTTTGACGAAGGTGACTAGGAACATATAACATTGTTGCTATTTGGCGAAGCGTGGTAAGACCCTTATTTTAAGTTACAAAGAAATTTATTGTCTGAAGATTTGTTTGAAAATTATTATATAAGAATTTTAATAAGATTGTATACTTTGAAGAACTTTTCATTATAGAAACTTACAAATTTTATTAAAGAATTGTACCTTTTAGATATACTAATAGTATTGATTATAGTCACATAATAGAAATCCTAGAAACTTATGATAGTTGTACAAGAGGAATAAATTTCTTAAAAAGAGATATCAGATATTATAAAAATGTCTTACAATTACATCATTTGGATTAAAAGAAATATTACCTAAAGAAATAATAAAAATGATTATATTTTTCTGGTTAGATAGTGAGAATAGTGAAAGAACCTTTGAAAATATAGAATATCATGTGAGTTATAATGAAGTTGCTCAATTATATGATTTTGATCTTACTTTTGATGATAGAGAATCAAAGACTTAGAAATACTTGTAAATACAAAAAGCATAAAGAAGTATAAAAATAAAAAATCTATGCCTGGAATAACTAAAAATTTTGTGATAATAAAATAAAAGTTTAGAAGAACAAATAAATAGGAATAATCTTAGGGAAATTGAAAAAGAAATTTCTAATTGGAATAAAATCAAACGAGAACTAATAAATAATGAAATTATGAGAGAATTAAGAAAAGAAGAACAATTAAAAAGAGAAATAGAACAAATGATAAATAATATAGTAAATTCCTTAAACCTACTAGACAAATATGAGTTTACCAACAAAAATACGATTTGATAAACAAGAAATAGAAAGTTATCAAACTAGAGGATGTAATACAAATATGTTTCAATTTTTAAGTTCATGGAAAAATACAGATGGATTATTAAATATGACTACAAATTGGACTAATATATTTTTATGGCAACAATTAGGACAATTAAAATCTAAAGACATAAAAGATATAGATGAAATAAATAACATAGATCCAAAAGATGAAATAGCTAAAGAAAGATTAGAAGTTTTAAATAAAAATATGTCTAAACAATTTATTAAAATTAAAGAACAAATTAATAATTTAGAAATGCTTTATGAAACAAAACTTGAAGAAATCCAAAATCAAATATCAAAAATTGTACAGAAAAATAATGTTAGTAAAATTCCAACTTTAGAGGAGAAATTAAATATTACTAATTATAAAATTGATATTCTATTAGATAAATTAGGATTTGAAATTATTAAATCACCTTTCAAAAGACCTAAAGGATGAGTATGAATGATAAAATCAATTTAATTACAAAAAGTATAAAAGTAATTGATGAAAAAATTACTAGAGTTGAAATAAGATATGAAGAAGAAAAAGAAAAACTACAAAATAATTTTCTAAGATTAGAAATTTTTTTAAATAGAATAATAGAAAATTTAAACAAAGAAAAACATTTAAACTAGATTATACAGAAGAACTTAAAGATGATATCTGATGAAGAATTAATAACAATTGATGGAGAATTAAAAGATGATATCTGATGATGCCAAAATTCGTACCTGGGCCAGCTCGAGTCAGATGGAAAAGCTCCGCCAGATCCGATCTCCAATACCTAAAATAAAGGCGTCGATGTTTGACCTCATCGCCCCTCCGATGCTTAAGTCAGAAAGAAAATTATGTGAAAATTGTATATTGGAATATTATGTAAAAACATACATGAATAATAAGATCAGGTTATGTATTTATAGATGTTGGAGGGGGAGTCCTGGAAGGACTTAACTTCATGTAGTTCTAGTTATCTTAAGTGTTTGTATTATTTGTGCTAGGGTAAAATTTGTAATAAATTAGGAGTTTGTATTTAAGTAGGATTAATATTCTTGTGACTGACTTCATAATGAACCCGTAGATGAAATTGTTCGTAAATTAACTAGAGTTACATTCTGTCCAAAAATTGCTGGGACACCACTGGTGGGCCGCCGCAGCTGCGTCTGGCTGCCACAAACCTCCGAACTCAAAATTTGATGATTTTTACAGGGTGGTGCAAAATTTCATGCTGAACACGGCGGTCAGGCGCGTTGCCGGAGATGAGGTCAGGATTTTTTAGGCAAAGGTGGGCTTCCTCATGGGAAATCTGAATGTCCGGCGCATGTAGAGAGTGAGGACCCGTAGAAGGATTAATTGCAAAATCAGATCTCGGTTGTGTGGAACTCAATTTCTCTATTTCGGTTGATTTGGTCGCCGCAGTCACCACCCCTAAGGTTTTCGACCCTTCTGGAATCATTGGTGATGGTCCCAAACCCTGATTTGGAGCATAGCATGGAGTTTTGATGACATTGGAGAACGTGTCCTCATAATTTTTATTAGAATCCACTTCAATTGCTTAAAAAATTGTTGGATCTTACTGTATTTGATTATTTTGGAGTAGTATGGGTTGTAAATCATCAGGTGGTGGTGGTGGTATTTCGGGTGCAGATTGAAGACGAGATAATGGGATTTTCACCGATATTAATGTTCGGCGGTTTGGGTGGCCGAAAAAATCATCCATTTTTTTATTGAAATGGGCAAAAATCACCTCTTAGGTAAGGAGGATCAGGGTTTAGGGTTTTGAAGATGTGCTAAACGTGCATTAACCAAGGCTTTTTGTAGAGTTTCTCGCAGACAGCGCCGATGATGATGCCAAAATTCGTACCTGGGCCAACCCGAGTCAGATGGAAAAGCTCCGCCAGATCCGATCTCCAATACTTGAAATAAAGGCATCGAGGTTTGACCTCGTCGCCCCTCCGACGCTTAAGTCAGAAAGAGAATTATGTGAAAAACTGTATATTGGAATATTATGTAAAAACATACATGAATAATAAGACTAGGTTATGTATTTATAGATGTTGCAGTGGGAGTTCTGGAAGGACTTAACTTCATGTAGTTGTAGTTATGTTTGGTGTTTGTATTATATTAGAAGTATACAATTTGTGCTGGGGTAAAATTTGTAATAAATTAGGAGTTTGTATTTAAGAAGGATTAGTATTCTTGTGACTGACCTCATAATGAACCCGACCTTGGAATTAGCCCATTTGGAGTGGGCCAAGATCATGCCTACTAGCTCGAGTTCAGGCTTATCATATTTTTTCCTCATCAATATCGAAAGATTATTAATTGATCTTAGAAAACAAGAAGAAAATCTTATAAAAAGAGAAGAAGAAAAAAGAGAAGGAAAATCAATCAGAGAAGAAAAATGAATGAATATATGGAAAATCTAATATTCGACTTGGAAGATTTAAAAATTTGTGAAGAAATAACTAAAAATCATATGGTTGGAAGAGTAGGAGGACCACGAGCAGTTAAAGAAGAAGAATTTGGAGAAACTAGCACAGGCATATATGAAGCTGAAATAGACCATAGAAGATATGTTAATACAAAAATTGATTTTAAAAATAGAAAAGAAAAAAATGTATAGAGACCAATTTAAACCAATTTTAAGAGAATCAAATGTAATAAAAATTGCACGATCATACTTAAATTTATATTGTGAATTAGAATTTAGAAAATCTATAAATGAATGGAGTACTAATATGATAGCACACTTTAATTATAAACGTAGTAATACCGATAATAAAAATAGAACTAAATATTTATTAGCAACTTTTAAAGGAAATGTAGTTAATTGGTATCATGGATTAGAAGAAACAACAATAGGTGTTTGGAAAGATAGTATTAAAGTAGGATTTGGAACTAGTATAACTGAAGGCATAAATAGAGTTGTTATAAGAATTTTTAGAGAATTTGCAGGAGAAGATTGGGTAAATGAAAGAATTAGAGATAGAACAAAAGAAATAGAATAGAACATTTACAAATTTGTAATATGTGTTATTTTAATGAATATTGCTGTGAATATAGTAAATATTATTATATAATGTTTGGCAGAGGAGCCGAAAACAATCATTATAAAGAAGTTTTTATTAGAAAATTACCACCACCATGGAATAATTATTTTCAAAACAACTTGGAAGAAATGCAGAAGCCTACACTTTAGGATTTATAATAAAAATTATAAAAGGTGAAATAAGTACAATGTGTAGTAATCAAATGATTTATAAACAAACATGATTTATACAAGATAGAATTTGTTGTCAAGACACTGTTATACCAGGAAAATGGGGATGTTAGGATTATAGAAGAAAAAGAAAAAGAAAACATAAGAAATATAAAAAATTTCAAAAAACTTAAAAAAGAAAATATTTTAAGAGAAAATATAAATCCTATAATAAAAAACCATTAGATAAAAAACGATGTAAAAGTTGGAATTGTAATGAAGAATGACATATAAGCACTGAATGTCCAAAAAAGAAAGTTAGAGTACTAATTACAAATTTTGAACAAATTAGAGATGAATGTGAAGAAATAGAAACTGGAGAAGAAATTTTTGAAGAAAAATTAGATTCAGATGAAATATTTAGTGAAGACGAATAGAAATAGAAGAAATAAAACTATTCTAAACTTGAGGACTTATTTTTCAATAAAAACCCATTTCATTAAGGATAAAATTGATTTTTCAACAAAAAACTTAAAAACTGGAAATTGACCGGTAGGCGGGCGGGCTAAGCCCCTACTTAAGATTCAATTCATAAGGCTAATTTTATGTTGGCCAGTTTTAATAATGAGGAAATTATGCTACACACCTCATTTTCAATAATTATTTAAAATATACTTTAACGTGGTTTTTTAACTATTAATACTGTTTTTTTTTGTAGTAAAACCAAAAATATGATTACTTAATCTAATTATAGTAACTAATCTAATACCTTCAAAGGCTCCATCAATCACACCCCTTAATTAATTTACCCCAAACGTGCCTCTACCTAAAATATCACGATATCCCCAGACTTCCTCTTCTCCTCAATCCCCAATTTCATCACCATTTTTTCTTTTCTCAATTCAATCACAGAGAAAGAAATATGCCAAATCCCTTCATCATACCGCATATAAATCCCTTATATCGCACTGTATCACAATCACCGTATCACACATATCCCCAATTTGATTTGATTCTTCCGTTGATTAGGATATCGCGTTCGGTTAAAAACCCCAGCCTTTGTAGAATAATATGCATTCAAAATCGCAGTCCCTAATTCGATTACCGAAGTTTTCCAACATGGATTCCAACAAAAATGCTTCTTCCATGGGCTCTGTATGGATACGGCTAGACGACGAGCGTACGCCGACTGTTGTAGTCCCAAATGGCCGTTTGTCCATGGGCTCCATCAAGACACATCAAGCAGTCGGTTCGTCCAAGTCGTCTGAGATTTCTGAACCCAAGAACGAACTAAGTGACACCCCATCACCTCGCACCCGTTCCTCCAAGTCTTATGAGATTTGTGAACCCAAGAATTATCTCGAAATCACCCCTTCTCGTCGAATTACTCGTTCATTCAATGCGTCATCACAATGTCATGCCTCAGGCAACCGTCCATCAGTTCGAAGACTAGTGAACACAGATTTCAAATGGATGGGGACGAAGAACCCAACGATGGAAAAAGGCAAGAGGCCCGTTGAAGAAGAAGTACCAGGTCACAGCACCAAAAAGAAAAGGATTGTAAACAAAAACCTGTCAAAGGTAATATAAATGTTGATTAACTCTATTTGATCCATTTGTTGTAGTTAATATATTTTTTGGTTGTATATGTTGGATTGATTGGTCATTTTAATTTAGTTTAATGGATATTTTTTGATTAATACAGTAACATTATATATACAGATGAAATCTGATATGAACCGAAATTTAGAAATTCTAGATTTTTTTTTGTCATAAACAGTAATATTAATGTTAGGAAATGTGGGTCAAGCTCTAGTAGTTAAATACTAAGTGTGATGTAGAGTATTTTCCATTGTATGTTGCAGTGTTAAGTCTTTGGTTAATTGGAGTTTACATTTCATTGTCTGCATAGCTATTTTGTTTACATAGATTCACATTTAATGATGCACATGTACTCTGAGTTGTGATGGGGGTGAGAATGTATTGGTCAGTCAAAAAATTAATGGTCCCCAATAGGCATGTGTCATGGTCTTTTAGCATATTTGATGCGAAGTGTGTATCATCTAATTGAATATTTAGTCTATAACGTTTACGTCTTGGTCACTCTACATAAGGTTGGAGGATTTCTTAGAATCTAACATCTAATCTTATTCTTTCCCAATAATACAGGATTATAGATATTTTTTAGAACCAGAAAATAGAATGAGTGCCAGCATTAATTTGCTCTTCAAAGAAGACGTCATTTCAGATTTGAACAAGATTCTGACAACATCTCAGAAGGAAATATTTTCGCGAACTTGTTTTGGGCACTTCCTCCGCATGAAGTACATTCGGTTACAACACCAAACAATCCACAAAATGCTTTTAATGGAAGTAATGCAGTCCAACGATAATGAAATGTGGTTCAAGGTTGCCGGGAATCTCTTTACCTTTTCAATCAAAGAATTTTGTATGGTAACCGGGTTGCATTGCGCTGGAGAGGACAACTTAAACAACTTTAAAGCTGGTGATTGCAGACTGAAAAGGAAATATTTTGGCAACATAAAGAATGTTTATAGGAAGGACGTGGAACAGAAATTTCTACATCTTCCGCAGAACACGCCTGACGACGATGTTGTAAAGTTGGGCATATTATACCTTGTCAGTTCTTTCATGTACACGTCCCCACAACCCACGGTGATAAAACATGAACTGATGCGAATCGTGGACTCTTCGCACATGGACACCTTCCCATGGGGCAAGGAATTGTACCAAAACACACTCTACTACATGAATATAGCCCTCGAGAAGCCCAAACAAATGAAATGTGATCCCAAATCTACAATATCATATAGACTTTATGGCTTTCCGCTTGCTTTTCAAATATGGATCTACGAGTCCATACCACTGCTATCCGGTGTAGTGTGTAACAGAGTATCTCGCAATTTCCCACGCATCTTAAATTGGTCAACAGACGATTCACGTGTTACCGCAGCATATCTTGATAAGATGTTGTACGACCTCGATCAGGTATGCCCTGTTAATATACTATTAAAGTTCACGTGTCCATATCTTTCAGTCCATAAAAAAAATTTAATTTTTTCAAGGTTACATTTCACATTTATTCATTCATATAATATATTCAGGTCGAAGTTACGGTGATACAACCTAGTGAAGTCGAGATAAAGGCAGGATACTTCGTTGGGATACACATCAAAGAACCTGCATTCAAATCAGTTGAGACTCTTCGCACTGATCTTGATGTTGTGAAGGTCCATCTTCACGACGTGAAAGGAAAAAAGAAAAAAAACACGTCGAAAGACGATTTTGTCCATTGCTCCAAGCGGAATATCCGTGACGTATCAGATCAACGAGAGGTTAGAATTTTTCATTACAAGGTCGATATAAAAAATGCAACTTTTATATAATGAGAATCAAATTTTCTTTACTGATTTTACGATTTCATATTGTAAATACCACATACAGCCACATAGATCATACAAACGACCCCATGATCTTAAGCTAGTAGGAGAATTGCAGTTCCATGTTCTCGGCCTTCAAGATAAACAGAATGAAATAATAAATTTACATAATGATTTGAAGACGCACATTCAGCGCGTTGAGAGGTTCGTTGAACACAAGTACAGATGTTTGATGGAGGAGATTAGGCGAAATACTCAAAGTGACAACCATGATTATGGTAACACGTCTACTAATATATTGAAGAAGAAGTCAGCTGCGATGGAGACTGAGGTTACATACACGGCCCGAAATACTCTGTACATAATTTTGTTTCATCAATTATTTGTTTTATAGCATCTCTAATGTGTACCAATTTTTTCTCATAGGCACGAGAGGACGGGGGATATGGTAACACCCCTAACAACAATGTTGAAATGTTAGCAATGAAGGACGATAACAACTTGCCCCATCAAACTGTTCATGCAGTCGTGGGTGAGAAGAGTTCGAAAACTGTTGCATTGGAGACAAACACTCATGATGACATACATTTTACTGAGGAAGACCTAATTCAAGTCGACCACATTGTGAACAGTGTTCATTCCATGAAATATAAGAGCATACTACAGGTAAAAAAACACATTCTTTATGTAGTGCAAATGGAAATGTTTATATTATTGGTTACATTTTTAATATTTTTATGCACAATGAAAGTCATTTCTTTTTTATAATAACAAAGTACCAACATCAATAAATTTCATATGGTTTGTAGCACGTACTTCGAAACGATACACAACCAACGGGGCATGCAAATATGTATAGCAAGAAGCTTTTCCATCTAGATACAACACCTGACTGCCTGCTTGAGAAGTCCAGGCCAGTTGTATGTGGCATCCCGGCTAATCCGAAAGCACCAATGGTAAGTACATCTATCAATCATTTTGTATCTTTTACAACAATAAGCACTAATAGCTAAATAGAAATCGATTAGTGGTTTGGGTGCTGTTAATAAATGTGTAGTTCATGTTTTCAAATTTCAGATGGATGGAGAACCTGCCCAAAATGTCATTTTACTCGAAACAGGGAATGAGAATAACAGCAATGAAGCAACGCCAACGGAAAAGAATAATGTAGTATCGATTCATCCGTTATGTAACACAGTGGGTCTGGTAATATAGTTCTAGACGTAGTTTTATTATTATTTTTTTCAACGATGTAATCTATTATTATTTCTCATATCCATGACTTTTACATTTATTAAATTTTTCCTGACTTTTACATTTTTTATTGCAGATCAACACACCAGGTGATCAAGTGAAAACACTTCACAAATTCAAGCTACGCACTTAAAGTTCTTTTTCTTAAGTCTTCATAAATGTATTCTGCTAACATCACACATAGCTGTGGCAATTTCAGGGACGAACCTTAACACTAACTATCGTATGTATGCTATCAAAGAAGGGATGGCACCACCTCACATAGACGATGTTGAGGCGTTTGAGAATTGGTTTCAGGATGGCTTCAGGGCAGGACAAACGTAAGTGTGTTGTTGATACAGACTACAGTATTGCATTCATGTTTTTCAGGTGTAGTTTATTAATCAATTTACATCATATGCATACTAACGTAGAAACTTCAAGTTTCCACCATCCAAAGACATACTCAACCCCCCTCTCCAATTCGGGCCGTATATGATCGACAGAAAGACTTGGTGGTACGAACTACGACAACCTAATGTCTGTATGAGGGACACGGTAATATATAAGTACACAACACCTTGCCATTGTTAGCTCCAACTTCATATAGTCTTTTTTATACCACTGAATTGCCTGACTTCAAAATTTCATGCAGCACTTGAATGTATGTTTTTACTACTTTCGTAAAATGGTCAAGTTCAGCGAAGTGATATCCTTCAATGGTACAACGACTGATTCATTCTTTGGGTCGATGGTTCGAGCAGCATACAAAGCATGCAGTGAGGACATAAATGCTATTTCTAATTTCAGATCGTTGGTTGAGTATGCTAAGGGGGAATACATGCACTGCAACACTAGATGGGCCGATGTGGATAATGTTATCATTCCTATTATGATGGACAAGAAAGCTCACTGGATATTGGGACAATTTGATATCAAGCGAAGGTTCCTGAACGTATATAACCCCAATCGTGTGACTATTAGTAATAGGGTGGTGTTTTCTGACATTGAGGCCTTTGCATATGTACTTCCATGCTTGATGTTCAAGATTAATGCTTGGCAAGCAAGCCCTGCCGATCGTATAGGACTGGTGACACCTCTTGACGTGAACATCATCACTGACATCCCCCAAAGCCATAACGGGTACGCTTATTACTCTAACTTATATGTTTCCTCATTACAAGGTAACGTTATCTTCAATATTTTTTCATATCAAATCTTGAATGTGTTCAATAGATAAATGTGTTTCATATTTAGTATAAAAACTTGCCATAATATTTTTTCATGCCAGCGATTTTTTTCACAAGCTTTTAATTTGGTCAGAAAAAATTATATGACATGAACGTTGACATTTCACATATTGTTTTAAATTTGAATACATTTCTGCTTTATCTATAATCCTACTGCCATTTACTTATTTTTACCAGCATTCTTCTCTAAATGTGAACAGACAAGATTGCGGACTATACGTGATAAGGTTTGCCGAATACATCATAAATGGAGTTACTGATAAGGCGTCGTGGATGTTAGACCCAATCAAATATAGAACCAGTCTAGCATCTCAGCTTCTCAAACATGGATGTGAGAAGGTGATTGAAGCATACGACACCGACTTTGACTTGGTACCACGAAGCTTGAGGCGAGAGAGGAAGATGAAGGGACTGATGATCGAGTAGTTCAGTAGTCGCAGCTTGTTTATCCTTTTGAAAAATAAAAGATATCCCAGAGCCTAGTGCATATGATGTGTTCATGTGGTGTAGTTAGTTTTCAGTTTTTTGTTGTGATTTACCTGTGCCCAATTTTAAGTTTTGCGATGTTGTGAGAACGGCTATGCCATGACATGTGTTTCCTTTGGGTATATTAAATTAATAAAAATTGGGTTGATCCTAGTACATTTTTAAGCAAATATATTTTTTAAACATGGTAGGTCTCATATTGTGGGACACTGCAGCTAGTACAGGTGAATGCCCAAAGGATGGTCAACAGTTTTTTTCGTTTATTTCACTTGTTTCTAGGAATCTTTCTAACTTTCTTTTATCAGAGTTCATCACTCGTTCATCACCGATTTTAAAGTTGAAACATAAGAATGTATGTATTTATTTAATTCATGATCACTCAAAAGTCTTTTACAGTTTGCTTCAAATTATGGTTTAAGTTTTGTTTATGGTGTCTTAGACCAAAAAAATGAGAAGTTAGTATTTCAGAGTGCAGTTTCAACCCTGTAATGAAATTATTGATTATTTACGTTAGCATTGTGAAAATTGAATCTCGTTTGTGTTGTCAATACCCAGTAGTTTTAAACA